>OX411307.1:52076427-52604779 GCA_948150685.1 Rhaphigaster nebulosa
CCAATGTAAAAGTTAGAGCCGTTTTCGAGAAAATTGTAAACAAGTGTAAAATCGATTATATAAAGTGGCACTTCTGGTTAGTAGATTTTGACGAAAATGTAGCTATATCGTCACATGCATGTGCCAACCTTAAATACGTAATTTCAGTATCGTACAACTTTTCGTTTTTGAGCTAGACTGTTCACGTACACACAGACACAAAGATCATTTTTCTAGACTTGGTTAGTTAGACTTAGGGGACCTTAAAACGTGTATTTTCGTTGAAAACTTGAATTCGAAAATTTTCACGATCGCAATACTTCCCCTTACTATATACGTCTTATATAGGTATGGAAAAGCAAAAAAGGTAATACACCGTTTCCAAGGTAGTGTTCTACCGGATTTTATAAAGCTTTATACAAGGGAAATTGTCAGTATTACCTGGGAGTGCAGTCTTCTGGTTTTCCTCATAATAGCTATGCACTAAAGAGCGCCAGCAGGACGGGAACAATCCTTCCCATGCAGAACTAGTCATACCTCTGACAGGTTGCAGCCCTTATCTCCCTTTCTAAAGTTTCGTCTAGTACCGTCGGAGCGCAGCACTCCTCAGCACCGTTCTCTGACAGTATCCCACTTTAGAATCTGGCAAGATAGAAAACGACCTTCGCAGAAGTCGGCTCAGTCAGCCGCGCATGGTGGGGAAGGCACACCTCTTCCCCTACTACTTGTCCTCTCCTGGTTTTTGATAGTTCTGGTTTTTATATACGCAAATTTTTTGGATATAATATATGCTGGATATATAACCTCTGATTGGTTGGTGGTAAAAATACTGATAATAAAGATATTGTGCTTCTGATGTGACGAATATGTGGGAAGTAGGAGAGCATCCTTCCCCTCTTCCGCACCCTTCAGTCCCGCCTCCGAATTTGGAGAAGGTTGTTTTCTATCTTGTCGGACTATAATTATTAATGCTCTAACTTCACAAGCGCTAACATAAATGTATTGATTTTTTTCTTTCCACGTTACAGTAAACACAGGAAGAGAAATCTTGGTAGACTATGGGGGGGCCGAGTGGAAACTTGATAATGTCTCCCCTTGAACCGAACTTCATGATTTTACGATATATGTGATGCTCTTATGATATGATTTCAACGCTGAGAGGAACCCCAAAAACATGTCTATCCTGATTCGTCCAGAACATTTCCGTGCATTGCTTTATTACCGTGCATTGCACACATTGATTTTATATTAACAATGCTACAATTCTAGACATTTAGTTATTCATAAGATATGATTTACATATATATTGATAAAGTTTAGGTCCGAAGTGCTTTAGTAATTTCCAGCTCAGGGCGCTCAGTGGGCTGATAGATTGAGTTCCTATGGGAACCGCTAGAACTGTGACTGTGCCACAACAGACTGAACAGATTGATGATCTGTGTAAGTGCTTACCACAGCTTTAGCAAAATTTGTCAAATGGCCTTCGTTTATGATTGCCAAGACTATGTCAGCTAGTACTGAACCTCTTGTACAATTGTCACTTACTGAATCGTGAACATTATGAGACAAATAGTTTGTGAATACCATAATTTTTTTTTGAGTGAGTTTTTCCGTTGTCAAATAAAAAAAAAAAAAAGAAGTTGAATTGTGTCGAACGACGTTATTGACAGTAGGACATGATGCGAAGCATTACATGTATCCGAACAAAACCATCCATTGATATTCTTGTAGTATTAAACTATGATGTTATGTATGGTATTTGTGACTTCACCTTGTCCGAGGAGTGATTTTTTATAATTTTTTCCTCAGGTGTACTTTTGGCCGTCTTTTATAGATTTAGAGTATTTGATGGTCCAAACCTACTTTGACGGTTTGAAAATGACCTTAGATTTGCCATATATGATGAAGCAAACTTCAGCGCGGTTGAGTTGTATATTCCAAAAAAACTTGAGTTAGTAAATGTGTTCTATAATCATTACATAAAAGGTAATAAGCTCAATTATTATATTTTTAGAACCAGTTTAACCAAAGCCATACTAACGTATCGTGATCAACCATTTTACTAGTGTTAACGCTGTGCTAGCGATTCATTGCTCTTTGCTCTTGCATTTCAAAATTCTTCTTTGCATTGTTATCGATTCTAGTATAGCTCTGTTTTGATTAGGTTTAAAATCCGAAATCAGTTGTCATTTCATGGTTTGTTTCTCAGTTGTTGTTTTTAATGATTATGGTAATTATTTTTTTTGTATTAAGTGATTGCTTATGTAATATTAAGGTCGATTATTAGTCTTTGTAAGGTAATTTATAACAGAAACAATTTATATTAGCGGGTGTATTTATCATATCTTTACCTTAAAAGTAAACAATTTTTCGGTTCATATTTCTATTTAATGTTTTTATAAAAACTGGGATGAGAAATTCAGTGTTTTATAATGGTAATTTATGACAAATTCATAGCAGCTATCAACTGTTTGTCTTTTTCAATATTCTGTCTATTTCAGAGAAATAACCCTTCATAGACTTATGTTGCAAACTAAATTTATGTTCTCTATGAAAATATAAAATTTATTATGTTTCAGCTGCTACAGTTTTCTTTAAGTTTATTAAATTTACATTGTATAAACTAGCTTTGATTTCCTTCTGAACATTTCCTCCGCTTATTCATTTATCTAATTTCATGGATTATTATTTAATAATGAATATATATTAAACTCAATGTTGAGCACCTGTTGCCATGGATTGCTTTAATTGGAATATAATTGGTGGCTATTATATTTGTTGTAATATATTGTTGCTGAAATGTTTCACTGTTTAATAGATTCCTAACTCATTTTTTTTTTTCATTATTCTGTTGTTTTTTTTAAGATGTTTGTACTGGATTCTAATTAGTAATTGAGGTCAGGGCCTTACTGTATTTTCAATTTTTACTACTTTAATTAGATTACAGCTGTCGATTTCCACTCTCTCAAGAGATATGCTAAACCTCTAAAGATCCTTTTCAGTTGAGGTCAGGCTCTTACTGTAATTTAAATTATTACTGCTTTAGGTACAAATTGCCCAAACCACCGGAAGTCAACAGCACTAATAATTTTAAATTATATCTAATTAAAGCAGTAATAATTTTAATAATTCCAATGATACAAATGTTACAATTGTATACAAAGCAGTTATCTCGTACAAATGGCTCTAGATAGTGCTAGTCCGGCGACCTTTGAGTAACTTCGGCAACAGGCAGTGATAATGCGACCAGATTGTAAAGTTGTACTTTATAAGATCTAGATGGTCATGTAGACTCAGGTCTTACTTGCAAAACACTTAATTCAAGTATTATTTCAAAAGTATTATATTCAAGTATTATTCAAGGATATCAAATTAAATGTTAAACCAGTTGGGTATTCTTTTCTTTGAACCCCCTTCCAAAATGTGCATTATTTGCAAGTTTTATTATCCTTTAATTGAATTTCTTAACTGATTTCTGTTTGTAGTAGATTTCCACATATTAGTTTTTATTAGATATATTTTTAGATTATATTAGATGTAAAGTTTTGTATATTAGATTAATTATTATTTCAGATATGTATTTTTTGGTTGTGAGATACCATTAGCTATTAATAAACTACTATTATAGTATCTTACTCCCACATTTTCATACTATGTATTATTTAAAATTGGGTACTATTTAATCTATTTTTGTATTATATTCTATAACAATTGGATTTTTTATTGTTATCATATTAGCTGTTGTTTTTTACTAATTTATTTTATTGTTTCTCTTTTTATGTTTTGAATTCAAGAACAGTATCTGGACCGCTATAATCTCCTGTCTTCCGAACAGGCAGGGTTTAGAAAGAAAAGTAGGAACCACAGATCGAGTTTTGCGATTACCAATGAACTTAAGGATGATTTTTATCATGAGTGCTTTTTGTGTGTTTGTGGATTTCAAGACCACTTTTGACTGGTTTTATTGGTGTGGAAACTTTATACCATAAGACTGAGAGGGTGATATCTCATCTTGCTCAGAGATTCATATCAGTGTGTTACCGGAACGAAACCTCGTCTTTTAGACAAACCCAAAATGGTGTTCTGCAGAGTTCAGTCTTAAGCCCTACACTTTTCACCATAATGATTGACCATTTGATCTGTGCAGTTTATGAGTCAGCATATTCAATAAATCTTAATAGATCACTTATATATTTAGTATAAGTAATTGTTACTGGCAAAATGTATTCACTTCTTCTTTAATGGCGCTACAACTCATAGAGTCGAGACTTCCCACAGTCGGTGCCGCCACTCTTCTCTTTTTTGTGCTGCTGCTCTCCAATTTCTGATCCCCAACATTTTCTGGCATCCACTGCCACTCAATCCACCCAACGCAGGCGAAGTCTTCCAACTTTTGTCCGAATATTTTTTCCTTTAGGAGTGTTTTAGGGACTTCATTATTATTCAATCGTGCAACATGTCCTGTCCATTTCAGACGTCCAGTCTTTATTAAATGAACGATGTCATGGTCATTGTAGAGATTCATTATTTCAGCGTTTTTCCTTGATTTCCATACATCATTGTTACACATAGGCCCCATGATTCTTCTCAAAATCTTTCTTTTGAATCTTAATTGAGATGATTCTAGAGCTTTCATTAGCATCTAGCACTCCGAACGGGCCTGATTAGGGTCTTTAGATTGATATCTTGGTTGTCCTAGACAGAGATTTGCTTCTTAAATGCTTCTGAAACCCATAATAGCACCTATTGGCTGCCATAATCCAACGCTGAATCTCCGGTTGCATATTATTGGATGAGTTCAACTGTATTCCAAGGTATATTAATTCCTCGCTACTACTTTACAATCAGTATACCTTATCACTGGCTCAGGCGAAACTTACCCGAAGATCGCCGCGCTACCACTCTTCAGCGCCATTTGTGGTAACTAACTGCTTTGCATTTAGTTCTAACATTCATATTTATCGGAATTATTAAAATTATTACTGTTTTAATTACATATTATTTAAAATTATTAGTGCTTTTGACTTCTGCACACTGCGTTCGCCCAAGATATAAAAAAAACACCAACAGATCGTTTTCAGTTGAGGTCGGGACCTTAACGTAATTTCAATTAGTACTGCTTTAAATTATCACTATAACTTTCCCAGACCAGTGGAAGTCGACAGCACTAATAATTTTAAATAATATCTAATTAAAGCAGTAATAATTTTAATAATTCCAATGAATAAGAATTTTAGAATTGAATAGAAAGCAGTTATTTAGCACAAATGGTGCTAGAGAGTGGTAGTGCAGTGACCCTCGGGTAAGTTCGGTCCGAGCCAGTGAAAAGGCGTCCTAATTGTAAAGTTGTACCAATTCCTCTAAACAGTCAACGTTGAAGTCTCCGATTTTTACTTTCCCTCCTTGATACTCTCCCCTTTTAGAGTTGTAGAGCATATACTTTGTTTTAGATTCATTTACCTGCAATCCAACTTTAGCAGCAAAAGGTGTTCACTTAAGCATTAATAAATATTGTTTACATTGGTGCAATAGATTGAAGAAGAAATAAGTGGTCTTTAAAGGACACTCTAGAGGGAGAATTACAGATAGAAATGGATAAAGCATTCCAAAAAGAGGCAGCATGAATAATGAAAGATTTGCTAAAGGAAGCAGTTCTAAGGCCCACTATAAAAGTTTTTTGACAAAGATTTTTTTATAAATCTGATTTCTATCTTTGAACAAAAGTTTTACATTAAAGAACTGCTATTCAAAATACTCATAGTACACTACGTAAAAGATTTTATAATTTTTTATTTTTTTATTATGGCATAATTGCACCGTGACCTATTCAGGTGTATTGTGCGCCAATGCCGCTTAAGTACTGTCAGAATGTGACTTTTAATTACTCCCTCAAGTCTAAGTAGATTTGTTGGATTGATTAGCTCACACTGCTTTGGGTCTGTAAAGTGGTCCAGATCGAACAGTAGGAATCTCAATCTTGAGAACCTGCTGCACAAACAAATAATGTGGTAAGCTGTCTCATCCTCATTATGACAGAATCTACACTAGGGTGATCACGCCAACTTGAGTTAGAACATGTGACTGTTCAATTTACAGTGTCCAGTATAGATTGCTATAATTGTTTTGAGTGAGACCCTGTTCATTTTCAGTAGTTTCCTTCTTTTGGAACAGGGACCATCCAAGAACAGCTTTAAATGGTGCGGTTTTTTCTTAGCCTATGTTGTCTGGCTCTGATGTCATATTTTGCCTTGATTTTACTTTTATATAATTATTACTGGTATAATCGGAGTACAATCCGAACCTGATCTGGCCAATTTATCAGCTTCTTCATTGACTGATATTCCGGAGTGACCCGGTACCCACTCAATGCTTACATTGTTATGTTTAGCAAGGTTGTTCAGGGCTGAGTTACAGTCCCATACCACCCGTGAATTTGTTGTATGGTTATTTATTGCCCCAATGGCCGCCTGGCTGTCGGTGTAAAATGTGATTTTCTTGCCCCTAAGCCCCTCTTCTAGCAACCTGGAGGCACCATGGCTAATTGCTAGTACTTCAGATTGAAATACTGTGGTATGAATGCCTAGTGGAATTGAGACTCCATTTAGTGGCTTGTCTTTTCTCCAGATATCCGCTCCAGACCCGTGGACTGTGAAAGAGCCATCTGTATAACAGTTAATAACATTGTTGGGTCTATGATGTTTTGTTTTGTCAATAAAGACTCTGAATCAGAGTCAATATACTTTCGTATTTGAAAATCAGAGTGCATGATAAGCACTCTGTAGCTTTCTATCCACTGTGCGAGCTCCCAGTGCCCAATCTGTGTCTGAACAGTGGAAGTTGTTTTCTGTTTTATCAGCCTATAGGTAGTTTTGTAGATCTGTGATTCAATCTCCAAGTGTAGTGGTAATAAGTCAAGCATTACCTCCATAGCAGCTGTTGGTGTAGTTCTCATTGCGCCTCTTATCATTAAGCAGGCCAGTCTCTGTAGCTTCTCCAGCTTAATTCTGGATCCACCCACCTGTGCCTCATGCCACCATAGAAGGGCTGCATAAGTTACCGTATGTCTAACGGCTGTTGAGTACAGCCACTGGACCATCCCTGGTTTGAGACCCCAAGTCTTGCCCACTGCACCTTTATTTACAGGCCCATAGGCATTTAAGTGCTTTATTTGTTATTTTTCCACATGTTGGTGCCAGCCTGGTCTATCATCCAATGTAACACCTAGACGTTTTACTGTCTTACTCAGACCTAGCTGGGTGCCATCCATGGTTGTTATCCTTATAGCTAAGTTCTTTTTCTTTGTAAATATGTAGACATTGGTCTTGTGTGGGTTGATACTAAGACCATTGGTCTTGCACCACTTCACTAAGATGTCCATTACTAATTTAAGGAGGTCAGAAATTTCATTTTGATGTTTACCTCCAATCAGGATAGCGATATCATCCGCTATCCTTGTGCATAAAAACCTGCTGTGTTGATGGCTGTCAGCAGTGAGTCAGCCACCAAGCACCACAGTAATGGGGATAGTACACTTCCCTGTGGGCAGTGTCCTCTAGGCCTAATCCACAGTTCTGTGTGTCCTAATTCTGATTTGAGGATTCTCTGTTATTAATACAGCCAGAGATTAAAGGATCAATATTCCTGTACCTTAGAGTGTTAGCTATAACATTATAAGGAGTTCTATCAAAGGCACCTTCTATGTCAATGAACATGCCTATCATTATTTCTTGTTGGTTAATGATTTCTCAATCCTCAAAACCAAATGATGTAGAGCTACCTCACAGGATTTTCCTTCTTAGCAAGCAAACTGATTAGGATGTATAGGACATACATCCAATAACTGTTCTCTGATGTGCCTGTCCAGCATCTTTTCCAATGTCTTCATTAGAAATGATGACAAGCATATTGGCCTGAAGGCTTTCGGGTCATCACATGACCCTTTGCCTGGTTTAGGTAGGTAGCATAATCTGAAAATCCTCCAACTGGTGGGGATATAACCAAGTGCCAAACTACCCCTTAGAATTTCAGTAAGTGTGTGCTGATGACTGGGAGGCCTTTCTGCAATAAAGCAGGAAAGATCTCGTCAGTACCAGCCGATTTGTATGGTTCTAATGAGTTGATTGCCCATTCTAATCTCCTCATCGTGATAACCTCATTAGCTTTGTCCCACCGTCTTTTATTAGCACTGTTGCTAATTATGGTGGAAGTAGTGTTCTCTCGCTCTAACAGGTCACAGTTGGGAAAGTGAGAGGATGTTAGGGGTTTTTAAGGTATCCTCCTTGTCTTTAGTATAACCTTCCCTGAGCTTCAGTGTACCTAAGGTACAGTGATCAGTGTGCTTTGAGAGAATTTTATTGATTTGGCATGCAGCCGGAGTATTGTCAACCTCCAGAAAAATTTCCTCCAAGCTTGTCTTTTGGTTTTCCTTACTAGTTTATGGTATTTGGTGAGCGCTGATTTATTGGCTTCCCATTTACCATTTCTTTTAGCAGCATTGAACAATCGCCTAGTGCGTGTTCATTGCATGCCTAATTCACTGTTCCACCACGAGACATTCCTATTGGAAGTGGTGTTACATATTTTATTACTGTTCAGATATGCTGTTCTCGCAGAACCTGTCAGAGAGGAATTCATGCATTCCAATTGTCATGTATTGTGAGCTATTTTTTGGGCAGTAGTTAATTAATTTATCAAGGTTATTTTTGTAGGACTTCCAATCCATGCGTTTTGGATTCCTATAAAACCTTGTTTGTTGTTAGCAGTCTGCTGTATCAAATCTAATGTATTTATGATCCGAGCATGTCTCCTCATTAGAGACATGCCAGTTGTCAACACATGTACTAACATCTTTTGAAACTAGAGTTATATCAATGAATTCTGATCTTATTCTATTGCAGAACGTTGGTAAACATTCCCTGTTCAAAATTACAAGATCATAATTGATTATAAATTCTAGAATTAACACAACCTCTATGGTTATTGTTGGAGCTGCTCCAAATTTCGTGGTGTGCATTTGCATCTAGGGCAGCTATTATTTTGGTTCCCTTACAATCCAGAACCTTTCGTACTATTATTCCACCTATCAGGACTGATCTGCAGATGGCTCTGAAGTCAAGGTTTCACTCTAGGCTCAGCCATAGCCGAACCTTTTGGATCCAGCTCTCCATCGGAACCCTCCTTTGACTGATGCCCTGTAGGAGAATCTCCACCAGCCAGTGGTGTGAGATCTTCCGTACCTCCTTGCCTGGGACTTGCTGCCTGCATGTCATCAGTGGCTGCTCTGAGGCTTCTTCTGAAACTTTGTCAGTTTTTGCCCTCTTTTTCTATCTTTCATAGATACTGAAGGTTACATGGTAGAGGACGTAACCCGCCGTCATGCCATTCTCCTTTAGATCTTGAAGGCTTGTTTCTGGGACTTTCATGAGTGCATGAAAGCCCTTCTCATGGGGCTGAATATTGAGGAGGTTCCATCTACGAATGTCAGTGATGTCATTATTTTGGATCCTTAACCTCTTCATCAGCACCTCACCAGTCAGAAGTCTGCCTGGGAGGAAGGCAACGATTCTGTATGTTTTGATAAGTTCTCCTATACCAGTGCGGAGGATGATACCCTCCCCGATGACGATAGCTGGGATGATCTTATTTATCCAAGTAAAGGCTGATTCATTAACACAAGATAAGACACCCTCCCATTTTAAAGCTTGCACCATCAATCAGTGGGTGGTCGTCCCCATTTTCATCAATTTCATCAGCCTTGTCTGTAATTGTTTCCTTCAGTGCGATGCCCTGCACCTGGGCAAGCTGGTACAGCGGATAGTCACTAAGGACCACCACTGCCAATCTTGCTTCCTTGGCTGTGGTCGTTTGGCTCGGCTCCATCACAGCAATATTTTGCCCTAATTTGGGTGCCTTCCCCTTGTGCATGACAGACTTGACCGCTGCTTCTGGGGGAAACCTTCCAGTCTCGTCTGCCAGCCCTTGGGTTGGTTCCGTTGCGTTGGGCATAGTCCTGCCAATCCCTCACCTTGAATCTCCTTCTATTTCACTTCAGGGTCACAGTGGACCACGGTGCGGCTTTCTCCGCATCCTGAGATGCAGAGTCTACACACATCGTAGAACCCCCACTGTTATCAGAGTTTATGTTGCTTATCATTTCTGGTGTATGTGACTCAATTGTCTTTGACTTGTTGGCTGAGGCCAGAGCAACTGCACCAGCCTGAGCTGTGACTTGCTCCTCCTCCATTCTGACGTTGAGTACTCTCTACTGCCTGGGGTTTGAGGATTTCTCCAATCGAGGACTCGGCCAGAGTATCCATGGCTGGGTCTGACATATTAAAAGAAGCCGAAGAAGACAAATCTTTTTTGGATAAAGATTTTAAAAAGGTTTTTAGATGTTTGAGACATTTTTGGCCCCACGAGTATGGGGGGTGATTTACACTGCAGGTACTACCCCCTCTCCCTGCAGCGGGCTAAGTCCAATGGGGTACGCCTGGTGCCACAAGTGGGTCAATTTAAAACAGTGTATGTTTATACACCCCCTACCATCCGGCCAAAGCTCGAGCACCCTCCAGTTTGCTTGGGTGTGTGAGAAGTCCTGTCACAAATATCTCTCGATACTGAGTGAAGGACCCCGCCTCTTTCGTCCATAAGTCGCATCGGACTTTCTGGAGGGCCCCACATGGAAGTGACAGTAGGCGTTGGTAGGGATAAGGAGGGCTGGGAATCAGTCAGCAGTGAGTAGGACACTTTGGCTTATTCATTCCTCTGAGAGTGGGGGAGACTCCCACACCTGTCTCCCTCTCTAGCCCTCCTGTTGCCCTACCCATTTTACCCCCCAAGATTTTATAAATGTTAATTGCATTTCGAGTTTTATACCAACAACAAGAAATAAGTTTTGTTGGCATGCGTTTTTACATTTAAGCATTTATGAATTGTTTTTAAGAAGTTGTGTTGCTGTTTCGAAAAAAAAATCGATTACAGAAGTTCTCCTCTCATCTTTCCCAGAGCCGCACTTAGAAATTTTGGAACCCTGACAGGTTTTAACTCAGGCCTACAAGTGCCAATACCACTGCCGAGTATTGACTTTGTTTATTTCAAAAGTTATAACTATCAATATTATAAACAAATTTTTATTTTAGTTTTCAAATTATAGTGTGGTTCGTGGTTATTCTCATAAAGGTACGATTATATCAAAAATTTATCTCCCCCAATCGCTTACAAACATTTGCAATTCAGTAGGTCTGGATTTACCATAGGGGTGCATGCAATAAAAATAAAAAAAATTAAATAACAAAGATAATGTTTATGATGAGTTGAGAAAAAACAGTCTTATTTAAGTAATTTTCTTTTATACAGTTTATTGGTATACATAACCATTGTTGATTGAAGTTGCCTGTAGTCTTGCTATGAGTTACAGTAAGCATAGACATTTAGACAGTATAGTAGAACATTGAGTGACTCAGGTCTGTCTAAGGCAACTCCTCGGTCGAGTCAACTATTTTCATAAGTGATATACTATGCCATTCAATAAAAAAAGTCATTTATGAAGATTATTTTCTCGATAAAAATTTCCATTGGGACTGACCCTTCCTCCGATGTTATGTAGGGTGGGTACGACAAAAACTCTTGGACCAAGGAGTGTCCAAACTTTAAATCCGTCCCTGATTTGCCATATTGTCTTCACCTATCAATCATTTGTAAATGTTTGTTATCGTTCGACTATCAAATAAATGAAATCAGTAAGAACAAAGTTATTGGTAGTGGCATATTTGTACTTATGACCGCTTTGATTGAAAAATAAAATATTAAAAGAAGGAAGAGAAAACGTAGTGTTTGGATATCCCATTTTTTTTTTAACCAGTCATTCCTTGCAACTTCTACGTCACCTAAGAACACGTGATATCAGTGGTTTATTTACACAATTTTGTTGTATTTCACTAGAAAATTTTGAATTGTTAATTTCTCTAATCAATCCCAGAATTTGTAAGCAGGATACAAATTATAGGGACTGTATTCAAGTGAAAAGAAGACTGGCAATAACTATTCGCTGCAATTGTCGCTATACTTCGTTCATTGTCCCATTGCTTAATTAGATATACCTAAAGTCTAGTAAATTATAATTGATACATTTAATATTTTTAAAAATATAACAAAAGATTTCATAATAACAGTATAATGTGTGTGTGTGTATATATATATATATATATATATATATATATATAGAGAGAGAGAGAGAGAGAGAGAGAGAGAGAGAGAAAATCACCATTTTGTAAATTTATTTTGGCAAATATCATGGAAACCGTCTTTCCTACGAAGATAATGATCATAAACTACTTTACAGTGCATTTAACTAGCTCTAATTTGAAGGGTTACAGACATCTGTAGGTCAAATAGTTCTTGAGATATCTGACTTTACTTAAGATTTGACTCAGTCAAACTCAAAAAATTTGTATTTTGAAAATTTTTATCTCAAAAACTATTTGATGTACAGATGTCTCTTACCCCTCAAATTAGAACTAGTTTAAATGCACCATAAAGTATTTTATAATCATTATCTTCTCAGGAATGAAAAATGAATGAAAGTTTTACATTTTTTCTTGAATAAAATGCCGCCATTATTGAAGGTAGCGGCTTTGGAATTGCAGACAAGGCTTATTTTACTTAGAATGTCCTACACTTTCGCAATTCATATTCAAATCTTCTCCTAAAATGAGTATCCAATTTCGTTCGGCCCTAGCTCCAGATGAGCCTGGATGGTGATTTATTACTATAAATTGTATATTTGTCTACAGGAGGCACTGTCTTATAAATCTTCAGAACGGAATAAAGAATGTAAATAATAAACAAATAAAAAAATTATATAATTGTTACTGGCACTTAAATTATTGCACTAATATAAGCTCATTAATGTAATTTATCTAAATCATGTTGATCAAGCTACTAACTATTGCATTTATGAATGCTCTGTGCCGGTTGAAATCGGTTCTTTGACCGGCAGGGTGAAATTTCATCTGAAAATGGTTCCAGTGGACGCCCAGGCTAAAGAAAGCACATTTATCTTTCAGTAATATTAAAAAATTAACATTGCTAGTTCAACTTGAAAATGAACTGTTTGAAAACATTAGCATGGGTGATTGAGATGATTTATTTCTTTGATAAACTGAAGCTGAAGCTTATGTCCTACCCATTGTTTTATTTCAATTTTACTCCAGGGAAATGAAATGGTAATATGTTTGTTGGTTATTTTAACTATAAATGATGAATATTGGTTGGTGGTGATAGTAAAATCCTAATAACATTTTTAGGGGGTTCTCAGTTAAGTGATATACAACAAAGCAACAATATAATGCTATTGATAAATGGAAATGAGAATAACAAAAAATATAACAATAATAAGGAATTATAAGAAATATAGTTGAGAAGATAATAATAGACAATACAAATTTGAAAAAAATGTTAACTAATTATCAAAATATTTAAGTTATAATGAGGAGATGTGGTACAAGGAATGAGATATCTTATCCTGCTATTATATCATTCTGATTTATTTGTACTGTATTCTGTTTTAGCCCAGATGATTACGGCTGAAATGTTGGATAATTTAATAAGAACAACTTTTTAATGAGATGAACCAGTTGTGTCGTTCCATTCCTTAATGCCCGAGAGGTATGATGGTTTGTTCTTACCAAATCTATTTTGTTGGTCAATGCATGCTGTGAGTTTCACTTCAGGTATTATCATACTTTTTGAGAAAAAACTCATTTTATGTTTGGAGAGTAC
Source organism: Rhaphigaster nebulosa (assembly GCA_948150685.1). NCBI lineage: Eukaryota > Metazoa > Arthropoda > Insecta > Hemiptera > Pentatomidae > Rhaphigaster > Rhaphigaster nebulosa. The sequence continues at coordinate 52,090,186 of OX411307.1, forward strand.
AAATTATTTTTCATGTAGTTTTTAGCCTATTAGTTTTTTTAACAATTTATTTTTAAGCTTTAATTTACACAATATGGATTTGAGGTTTTTGTAGTGATGCCAAGAGATGTTTAGGCAAAAAAATAATCTAAAATGGCCACAAAATATGTATTTGAAAGACGAAATAATGCCTGGTCCCTCTCTGCCTGACAATTGGGAGAGATGGGCCAGTTACCTTTAGGGAGAATCAAAAAAAAAAAACAAGGATTGGATCAAATATATATAATGTTGTCATTGGTCTTATGAATGTTATTCTAGATATGAAGATAAATATGACTATTGCGGTAAAATGGAAATCATGTTACAAAAAAAAACAGCTTTCTTATGTAATAAGGTAGGATTAAGAAAGAAAAATCTTAATTAAAGAAACTAGTAAAATACTTGTTATTTTAGGAGAAAACAATAGAGTCAAGGTTTTTTTTTCTTTTTTAAGAATTGATTGAAGAAGTTCATAGTGTTAAGCTAGTATACCAATTTCACTTGAGGCTAAGCTAACTTCTCAATGTTTTATTTACTTAATAAAAAATTCACCTTAGGCTATGTTACTTCTCCATGTTTTGTTCCACTTGTTAAAAGCTTATCTGAGGCTATCTTGATTTCTACATAATGTGATAAGGTGATGGCATTATTACAAATGCTGGACTGTACCATAGTGGTTATAAATAAATAATTGGTACTTACAATTTAAAGTGAATAAACACTATTAGGCTTATCTGTTGTGATGCATCATGATAGCAACAACGGCTTAAGGCTATACATATTTGTTGTCATCAACAAATCCCGCAGCTGTTATGACTTTCACTTCGCTATACTTTCCTTACATTAATTTCTAACGAAGTCCTGATTTACTATATAATGAGTGGGTGCTATGGTTAATGATATAATGAATTTAAAGAAGAAAGAAAATGAGTGAAAATTGATGGGATACAATATACTATAAGACAGTGGTGCTGAGATGTTTATTGGTATCTGTCTCTTGCCAGACTGATTATAATTATTTATATGTTTATAATTCATTATTTTTTATGTTTATAAATTTAGTAATAAATATTTATAAACAAAAATATACACCAACCAAAACTAAAAAATTGTAATTACTATTAAAAGTACTTCTCCTGTCTATGTTTAAATCATTATAGAACTATATAGCTTTTTTGATGTTTTAGGTCAGTGATATCTTTGGTTTGAGAAATAGAAGACGACACCTTGGAATATTTAACATGCTGTCTTTACGGCGTTATAGAAGGGGAAGTCCCAAAATTTCAACTGTAATATTTCTAGGAATAATTTTGGTACTAAGCTGGTCATATTGGCTTACTCTGCGTATTGAGGATAACTTCCCTGCTCCTATTTACAATGAAGGCAGTGACAAAGATGCCACTCAGTTTATTGCTGAAAATGCTCTGAACCTGGTTCATAATTTGACCAAACTAGGCCCACGTCCTGTGGGCAGTTTTGAAAATGAAGTGCTCGCAGTCAGCTTACTATCGCGGGAGTTGAACTCAATTGCTAAAAAGGCTCATAAAGTTCACAGAATCTTAATTGATATTCAGAGAGTGAGTGGTTCATTTTCACTTGACTTTTTAGATGGCATGACAAGTATTTACCGAAATGTGCAAAATGTGATTTTGAAGATAGGACCCCATACTGAACAGAAATATAGCATATTGATGAACTGTCATTTTGACAGTGTTGCAGATAGCCCAGGTATGATATTTTTCTTTATCATATTGAAGGTTATAATTATTTTTTTCAAAAGAATTTGCTTTGATATTTATAATTTATTCACTTGGTACACTTGTTTAATCCTACTAGGACAGCAATGCCAAATTACCATCAGTTTACACGTTACCAACTTATTCTAGCCAGAATAGAAAATTTGAGATTCATTCTGTGGGTCTGCTATAAAATATCAATGAACTCCCTAGGTAAACATGAAAGTCCTACAGCATTCACTGCTACTCAACTTTACCAGAGTGCTGCTCCAAAATGCTTGGCCACATTGGCCTCATGCTTTTGTTTTTTTTCATTAGTTATTATATTCTTAATACTAAACAATTGGAGTTAAAAATCTATAACCACGCTGAAGCCATATTAATTTTATCAATTAAAATCATTAAATTTTTACTTCCTCAACTACCTAAGCTGGTGGAAGTATGGTAATTGGTTGCATTATTTTTCCTTAGATATCACTTAGCTTAGATCGTTTAGGGGCCCATTTGTTCACAAATGTCATCTGTAAAAAATGTCCTGTTATTGTCCCCTATTTTGAAGACTTGTCATTCTAAACTGCTGAATTGTTTTCAATGCAACTTTATGTAACAGGCATATGTAATAGTTAGATTTTCTATAAAAAGCCATCTATGGTGGAATTATAGGCAGTCTGCCCAATCCATTTAATGTTAATAATTGATCTGACTGGTCTGATAACTAGTATTTGTTTAACTGTGTTTGTCATATTGAGATATTGATTTTTGATGAAGAGGAAAATGTAGGTATCATTATATTGTCAGAGTGATTCAATAGTAGAATAAAAAATGAAAATTAGACATCAATATCTTCGAAGAGCATCCACTCAGCATATCCAGTTCTCCTATTACTTTGGTGTGAAGTCCTTTAAATGTGAATAGTGTGCATCATTCAAGAACCACATCCAAATCTTTTAGATGATTCAAAGATGAGAATGGAAATCCAGATAATAAAACGGAAAATTAATTCTGGATTTCAAATTTGAATTTGTTACTTTAAAATAACTGTTCTATGTGTTAGTTGAACAAGTTATTACATATTTTTTTTCTTGAAATAGACCAACTCAGGACCACATCATCATTTCGTCTTCCTCTTTTCCTTTCTCTCCCTCCACACCTCCTTCATCCTCTCGGAGTGCTGAGTCTTCCTTTCCTCCGACCACTTCTTCCCACAACTTCCGTTCTCTCCTCATTGCAGGGACTCTCATTTTGTTAACCTATTTCTGAAATCGAACCCTGTCCAAACAATCTTTATTTGTTGTCCCCAATTTTGCCATTATATTATATTTATGAGGCCAAGCACTTTATCAAAGATTTGCTTATTTAATCTGTTCTTGTCCATCCTGACCATATGTCCAAAACATTTCAATCTTTTTCGCATTGCTGTTTCTATATGTTCCCTCCTTTTGTTCAATTCCAGATTATCCCTTAGTCTGTAATCTCCCTCTATTTACTTTGGTCCATATATATTTCTCAAGATTTTCCTTTCTATTTTCAATAACCCCTCCATATTTATGAACCCTATTGTTTCCACTCCATACTATATCACTGGTTTTATTACAGTCTAGTAGTGCCTAACTTTTGCACCCATGATAAATTATTTTTGTTAATATATGTTTTTTGTCGTAAATCTATCTAATTTCGCTTTCCTAATATTCATTAATTGCCTATCCCCTCCATTGTAATTTACCCATTCCCCTAAATAATTGAATTGTTTCACAGACTTTAATACCCCATATTATGTTTTAACCGTTTTCCCTATTGTTTTATCATTCGTCATTATTTCGGTCTTTGTGAATGATATTTTTAACCCTGCTTTTTCGGTTATTTCCTTTAATTCTTCGATTTGTTCTTTTGCTTCTTGTTCGCTCTCTGCCATAGAGCTAAATCATCTGCGAATGCCAAAGATCTAACTTCAATTCCATTCTTACCGCTTAATTTCCCGCCAGTTTTGTTTTTTCTCCAAAAAAATTTCATCACCTTCTCCAATACCACATTGAATAAGATTGATGACAAGCCATCCCCTTGTCTTAATCTTGTTTTTACTTGAAACGAGTTGCTTATTTCTCCCCTGAACTTAAGTTTCGAGTGCGTTTCGGTCTATATCAATGCAATCAAATTCCGCATTTTTCGATCTACCCCACATTCTTCAAGAATGTTTAATAAAACCTCCATATCCACCGAATCATATGCCTTTTGAAAATCAACAAATGATACATAAATCCTTTTAGATTTTGCTGCATAGTATTTAAGAATTAATTTCAAACCTAAAATCTGTTCCGGACATGTTCTCTGTTTTCTGAACCCCCCTTGATATTCCCCCAATTTATGGTCCACCTGTTGTTCTAACCTCTTTAACAGTTTAGAGAAAATTGTGTACATTACTGGTAACAACGATATTCCCCTGTAGTTATTAACATCCGTTTTCAGTCCTTTCTTATGCAATGGATGTATCAACACTATTTTCCAATCTCTTGGTATTTCCTCTTTTTCCCATATTTCGCGCAATAATCTGTAGTTTTGGAGATATAAATTTCATCCGTCTGTTTCCACATTTCTGCTATTACCCTGTCTTCCCCTGATGCCTTATTATCTTTCAACGAAACTTAAGATCTTTAAGTTCTTCTATTGCCTGTGGTTCAATGTCCTGATTTTTATATCTTTATTTATTATATAGTGTGCATATTTTTATATAAATGCATTTTTAGATGAAATTGGTAAGGAATGCTATCTAAACCAGTTGTATTCCCAAATTTTCCTGTATTTATTACCTTTAATTAATAAAAAACAAAAACAATTCATCCAAAACTTTTACTTTATTAAATGGAAATGCATATTATACCTAGTCTTATTATTTAATATTATACTATAATATTTATAGTGATCAATAAATTGTTAAATAATTTTGTTCTCTGATAGGTGGTAGTGATAACAGCGCAGGCTGTGGGGTCATGCTGGAATTGCTTCGTATTATTTCTCTCTCACCAAGACTTCTTAAAAATAATTTAATTTTCTTATTTAATGGTGCTGAAGAAAACTTTCTTCAAGGTTCTCATGGATTCATTACCCAACATAAATGGGCTAAAGATATTAGAGCTTTTATTAATCTTGAAGCTTGTGGTTCTGGTGGTAGAGAACTCTTATTTCAAGTTGGGCCAGAAAATCCTTGGTTGATGGAAGTAAGTTAAAAAATATGTATTTAGCATGTTAGTACCAAATAAATAGTTTTATAAAATATTAGTTACAAATGTTTATTATACAATAACTGATTATGAACTTCATGATGAAAAACTAAAACAAATTCTTTTATTTGAAAAAAAAAATGGATTTGTGAGTGTTTTCATTTAGAGAATAATAATGTATCAAATTTTATTCTTAAAAGTTTGGTTTAAAAGTTAACCTTACGCAAAAATCGAATCATAATTTTATAACTTTAACATGCAATAATTGATTAGAATCAAATTAAGGAATATAATTAATTGGAATATATTGAGGAGGCTGTAAGCAATTGGCTCGTATCAATCATTGGTGGAAATTGCAATACCCATCATCTGTACTTTATCAATCTGGTACAGACAGGGTTGCCCATAAGGCCCGATTATCCGACAACTTTTGGGGGAGGAAGGCAGCAGTCAGGGAGGACCTGGCTGCCTGGGAGAGGGCTCATCACAATTTATGCTTTTATTTTGAGTAATTATTTGTTGGTAATATTGATAATTATCAACTTTTGAAACAACCAAAGTCAGTACTTGGCTGGGGTATTACTTGTGTTGTCAATACTTGTATTCACATATTAAAATCTATTGGGGGGCCCTGGTACAGATCTTTTAAGTTCAGCTGCTAATCCTCAGTGCTTGAAAAAATTTTCTTAACAAACTGAACTAGTATTGTTTTTTAGTACTACTTTACCTATTATTTAAGCTATTTTCTTACTGTTGTCAACCTACACGATATTGGGTCTATTCTAGGCTTCAGTGTGATCTGTTATAAATAACTGCTCCAGGCACAACTTAGTCCCTTCAACCCCTAGGTCATTGTGACAGTATGTGTGGGATTTAACGTGAGTTAATTGCTTTTTTTTTAATCAATTGCCTGATAATAGTTTTTTTCAACATTGTCTACCAGGAGTGGAGCTTCTAGACAGGCATAATACTTAGCAAAGATAATCCACCAGCACATAGCTAAATACTATAAATTTTTCGATTGCACAAATTCTTACTACCACTATGAACTGCTGGCTATTTTACCTGATAAGGCAATTACTGTGGAGACAGTCCATAATTACTGATCATACAGTTACCAATATCAAACCGAATAATTGATTTTGGATAAAGGAGAAAATGCAGGTACTATTTTTGTAATTAGTGTTCTCTATAAAGAAAACGTCTAGGAGATCAGAGTAGAAAAAATTAGAAAATATCAGAAGCTGTTTGAAGAGCTGAAGCAACTTTGCTACTTGATTATAAGGATAGTATTGCCCATCATTATATCAAGTAATAGATTAATTTCTGAAGAAACAATCTGAACATTAGAACTACTAGAACTTATTAAAAAATTACTGGATGAAAGATGAAAAGTCAGTATTGTTAGGAAATTTTTTATGTTAAATAAACTGAGCCTAATCCTTGACAAATAGTCCGGGTAAAGAAATATTCCCTGGAATTTTCGAGAAATTGAATAATGTATAATAATAATAATAATAATGCCTTATGGACCCGAAGATTCGATGCTGGTAGCATCAATAAACTTTGCCTACACACCTTCCTCCATTGAACCCAATAAAAACCCAAATCTTCAAGGTCAGACCTAATACAACCCTCCCTTCTATGTTTTGGTCGGCCCCTAGGAGGATTTCCTATCTAGTATTTATTATCCTTTTACTGATTCATTCGATATCCTTTCTGACAACTTTACTTCACTTCTGACAACCTACCAATATCAGTTTTCGTCATTTTATCACTTCAGTTATATTTGCTGGGTGCAGATCATGTAGTTTGGCATTGTGTAGCTGTCTAAATTATCCAGTTTTACACATCCTTCTTTAGGCCAAATATTCTATTTAATTCTTCATTTTTATTAAAAGCATTCTTCTCTTAACTTAAGAGTCACATCCTCCAGTTATGTGCTATATAAATTCATAGGCTATGTTATAGATTATACATCTGTCCTGTACATTCTGCTGTTACAAGATATGTCACTAGTAAGTCATTTTTGATTTTAGTGTCTTCCACACAACTCGTCCATCTTTCATTCTTTCAAATGGTTGTCCATGATGGCTGAAACTCCTTGATAATCAATTTTAGAGCAACTGATTGGATATAATTTGATGCTATAGGACTCTGTTTTTAAGTACTGGCCCAGGATGATTTTCTGCCATTTTTCACTTTTTCCATTGCCATTTTTTCACTTTTTTTTTCACTTTTTGCCATTTTTCACTGCCAGACACTTTTTCTTTGGTCATCAGGCTTTATTCTCTTCATGGAAGATAATGCTATGCAGTGGATGCTGTTGAATTCTGGGCGTAGCACACTCATGCATATTATCTTGTTTTCTTGATGAGATATGAACTCATTTTAGCACTTTAAAGGTGTTTGTTATGCCCATATTTATATAATCATTCATGACTTTCATATTTGATCTTGAGGGTTGGTTTGGTTTGTAGCAGAGATCAACTTTAATCTCCTTTTTAAACAGTTTATTTGTTGATTCTTCAGATCAAGAATATGTAATTTAAAGAAGATAGTAATTTGACGCTCTCTTCTCTGCAATTAGGTGCTTTCCCCATATAGTTGTTTCTATTGAAGTGTTCATTTTTGGCTGAATATTTATTTATGTATTCGTGTGCAAGATATGTCAGGATATGAAACAGAAGAAGGATGTTTTGCTCAGAATTTTTTGGGAGGTAAAGAGATTCATGTAACCTTTTCCTTTCAAAATTCTCTTAAGGACAGAAATTTTATTCTTCCACCAACCAATCCTATTAACGACTATTTAGGAATGTGTATTTTTTATCTATTCTAATATCTTTCATGTTTTAAAAAATGTTTAAAATTTGATTCATTTCTTTGTAGGCCTATTCTGATACTGTATTCAGTCCATTGGCTTCAACTTTAGCTCAAGAAGTGTTCCAATCTGGAGTAATCCCTGGTGACACTGATTATAGAATATTTCGGGATTTTGGCAAAATACCTGGTGAGTTTCTCTGTTATTAGCTAGTTTTTTTTGTTTTTTTTTATTATAGGCAACAAAATTACACCAAACTCTACATGTTGACTACATTATAGTGGCGATTGATTTAGCAGTCTTGTTTCTTTATGAGAACTTGAGCAACATTTTTTTTTAAACTTAATTTTATTTATTTTTTGTTATGGATTGCATAAGTCATTATTGAACAAATGAATTTTCGTTGAGCACTGTAGAAAAAAAAGAAGAAATATATCATGTCTTATTTATCTTATGAAATGTATTACAATGAAACCTCTCCTAACGGACACCATTTCCTAGGGACAATTTTTAGTCCAGGGTTGGAAGTATAGGAATTTATACCACTTTGCAACAGAGACCCTCCCCCCCCTAATTTAACAGGACAGCCAAATTTTCTTCACCGGGAAATAAATTGACCCCTCTGAACGGACACGTACAAAATGTTGAAAATTAAGAAAACAATATTCATTGGTATTATGGGTACAACTATAGAGGAGCGGCGCACTATCAGAAGAGTCTTGAGACTGAATCGAGTGTTATCCCACTAGCGATCTCTGGTGCCATTCTTGTTAACTACGTGCCTCCTTTTTCAGCACTTTCTTATAAATTTGGTTTTATGCTCACCGCTTAAAGATGTTTCACAGTTTGCAAATTGATTCTTATTTGGGTTTAAAATAATGAATAAAGATAGAGTTAAGAGAAAGTACACGCCAAGTTTGAATTTTATTGTGCTGCATAAATATGTTCATAATTAAAAACCATAAAATTACCACTTTACTATCGCAATTGATTTTTTAAATAATTAATTTAATTTTCTGCAAAAATAAATACTGTTATTATTATCCATTATGATTATAAATGATTAAATTCATAATTAAAAAACATGAAATTACCCATTAACTATCATAAATATAATATAAATAATATAATAAATATATATTACTCATTAACTATGTTTTGATATATATATATATATATATATATATATATATATATATATATATATATATATATATATATATATATATATATTTAAGCAAATACATTTAATATATGTACATATCTTCAAGTTTTCTTTTTTTATAAATAAAACCTAAAGCCACTACCCTATCACATAAAAGAAATTATTGTTTTTTTATTTTTGTATGTAGTATTTCCGGTCTAATTAGAGATATATTCAAAAGACTGAAATAGAAATGTGCTTTTTTACAGGATTTTTTAATTTTTCACTGAGTATTTACATTTTGTTTTCCCCGTCTCTCGGCAGTTTTCATAGATATCCCATCATCTCTGCTAGCACATTTTATTAAAACCCAATATGCCTCAAACGTTTTTGTTTTTCAACTAGAAACTTCAAGAATGGCACCACATAAATTTCTTACAATAAAAAAAAAAGGATAAATAGTAAATTCCTATAAAAAAAAGTGACTTAAAAACTCGGATGTTTTTAAAAATGGTATGTGAATTTCTTTGTTGTTTATATATTTTATTTACCACGTTTGTTTTATGTTTTAAACAATTTTATACAAGCACATTAAATTCTAGAAATATTATGTGTATAAATAGAAAATAATATTGAATTAATAAACTTTATTCGTTGCGTTTGATAAACTTGTTTTGATAAATTCATACATGTCTTCAATTTTTAATAAGCACTTTTTTACCCCTTCCCAACAGATACTCCTCTACAATGGATAAATCTGTTGTGCCATGGCTGTCCGCTGTAGAGAGGTTTCACTGTATTTTTTTTCCTGATTATTTTATTTTATTATTCTTTTTATGTAAGTAATATGTTTTATTTTAAAGAAATAAATGTGATTAGTAATCATTACTTTTATACTGTGTGTGACTGACCATAAATTAGAATGAACGAGTTAAAATAAACTTACCCATTTTCTTGGAAAACTTTAACATTAGTCAATTTTAATAATTAATAATTGCAGTTTAGATGAAATGATTAAAAATACTTAATGAACTTCAGAATCGTTAAATTATATTATATGTCTTAAATTAATGGATTGTTATTTTAACTTTTAACAGGTTTTGATTTTGCTTGGGCTGTCAATGGATATGTTTACCATACTAAACTTGACAATGCAGAAAATGTACCAATTAAATCCTTACAAAGAACTGGAAATAATCTTCTACCTTTAATGATTAGACTTGCATATACTGCGTATCCTAATGAAGGACCAAAGAATGGCAATCTTGTTTTCTTTGATATAGTTGGCAAGGTGATGTTTCGTGTACCTGAGAGCTCATCTTATTTAATTGCAGTCATAGCCATACTTTTTTCTTGTTTAATATTTGCTGAGAATTCCGCCACTTTTAATAAAATTGTATCAGGTAATTTAATTATATTATATTTTTCCTATAATTAATTTTCTGATTGCGGTTCAAGAGACCTTAGGAAAAATCCTACCTGTATAAAGTTTAGGACCTGACCCTTCCAATGGTGGTTTGGGGTGAAAAATTTTGGTGGTTAAGCATGATGTTATCCACATCATTTCCTGGTTTGGAAAAATACTTAAAGAAGGACCTTGTGGGTAGAGCTTAGGCCAAGGGGGTAGTATGCTAAATAGGGAGAGAGGTAGAGAGAGAGGATTTGAATTGTAGGAGACTGTAGGTGTAGGAAGTGTGCTGGGAGTTGATGGCTTGGTATAAGAAAGATCCAAGAAAATATTGTCCTCAGGTGGAGGGAAAGAGCCACTTTAACTCGCCATAAAGATGGGACGCATGAGACTGCCTCGAGGTACCTAAGACAAATCTTAAAAAGCAGTTGATGATTCGCTTCAATCTGTCTTTGAGTACAATTGAGAGGCTTATTGACCTTTGGAAAAGTTTTCTAATATGGGGTTTCTAGGACAGGGTTTGGTCAATAGTAATTCTTAAGTTTCTAACAGAGGAGCTGAACGTGATGGAGTGATCATTTAGGATTAAAGTAGGAAAGGTGACATTGCATCTGAGGAGGGTATCAAAGCCTATAAGAATATGGAAGGTCAAATATTGAAAATATTAGTTATAATTATAAGTCTGTATGATCTAATTTGAGAACATATTTAATGCACTTATTTATTAAATATGTTGGCCGCAACAGCACTTATAAATTTAAAGTTTTTCCTATATGCTCTGATATACCAGAGCACATACATTGTCTGCAGGATATAAATGAGGTTCAGAAATGGTCTGAAGTTGATCTAAAGTCTTTGAACCTTGACAAAACGACAAAAGATAATTGAAACTTTATGATGATAGTAAAACTATCATTGTTTGTGCAGATGCTTCCTATTATGGGGATGAAAACCTAAGGTACCCTGTGGTTTTTTGTTCTCATGTGCTCACAAAAATCCAGAGAAATGCTTCTGGGGTAAACTTTGAAGGCTGCTCTCGTTCATGTTGTATCTTTTGAGCCAAAAGTTCATATTATATACTGATAATAAACCATTATTAGGAATCTTTATTCCAAACAACTGGATTTATGAAGTCGTCTGTGTCGACCTACAGATTCTGACTAGTATAGGCTGCTTACTTCTTGAAAATGTTAATAAATTAAATTTAATTAAATATTTAGAAATAAAAAAACAATAATTTTTATTATTTGTGTTGCAAAACAACATTAATATTTATATGTCATTTATTAATTGTAATCTTTTCCAATATTTTCAGACTATAGGAAGTCATCATATTATTCTCATCTGTTTTTGGTAGCAGGCATTACTGTTTGTTCATGGGTTCTTGCAGTTTTGTTTGTTTTTATATATTCTCATGTATTAATTGGTTTAGACAGATGTATGTCATGGTTTTCCAAACCAGTCTGGATTTTATTTTTGTATGGAATACCAGCAGTTTGGATCCCTGCTCGTATTACTGATATAATCATGAACCTACAAGAAAAGGTATAATATATTTTTTTGAAATTTTATTGCGTGTTTTAGTTTAGTGATATGCAGTTTAATTTATTAGTTCTATTCGGTACTACTTACAACCTCTTTGGTGGTATGACCTCTATTTTGCTTTTACTCGATAATTATTGCCATAATTAGCTACAAATTCATTATAGATTTTATCCAACTACAAACAAATATAAACTGGAAGAAATCACAACTAAGCAAACAACCTATTAAACATTAAATATCAACATAGTTACTAATTAATTTCTTCTTTGTTTTAATTTCTATCTCCTTCATCAGAACTTTCTTATTCAAACTTATAAACTTATACAATTACTTGTTTATTTTTTCTTTGAAGTCTTGAAAGAGTATATTAATATGGTTATTGTTAGTTTCTATATTATGTGTTAATGTCTTCTTTGTTTTAATTTCCTAAAAAGTCCTTTCAATTTAATAAATATAGAGCAATTCATAACTTCCAATGTAATATTTAATTTTATTTCATACAACTTCTGTTTACGTTTTGTGGAAACTATCCTCTTCTTCAGAACTTTCTTTATTCAAACTTATGTTGATACAATAACTTGTTTAGTTTTTCTTTGAAGTCCTGAAAGAGTATATTAATATGGTTATTGCTAGTTTCCATATTATGTGTTAATGTCTTCTTTATTTTAATTTTCTGGAAAGTCCTTTGAATTTAATAAATAAAGAGCAGTTCAAAACTTCCAATGTAATATTCAATTTTGTTTCATAGTACTCCTGTTTACGTTTTGGGGAAATTATCCGGATAGTATTACATTCACATATCTGCATTTTTCTCTTTTTATTGTTTAATTTAAAGAGTATTCATGACTAGTTATCGTAATTTATTTAAGTCACCTTTGTCCCTCTAGTTCCTCTTTTAATATAAACCTTAATTCATTCTGATATTAATGTCTAACCCCCAAACACTAATACTTACACATGTAGAATATAAGTTTGTGGATATCAGTTGAACTAGCCAATAGTAAGAGCTCATCAATTAATAATAAAACCACATCTGTACTCTTAAGAAAAATAAGCAATAATATGTGTCTGGTCAAATAAAATCAAAAGACTTCATTGTTGGTTTCATCACTGTTTTCCAAGTAGAGAGTTGCAGCAGATAACAGTTGATGTCAGTTATCACTCTAAAGTCCCCCTACAAATAGTTTTGCTAAATGAATTGGTGTTCTAACACTTTAAGTGTATCTTTGTTTTGAAATTGAAGTTACTACTATTATTTCACTAGTGTCATATAATAATCAATTATTTTGGAAACAAAGAGATAATTCCTACAGAGTCAACTTCACCATTTGAGCCTATCTTTACCCCCTCTAGCACCTCCCCTCCCTTCATTATGTTCTCTTACAGTTAAAGGTAATTATCTGGCCCAACATGCATAAATCAACCTGAATTTTTATTTTTTAGTTATAATTTATTATATTAATCATAATAGTAACCACATGATTTTTTTCAATTCTTTTACATTTAATGCTTTAGCTGCATTTTTTATTTAGTTACTAGTCCTGATAATCTATTCCAGTTATTTATGCTGCTATTTAATGTTGCTCATGCATTTCAAAAGACATGACATTGAATATACAAATCAAATAAGACTTTGTTTTTATTTTTTTATGGCAACGGTGTATTCATTCATTCAATCGGCGCTACAACTCGATGTCGAGTCTTGGCCTCCTGCAGCAGCCTCCACCAATTGTCCCGATCCTGCGCTGTTGCCATCCAGCTCCTCACACCCAACATGGACCTAGCATCTCCCGCCACTCCATCGAAGACGAGGTCTTCCTCTTCGCCTTATTCCATGTATCACCTCTGTCATTATTTTCCTTGGCAGATCATTCTCAGCCATCCGAGCAACATGTCCGGCCCATCTCAATCTACTGAGCCTCAAACACTGCACCACGTCTGGTTCCTTAAATAAATGTTTGAGCTCCTGGTTTGTTCGACGTCCCCATACCTGGTCAACCTTCACAGCTCCAAAGATTTTATGCAGAATCTTTCTCTCAAAGACCATCAAATTCTGCTCACCAGTTTTGGAGACCAGCCGGTTACCCTTTTTGTATATTGGACAGATTATAGACTTATTCCAAGATTCCGGCATTACTTCATCAGTCCAGATCAAAATTATAATATTCTGTATAATTTTCACAAGCTCACTACCTCCACACTTTAGTAATTCTGCTGGCAGTTCGTCAGCACCTGGTGCCTTATGATTTTTAAGCCTTGTCAGAGAGTCCAGAATCTCCTCTTCATCTGGGGGTTCCATAGACTGATAATTAGCAAAATCTTCATGGTTGTCGTTCTGGCAATGGTGTAAGCCTCATTTTTTTTTCCCCTTCAGAAAACAGAGTACCTCACCGCCTTTTATTCAGCTAGGTATACACACAGATACTATTTTCCTCCCTTACATTCATTTTAATCAGGCTACTTAGCTTATTTAAATTTCATAATTCTCTGAAAATGAGGGGAGACAGGGTATGTAGCTTAAACTGGCCCATTATGGCATCTCTATTCAATCTCGTATCCTGCTCTGTTTGTATAAAAACCACATGGAAAAACTAAAACCAGGTGTATAGACAGATAAAAGAAAGATGCAAACAGCTATATGCAACAAATTTGAAATTAATGGCCCAAAATAGAGTTAAAGCACTGGCTGGATGAGGTGAAGAAAAACATGCTTAGCCAATAGAAAAAAAATTGTCGTGTTACCTGGTATGGCTTTATTTGATACACTTGTGTCATAGGTCACTGTGAAATCTACGAACAGGTGTTGGTTTTTCAGCTTGTATTCCTCTTCTATTTATAATCAAAAGCTGATCAGCTTCATGTTTTACATCGAACCTGTTTTCTTTTTTTTTTCTGAGGCTGATTTTGCATTTGAGATGAGCATACTTCAAATGACATTTTGTTGGAAAAGAATAATTAAGTGATGTATCTTTTTAAGCCGTTTGTCTGAATTCCTGTTTTTTACTTTAGAGTCCTTGATTATTCAATAGGTTGTTTAAGCTGAGGTCATAGGGATATTTATACCCTTGCTGATCTAACTGTGTTCTGAGGATGAGTCATCTTTTTTATCTTCCTTATTCCTTCTTTTAATTGTTCTTTATAAGAAGCTTTTATATAATATATTTCACTTGTTTCATCTCTTACCCATCTTGTTTGCTAAGTCTTGATCACCACTGAGCCATTGCTGCAGTCATCTCAATGTATCACCATGTAATTTTCTTTTAGGCGCAAGAGATTTTTGGATTATTTAGCTTTGAGGCACATCTTTATCAAACGTTCCTGACGCATGTATCCTCCCCAGTTGCTTCTATTGCTTGTTTGCAAGCTGCTGTAGTTTTATCTTTAAATTTGATGAAAACTGTTCCTTTGATCTTAGTTCTTGACAGGAATTTTAGATATGATTAGAAAATTGGGCATCGATTAATACAAAATTTTAACTGTTGCAAATTCAGAATGTTGGCTAAATGAAGACAGAAAATATTATTTGTGAGTTTTAGAGGGAAAATATATTTTTACACATTATTTCATATGAAACAATTTTGTTTTTATAATTTTAATGAGAAATAATAATAATATATATTGTATATCAGACATATAATTTTGAACACTTTTTATTTTAGTCCAGTTGTTTTTGATTGGTACTTAGTAAAGTATTTTTAGTAGTGAACAAATTATATTTTTCATGTATATAAACTGCCATCCCATGGTATTTATTACACCTTCTTCTTCGACCACATTCATCTTCCTCATAGACAAAACACTTTGTCTTTTTTCTAAAAGACAAACATTATCATTTTATAATTCACAAATAATTTGGTGTTGCTAAAATCAAAGTTAATACTGTACTGAAATTGTTTTATTTATCATTTGTTACTCTTATTCTTTAGTAGCACTAAAACCCGTGAACTGGCTTCCTTCAACAGCAGCCGCCATGAGCCCCTATTCTGGGCCACTGTCATGCAGTTTATATGCTCAAATTCTCTCTTGCGTCATTGGCCACACAATTGGGTCACCGCAGCTTTGGCCTTCCAACTCTGCGACTACTAAGTAGGCGCTTGGCTAGAATCTTCCTAGGTGGTAAATCATCAGCGATTCTGGCGAGATGTCCTACCCATCTGAGCTTTCCAAGCTTGATGAAACGGGAGATATCCTGTTCATGACATAAATCGTACAGCTCCCGATTGCTTCTCCATCTCCATTCATTGTTTTAAAACAAACCTCCATAAATTCAGCACAACACTTCTCGCTCAAATATAAGAAGGAGTTGTGGTCCTCAGCTCTGGATGTAGCCCAGGTCTCTGAGCCATAATAAAGTGCAGACCATATAAGAGTCTTATGAATGATAATTTGTATTCTCCTTGTAACCAGATTGCTAGAAAGATGCTTTCGAAGTCCAAAATAGCAGCAGTTGTTCCTCAGTTCTGGATGTCGTCCAGGTCTCTGAGCCATAACAAAATACAGGCCGGATAAGAGTCTTATGAATGATAATTTTTGTTCGCCTTGTCACCAGATTGCTAGAAAGATGCTTTCGAAGTTCAAAATAGCAATGGTTGGCAGCCAATATTCTCCTCCTGATCTCAACTCATTATTGCAAGTTACCGCAGATCCGAGGTAGACAAATTCTGAGACTTCAAGCCTGTAAGGCTCAAAAGCAACATTGGCACTTGCCAATCTCGGAGCTTGATCCGATGCCATGTATGTACTTAGTTTTAGCTTCATTGATAATGAGTACCATGCGTCTTGCAGTAGCTTCTAGAGCAAGAAAGGCTTCAACTGCTACTTGTCTGGATCTCTCCACAATATCTGTCTGCGTATGCTAACATCTGTACCGATTTGTTCTATATCGTGCCTGTAGTTTGTATTTGAGAGTCCCTTATTGCTTTCTCTAGCACCATGTTAAAAAGTAGGCATGCCTGAGTGCCACCCTGCCTGACTCCTTTCCTTGATGAGAATTCCAATGACCTCCGACCTTGTACCTGGACTACACACTCAAAACTTGAAATTGTCAGCCTTGTAAGTCATATGAGCTTGGGTGGAACATCCAGCTTATATAATGTTTGTAAAGCTCTGTTCGGTGAATGATATCATATGCCGACTTAAAGTCAACAAAGAGATGATGTGTAGGCACGTTATATTCCCTTCCTCTGTCGAGTATAGTTCAGAGGCTGAAAATTTGGTCTGTAGTAGATCTGCCTTGCTAGAATCCACACTGATAATGACCAACCTTTGTTACTCTTGGGCATCAATTACTTTGGTATTATTTGGTAATAATCCTTGTATAATGCCAACAAACAATTCATGATTACAAAAATAAACATGCTACTTAATGAGCCAACATTTTTCAGAATGCTTAATATTGTTGACCAAGGCTGTGTTTAATTAATAAAATGAACAAAACAACTTTACAAAATGTTTTACACAAATAATCTCTAAATCTTTTACATAAAAAATTTAGTAACTTATATTTTATTTCAATGGGATATTCATATATTCAATACACCTTGAATGACTTCTTTTTTAAATATTGTTTTAATTATTGTATCTCTTAACAATGAAAAAAATAGTATAAATAAGTACTATTTCAATATTTATTAAAACATACATATTGATTGCAGGTGTTAAAATCAAATTGGTTAGCTTTCAGTTTACATATAGATGCTCTACAATTAATCTGGACTCTTGCTCTCATTACTTGCACCTTATTAAAAATCAGATCTGCTATAGTTTTGTCATTATATGTTTTGTTTTTTACTCTTGGTAATTCTTTAATGGGAAGAATAAAATTTCATGATACAACTAGAGAAGGTAACTATATCAGTTTAATTTGATTAATTTTATTTTCATGTTATATGGTTCGTTATCTTTGTGTTATTGTGAAAATAAAATTAAGCATATACTCCTAGATTATTATGCTATAACTGATTTTTATTTAACCTTATTTTTATATTGAAAAAGTTTGGGTTACTTTTTCTGATTAATAAAATATGAAGATTGATGCAAAATTGAATGGATTAAAAGTGATGCAATGCTCCCCATGGCAAAGTATGATAGATTAACAAGCCAATCTTTGATAATAGTTATGAAAACTTTTACAAAGTAGAAAAATTGAACATATATGTAACAGAAGATTGAAAGAAAATGAGGACTGCAACATGCAATGAAACCAGAAAATTTGATGGAGCAGTAATGAATTTGAGCCAAGAATTGACACGTGTAAGGATAAAAGGGGAAGTAAATTGAGGAAAAATTAAAAACCATCCATTTAATGTTCCAATCTATGTTGGCCGATTTCATTTCATATGGCCCTTTCTTCAACCAGTTGACCATGTGTTTTCTCTTAGTAAATCCATTAACCACAAGACAAGCCTAGTTTTGAAAAATCTGTTTTTCATTATCTTTTTTTGTTTGAGAGACCCATTTAAAATTTCATGTGCTCCAATTTCCATGCCTCATTTTACAATTGAGATTAATATTCTGGATCCAACTCACGTCATATATGTCTTTCAAATCAGTTGACTGCTTCTTCAACTGTTGTCGGATCAGAAAATTTTTGAGTAATGACTAAGTATTAGTTCAAAGTCATCTGAATTTTTTTTTTTGTTATTTTATTTTTCTTCGGGCCTAGGAGCAGCACATATGGTATCACCTTCATTATATCTTTAACTCTGTTGAGTGATATGCCTTGAACTTTTAGCTTTTTAAAAACACTCAAGCATGTTCCACAATTTGCTTAGTGAGATTTTATTAAGGTAATAAATATATACTCATGTCTGCTATCAATTAGATACCTAAGTATGTGTTCGGTAAATAACGGGATAATTTTTATTTTTTCCCATTTTAAATTAACCTAGGCTTTGCGGCACTATTTTAATGTCCCGTGGTCAAACGTAGTGGGGAATCTCCCTGTCAGAGTCTAAGGTACAACATTGAAGAGACCAGTTCGCTTGGGTTACCCGCTTATTAATTTAAATTTGTGCTGTAGTTTCAAGTATGTACTCTGTCTGAAAGTCATAGGAAAGGTGCTTTTCGTCTACAGCTAGGCCTGCTGATACAATTGATGAAGTTAAAGGTATAAAAAACCTCTTCTTTCCTTTGCTACCTCATGGTCCTAAGCTTCCTAGGTTTTTTATCCCCGTATGATTACAGTGAGTGGCCTATTGCACCAGATGAGCTTAGAAATTAATTTTTTATGTTAAAATATAATATTGTACAAATTCTACAGTCCACTTTTAATATCGTACAGTATGAATAAAAAAAAAAAATTCATACAAAAAGAATTTTTTGGTATTTATATGTAGTAATATAAATACCCATATCAATTCCTTTAAAACAAAGATATTTTGTTCACTTTTTAATCATTAACAATTTTTTTTTTTATGTTTTGAACTGTATGTTTGTATTACCCGTTTCACTCTATAAATTTATTTTGATCCGCTTTTAAACTGTCTTTTTTGGAACTTAGGAACTATCTGGTGTCTTATGATAATCAAGTTCTCCCAAATTTCCAAAAGCCATGCCATTGTCCACTTATCAGCAGCTTTTACCTTTTTGTCATATATTTTTGTAAACTTTATGTTGTGTCTTTTTTTCCTGCCCAAAATCCCTCTTTCTTCCACCTTAAAATTGTGATGTTCATCTCCCCAAGATTCCTTGTCAATTCTTCAGCCTTATGTAGTTCCATAAGCATAGAAACCTGTTTTACTGATAATGCTAAATCATCCTTCAAAAACTTGGTTGATTTCAGCATCCTTTCCTTTTCATTTCTGTTTTTGAGGTTTGAACTGCTGGTAGTGTTCAGTACCCATAATTCATGTTTTATCATATTACATAAGTGTATATATGTCATATTACATATTATATATGTGTATTTATCCGCGAAATTGTTAATTTTAAAAAATTTACAATTTCTGACTAATACTGAATAGACATGATCAAATCCCACTTTAATCCTATACAAGATATAGTCTAATGACTGGCTAGGAAGAACAAACATACCCCTCAAAAGGAAATACTTACATTTGCAATTTTGACTAAATTCTTGATTATCAGAAGCTTTCAGTGGGCTTAATAATGGAAAAATACCATTATTTTTTCCTAATTTCACAATTTCTCAAATCTTGTGAGTTTGGTGGTTAACAGTAAGGCCTGGATTGTTCTATCTCAACTAACCTATGTTTTCTTCTGATTATTTTACATTGTTTAGTCTTTTGTGATTCTGGAAAGTGTTCCAATTTTCTGGGCGCAGCAGGGTAAACTGTTTTAAAAAAATATATTGTGGCATATTTTTAATGAGTTGACATCCGTATGATGATATAGAAGGATCAATCTAATTAGGGATTGATAAATTATTTGCCACTTCTATAAATTTGTTTTATTGAAAACTAGTTTCGAATGTTATGCATTCATCCTCTGTTCTAAAAACACACACAAAATTCAAAAATAAGCAATTCGAAATATAGTTTGAATTGCTTATTTTTGAATTTTTTGTGTGTTTTTAGAACTGAGGATGAATGTATAACATTCGAAACTAGTTTTCAATTAAACAAATTTATAGAAGTGGCAAATAATTTATCAATCCCTAATATTTTTAATGGATCACTAATTGAAATAGGGTACCTGATATTACTTTTTTTATTGGTTATAAGACCTCTTTGAAAACAGTAATTTTTTTTTAGAGAGTACATATATGGTTTTTGAATTGGCCTGGTAATTGATTGTGCTTTTATTTGGCGTACCTAGTATAAGTATCATTTATATTTATCACTAGAAATATCCTTGATTCTTTTTTTTATCTTAGAGATGTAGTTCTGTATGAGTGTTACGTTAAAAGAACTAAATACATAAATGGAATGTAATTTTTTTTAAATCCTAAACATGATATTCAAATTCCTTAATAGTTTAATAAACATAATTAATTTAAATTATAATGTGTATAATTTGTTTTTCAATTTTTATACAAGGCTATTTTAATGAATTATTGTTACAGGAGTGACATGTATACTTGCTTTTGCCTTAGCACTGCTAATTCCTTTTATACAGCTGTCTTATATCTTCAATGGTGCTCTGTTAGTTATCATCCCTATAATGGGCCGATCTGGTTCAGGATTTAATACTGAAGGGCTAATAGCTGTATTAAGTTGTCTCATGTTGTTAATATTATTTAATCATTGGGTAATATTAAATCATATTTTATATGTAGTTATATAATTTATTTATTACTGGGTGTCCAGCAGCCTTGAATTCCTTGAAGGCTGGGAATTCTGCTTGAATTTTTTGTGATGGTAAAAAATCGAGAGTTATGCTTGAAAAACAGCCACTCGTCCGGAATTTTTAGTTTTTAGTTTAATGATTCCATTTTTCCATCAGTACTAAGCGAAAAGTCTATAAAACATCGAGAAGAAGGTTGATGTAGTTGTTCCCTTTACCATCTCTAATTCTATGAAAATGCCTCCTTCCATTAACTTTGTTCATCAGCCCTATTCTCTCAACCATTTACTCATTCTATGTTCTCTCTCACCTTACCTTGTTGCTAAGTGAACTAGCGATTTTATGGAACGATAAAGTAATGTATTAGCTCCCAACAGCTCCGAGTTTCAATTTCAACCGATTCACACTTGTATTCTTATAATACAATCGCCCTTCGCCCTTGAGGCCGAGGATGAAGTGACAAGGATAAGGGTTTGCCAGGATTATACCTATAATTATGATTATATTATGAAGACACTAAATTTCAGGGAAAATTGTACCTTTCAAACTTTTTTCCTTATTTATTGATTAAATTAACAACGTTTCGGACCGATCTAGTTCATTATCAAGTCTAAAAAAATAATATACAAAAAATTGTTGTCAACAATTACAGTACAATAAAAAACAAAGACTTGAAAATGGACTAGTTCGGTCAGAAACATTGTTAAGTTAATCAATAAAGAAGGAAAAAAGTTTGAGAGGTACAATTTTCCCTGAAATTTAGCGTCTTGATAAGAGTAAATCCCAATTCTTCTGGAACAGCATTTGAAGGCATTTAATCATTTCATTGCCTCCATATTTTATAAATTCCGGAGCTATGCCATCTGGTCCTGGAGCTTTTCCCAGCTGGATTTCGCTGACTGCTAACTCCACCTTGTCTTCCCCAATCACATCGTCCATATCTTCAGGATGAGTGTCATCTACTCTATCTCTCCTTCTGTAGTGTCTGTAGTTATGATGAAGACGTTCTTCCATCCTAAATTTCCTCTGGAAGAACTGCCTCCAGACCTCCAGCACTTCCTTTTCTTCGGTCACCAACTTCCCATGCTTGTCTTTAACGTTCCTGACCAGTTTTGACCTCTTACCCTTCAAAGCGTTCGTAATATGCCAGAACTTCTTAATATTCTCTCTATAGTTTTGTTAGAAGATTTGGGACCTTAAGTTGCTGCCACGAGAATGGGAAAACAACATCATAATACCAATACACAAGAAAGGTAACCAAAGCGAATGTGGCAACTATAGACCAATATGTCTATCCTCAGTAGTGTACAAAATATACGCTAGGATATTAGAGCAGCGACTACAGGGTATTGTGGAAGAAGATATCGAAGAAGAGAAAGTGGCTTTCAGACATGGAAGACAGACCCAGGACCACATTTTCTACTTAAGAATGATAGTAGAGAAAGCATGGGACAGGGAAAAGGCAGTCTACTTGGCATTCCTGGATCTGAGGGCGGCTTTTGACTCAGTCCAGAGGCAGGAGATATGGGATACACTAACAACAAGAAGAGTACCAGCAAACTTGGTGAGTGCAATAAAATTAGTGTACCAAGACCCAAAGGGCATTGTAAGACTTAATGGTCAGACATCGCGGCCTTTCCACTTTTATAAGGGAGTAAAGCAGGGAGACAGCCTAAGCCCACTACTATTTGTCCTCCTTATGGATGAGATATGGAAGGTGTGTAAAAGGAGATGCCCAAGAGCACTAGTAGGTTTTTGGAACCTAACTCCAGTACTGGCTCAAGCGATGATATCGTGCTGATAGGCGACTCTGAAGAGGCTCTTCAGGCATCCTTGGAGGAATGGAATGAGGAACTGTAGATTAGAGGTTTGCAAATTAACCCTAACAAAAGTAAAATTATGTGTGTCGGAAGAGAAAATGCAGAGCCTAGGATTGTGTGTAATGGTGAACCCCTTGAACTTACGAATACTTATACGTAGCTAGGGACCATAATAAGTAAAGATGATAAAATAGACCAGGAGGTTCTGAATCGAGTGAAGAAGGCCAATGGAGTGTACCATCAGATCTCCAAAATTGTTATAGGCAAGCAAGAAGTAAGTAGAGATGCCAAAATACGGATTTTTAAATCCGTGTTCCTCCCAGTTCTCCTGTATGGATCAGAAAGTTGGACAGCCATCGACAAGCACGTAAGTGGGATAACCATAATAATCTGCAGAAATGAGATTCCTCCGTAGAATAGTTGGCAATACCAGGAGGGACTGCGTCAGAAATGAGAGTTCGGGAGGATCTGGGTGTTAAATCAGTGCGCGACACCATGCAAGAGTGGCAACTAAAATGGTATGGGCACGTATGTAGAATAGACTAAACCAGAAAAGCCAGGTGGTATTTGGAAGCTAGGTCGGAAGAAAGATGGCCTCGTGGCAGACCAAGGTGCATGTACTCTGATTACATTGGAAAACTAGGGGCAACAAGAGGACGCACCATCCCGGAGATGAAAAGACTAGCAAGGGACAGGGACCAGTGGGCTAGATGGAATGAGACTGCAACTCCACGCTTCATGGCACAAAGGAGTTAGAGAAAGAAGAAGATAAGATTAAACTAGCCTTTTGTCAAAGCTAGCTGAGCTATATATAAAAAAAGAATGATTATATTAATTTATATGTAAAAAAAAGTTTATGAATAAAATTGTAGTGAAATTTATTCCAATACATGAATTTTATTTATTTACTCCTAAAATTGTTTTTGTACAGTATTTTCTAGTTTTTATTGTTGGCAATGCGTCGAGCCCTTAGTGCAAGAAGTTATGTTAAAATTTTCCATTATCAAACATGAATACAATCTTTATAATTATTCAAAGTCCAAATTATACATTTTATCGTAAGCCGACCAAATAAAACATTTGACGGTTCCAATTTTGTTTTAAATTTAATCCGATAAATTGAAAAAAACGCCTTGAATTTTACAGTTCACAGTCTTGAAATCCTAGAATTTTTTCATGCTATATCGCTGGACACCCTTTATTAGTAAAGTTCCTGTTACATGGTTATTGTTACATTGTTGGGGAGTATTATTAATTAATATTTTATGTATAGATACAGAATGGATTGTTTCTCATTAAACCTGTTGTTATAGGTCCCACTCTTTTGCATATTTGACAATTTTAGAAAGGCTATAAAGTATTTAAACGGTATTTTTATAGTTGCATTTTTAGTTCTTTTATTGACACCCTTAGGATTTCCCTATTCATCAGATCAAAAATTACTTGCTCCACAACGCTACATGGTTTTGGTAATTATTGTTTTGTTAAGTGAGAAGTTATAATTTAATCATCTAGTTCATAGGTTTGTTTAATATTAATATCATGTATTTTTTGCACAGCATGTTGAACAAATTTTTCATGAATTCGATGGTAGTGTAAGTAATGACAAAGGGGGTTATTGGATTATTAATTTGGATATAAACAGCCCTCGTACTGTAAGCAGACTCATTCCTGAAATAAATATAGCCAGGAGAGTAGATACATGTGATACTAAGTTGTATTGTGGATTACCTTATTTGATTCCAGTTTTATCTATCATGAGGTATGAATTAATGTTTTATATTAATAGCAATAATTAATCTCTAAAAGAGCTCAATATAAAATTAAATGAAATATTGTGCCATTTGTTTTTATCAATCATGTAAGTATGTAGATGTTTATATTTATATATTTGGCGTGTTATATTGTTCTTTAGTTATCATTCACTTACTATGTTTTATGAATTAAACATAAATATATGCATAAAAGTGTATATGTGCGCACACGCGCACATCTATGTATGAATGTGTGCACGCACGGGCATTTGTTCATCTAAAGATAAAAAGCATTGCTATTTTAGATTTAGCCAGGTACTATTATTATTACTATAAGCTTAAACAATCCGGAGATTAATATCCAGGGAGTGAACAATAACTATTACTATGAGTAACAATTTAAAAAGCATCAACAAGTATATACTCATATTTATAAATAAACTTTGTTGAAATATATATCAATATACATACATCTACACATTTGTATTTATCAATAGTACTCAAATCACAATAAATCATGATTAAGCATCATTTAATCAAGAATTTACTTATAACCTTTAGTGGTTTTTGGTTGGTGGAATTTTTCTGATTGCTTTTAATTTTTTTGGATCTGGTTGAAGACTATTGGACGATATAATATGACCTAAAACTTATGTTTATTATTGTATCCATATCATGATTATATATTACTGATTTGGCCTGAAACAGATACATATTTTACAAATGCCAACTGACATATTCTTTTTTTATAGAATCCATTCCATACCCACTAGTTTTTAAACTTACTTTCCTGTAATCCTCTGAGGCATCTGAAAAGAAGATTACCTTGGGACCTTCTTCTAACATTGTACTGAGCTTTACCATTGGGCAATATCTTCACAATTCACTGTCGTACTGCATTTTTCAGATAACACATTTACTTCTTGTGTTTTTAATAAAGTTGTAAATCTCAATAATAGATTTTTTAAAACATTATTAAAGGATTAAGTAGTATTTTTATATGTTTTTGTTACCATGTATTATAATCTTAATTTTTAAATCTAGGGAAACGCATTGGACTGACACCCAAAAACCTATCATCTCTATCCCAACTGAACTGAAAATGACTAATATGAGACTAATTGATAAGCATACTCGAAGATATCACTTTAGTGCAATAGGTAAGTATCATGAATATATATTAAGTTTTTAATGAATATCCTTTATTATCTGTAGATATATCAATTAGCCTATTAGTTAGTCAATGTTAATTGATAACTTATTTTTATTTATAATTATTCTTTAAGTTAGACAAAAAGAAAATATATACATATCACATATATATTATCAATAAAGATGTGTGATCCGCTATTTAACTGATGCAAAGAGCTTTTAGCTGTTTTCACGGACTCAGCGATTGGTAGCTTTGGAAAAAAGAGTAGTAGCTCACTGAACTGATTCCTCTAATCTTCCTGTTTTTTTTATATCTTATTAGATGCTTGTTTTGGAAATGTATATTATGTTTCACATTTATTATGAAATATAGTTTGTTACCTTATATTTCTTAACTCAGTTTTTCAGAATTTACTAAAAAAATTTAAAATATAGCCTACTAAATGCATTTTATAACCATTATCTTTGTTTTCACAGGTCCAGATCATATGACTTTTATACTATCACCTGTCCTTGATGCTGATTTAATATCATGGAGTATCTTGAATGAAAAGCCTCTTGCTGGTCCCTCATGGAATGGAAGAAAGACTTATTTTGTATATTATTCTTGTGGCTCTGATCCATTGCCTTTGAATTTTACTGTTGATTTGAAAGTAAGTACAAGTTTTAATTTGCAACAAAAAAAAAAAATAGTTTGATGGTTATTTTATTATTATTTTACAATGCATGATAATAATATACCATTATAATGTTGCACTTATAAATAAAATCACTTTATAATAATAGTTTTTGAGTGATTTCCTGTTAACAATATTTCCCCCCTCGATTTATCAAATTGTTCATTATAGTTGTAGTAATTTGGGCACAACAGCCAAAAATAAATAAAATTTATTAATTGATATAAAATGAAGAATAATTTATTCACATTTGTTTTTCATGGTCTAATCTAATATTGTTAATAATTATGATGGTCCACTCACTCTCTCACTCTAATATCGATTTATTTAAACTTTTCGGATTTCTTCCATGCTAGGGTCTTTTATTGTGTTATCTGAGACATTGTTTTTATAAATACTATCGATATTAAGATTGTGCTCTCACCTATCGATTTATTTTTGTATTTCTTCGATACTGAGTTTCATCATTAAATTGTCGGAAACGCAGTTTTTAAAAATACTCTCGATATTAAAAACGCGGTAACCTATAGATTGATTTCCGGATTTTTTCGATATTAAGGTCTATTAACATAATTATCGGAGGCTTAGTTTTATAGAAAACACTATCGATTTTAAAATTGTTCGCTCTCGTTTCGATCTATTTTAACATTTTGGATTTAATTCTTTCACTATATGGAAGAGTTCTGAAAAGTTTTAAAATAATCGATACGTGATCGCTCGATCTTAAGATTGATAGTACTTTTAAAAACTACGTCTCCGATAACATAGTAATAGACCCTAATATTGAAGAAATCTGTAAAGCTTAAATAAATCGTCACCAGAATGTGTGGGCGAACATAAACACTATAATTAATAACAATATTCATTTAATTAGAAATGAATGCATTAATCTTAATTTTCTTACTCAGAGTACTTTTTGCCCAATGCACAAGAGACCTTTCTCTAAAATCATCTTAATACCTTTGTGAAGATCATTTTGAAATTTCTCCTAACTAATTTGGGTATTAATTCATGTTTGGAAATTGTAGTATTAAAAGCAAATCTATTGTCCAAAAGTTGTTTCACTCCCACCATACTTTTAGACTTAAACTATAAGTCTGCCTTCTATCAAGAGGTGTTAAGCAATGGGATTCTTTTCTATTAGTTCCTCATCTAATATGCTTAGTTTTCACTGAGTAGTCAATAATAAATCCACATTGTATGCATCCATTGCTAGAAATATCTCACATGCACTTCCATTAAAAAATCATTACTTTGAACTTATTAATAACTAATGTTAATTACATTATCTCTTTGATACCATGCAACTTATTATATTTGGTTTGTTAGGTAGTAAATGTATTATTGTGTTGTATAATTTTACTTTTTTTTCTTAGGTTAAACCGACAAACTACAGTGTTCTGGATATAGCATTAACTGGACATTTTCTTCATGGTGCACATCAAAGATCTTTGAAACTCATTAAGTTACTCTCCCAGTTTCCATCATGGACAGTAACATCTGGATGGATAGCGACTTACAAGTCTTATAAATTTTAAAATAAAATTTTTAATAAATTGTCATATGATTTAGCACCTATTTCAGGCTGTGATTAAAGAATATTATTGTTTAAATAATGTTGACTTTGTGATAATTCATGTTTACTTCTCTCTGAAGAATTATTTAAGATTTAAAAAATAAATGTGTATGTGTATATATACATATATATATATATATATATATATATATATATATATATATATATATATATATATATATATAATTAATTTTGTACATTTTCATATTGTCATAAATAAAATATTAAATATTTTCTGATAAACAGTTTAAAAAGTTTGTACTACTTTATTCTAACCTTTTTTATATTTTTTTTTCTAGGGTTAAGAATATCAGTATAAATAGGTTGTATGAAGAATTGATCTGAAGTTATATATTTAATAAGACAAATTTTAGCTTTGCTAGGAAGGTGCTTCAATATTGAGGGGTGTTATTAAAGTAGTATTGAAATTCACATCTTTGTACTCATATAAGTAATATGTATGGCCGGGTTTACACATGCATTTTATGCCATAACTGGTAACTCATTAACCCAAATATACGAAGAGTGTAAACGGCTGTTATGACGAATATTCATGTTATGAGGTTTTTCCTGGGTTTATACGTTTTGAGTCAGTTTTTTAACATGAATCAATAGGAATTTGTTTTCAGATAACCCAAAACAAATGTCCCATTTATACACTCACCAAGAAATAGCAAAATATTCTTGCTTTTTATTTAGCCTTTTTTTAAGTTAGTAAATATAACTAATTATTAATCATTATTACTGATAGACATCAGTGAATAATAAATAATAATAGTTATAAATTACTAGACGATAATTTATAACTATAATTATTTACTTTGGCATTAGTAGTAATAATAATATTAATAAGAAGAAGCAACCAGGATCTCTTAGATATCTACCGAGAGCCCGATGTTGCCCAAGTTCTACGCACAGGAAGACTACGTTGGGCTGGATAGTGGCCTGAATGGGAGGCGAGGAGATGCCAAGGAAGCTGCTGACAGAGCAGCTCTTTGGGCGAAGACGGAGAGGAAGGCCGAAGCTTCGATGATCTGATGGAGTGACAAGTGATGCTCGAACTATTCTTGGCATAAGGGACTGGATGGTGGCTGCTAGAGAAAGAGACACTTGGAGGAAGCTGTTTGAGGAGGCCAGGAGTCATCACCGAGTTGTAGCGCCGAATTGATTGATTGATTGATTAATAATAATACGTAATAAACAAATAGTTAGTGGAACAATTATCTTTCTGCTTAATGTCTATATTTATTTATTAATGAATTGAAAATATTAATTGATTTATAATTTTTTGTATAAAAATTTCCTATTGTCATAGCTTTATAGTTCTTTATTTATAACAGAGTATGATAATCAGTTGTTTCAGCATAACACAAGCTTGTTTCCATTTGCTGGATATTTTGGCAAATGTGTAAATGGGTTGCTGCGGGATTTGCCAAAACACATAATACGCATGTGCAAATCTGGCCTAAAATAAATGAAATGAAAGTCATGTACGGTCAAATCATCCATTATTCACACTTTTCTGTTGAATACTATTGACTATCTATCATGATTATTCTCTTATCATAATCTTGATTTACACTAAGAATTAGATGCTACTATATTCTTTTCAATATTTTTTTATTATTATAAACAATTCCAAATGATTGGATACTGAGTTTCTTTTTGTTATGAAAGGATAAGAACACATTATTAAGTACATGAAATTTAGTGTAAAGTAAAAATTAGGTATAACCACACCCATTGGAAAGTTGAGATTCAATAAAAGTAGGAATTGTGCAAACTATTTTTGCCTATAATTTTCTTTACTAAACGGCTTTTGATATCTATAATTGTTTCTAAAAAAAAAAAAAAGGCAAGATGTGACGGTCATTCTGAAAATAATTGGCATATCCTAGCTATCAATCAGTTTATCCATGCAATATACATATGAATAAACAATAATGTTGTCTTTCAAATGACTAGTAATAAAACATCAAGCTACAATTAAGTTGAGAACTGTTATGGGTTTAATGCTATAAAATAAAAGGAAACAACAAATAATTAATCATAAAAGTTAATTGAAAACTTCTAATAAAAAAAAATATATTTTTGTGCAAGATCGCTCCATTTTGACACTGTACTAAATTGGAGAAAATTGTTAATTCTAAAATAGGCATTTTGAAAATGTGATTTTTATTGTAATAAATGGAATATAAGAGATATTAACTAATATTAAAAGTATCAGATATCAAAATAAAAATAATTTGTTACAATGTTTTAGTATTATAAACATTTATTAATAACATATTCACAGATGTACTTCAGTACCATACTACTTACAACATAAACTTTTTTTAATGAATAAAATTAAATATTTATGTAATAAAATATATATTTTTGGAGAATCAGTGCTAGTAAATTAGTACAGATACGCTAACACTGGTATTTATAGAGGTGTTAAATCATTTAGTTTAATGCAAAAATTATGTAGTATGCAGGCAGTTGTAATTATGTCTGGCTCACATCTGTCGAGTAACTTCAGTTTTGGAAATCTTGTAAGCAAGTGATTAAATGATTCTTCCAATATACCCATTATAAATTCATGCATGATATTAAAAATTTGTTCTTCAGAGGTTGACTCAAGTGATCCTTCTTCATACGGAAATACAATATTCTTTTTAAATTTGTTTGCTACATTGAAAGCTTCAGAAACAATAACTAATCCGTTATTGAGATCTTGGATTTTGTCCTTTAACATACTTTGTTTAAATACTCTTCTTGGTCTAGTATCAAATGAGGTATATAAATCAATGAACATATTTTTTTCATTACAAACTGCTTGTAACATCATGCTCTGGCCATTGTCGCAAGTGAAAATACGGTGACCCATCACTGCGGCTACATCAGGAAACCAAAATGTTCTCTGAATACATGTTGCTGTATGTGAAAATTCTTCAGAAGTTGGCCAAAATAGTCCAGCAACAGTTTTCAATTTCAAAATATTGGCAAGTCCCTGATTTAATAACTTATTTGCATTTTCGATAGTGCCGAGTTCGAACAAACTGACAGCATCTTCAATTTTTTTGTTTTCATTCCTTAAGTACCACAATAATAGATACAGCATCTTATCGACTGGCTCATCATTTTGTGGAATTTCTGAGTTTTTTTCCATGCCAACTATAGTGCCTCTTATATATTCGACGAGGCTCTTAGCAGTATTTCTGGTAACATGAACCATTTCTTGAAACTGGTTATCATGACATGCTGTAAAATCACAGTAAGCACCAGGTATGAAATTGCATAAAGGATAACTTATACTCTTTTTTGATCGATTCCATAATTCTCGTGCTTCAACCAACACTTTCAAAACAATTTCATGATTCTTTGGAGAAGTTATATCATCTCCAGTCAAAAGATCAAAAAAATCTGAGGCTTCTGATGGTTCAAGATCAGGAATAACGTTTTTAACAAATTTAAATAGTGATTCTCCAGACATTACTGTATTCTTTATCAAATAAACTTACTTGGGGCTTGGTATCTTGTTCTTATTTTTTATCCTATATCTCAAGTAAAAGTAATAAAACTAGTGTTTCACGTTCACTTATTTACACACAATTTCAGGAGGCTGTGATGGCCAAACATAACATGCTATGGCCACACCCCTGGATTCTTGAGCCAGAAGCGGCGCCCCTTTGATACAGGCTGTGAGGATTAACATTTATTGTGTGACTAACCACAGAATTAAATAACGTTGATTATTTTGTTTTTTGTAGTGATAACAGGAGCGGATCAAGACAAATGGGAGCCCTACGCGGCCGCTTATCGTTTACTCCACCCCTGCTAAGCAGTAAAATTTTCGCCCCCCCTCCCAAAAAAAAATTCAACTTAGATGCCATAAATATAACATTTTGTTTTTAAATTCGTTCGATTATGGAGGTTTTTTAAAAACCTTTTCGGTCAAAACATCAAGTTAGGATATTTTAAGGAGTAGTGTAACACACCGATGCGAACATCCTGAGGACGCTCCTACCCAATTTATAACAATTTTTTTAACCTTATAATTTATTGAGATATTTTACAATAGAAATACTAATCCTAAATATTTGTTACCAGATATTAATGTTATTATAAAGCTGGGTAACTATATTATAATAATAAAAATACTAATACAATTTTTATTAGGAAAAACTCTTTATTTCCATTCATTACATTCGAAGACTATATTGTATAAATTGCTGTGCGAAATTAGCCTACTCCTATTCCCACACTCTTCGGGTTTTGATCTCCAAAAATTTTTCCACTTTTTTTTATAATTTTAACGAACGATCACGAACGGAAAGATCACCAATCACCTATTAACATTACGGTCTCTAATGTCTTTATTTCCCTTAACAACTATTCCTATTTAGAATAATATTGAGTTTATTCTTTTTCGGAAATAGCTCAAATACGATAACCAACATTTTTTTCTTTTTAATTTTTTAGCCTGGCGACGCCCTCTGACGTACAACACTTCTGTGTGGCCTTAGCGACCGCTTACTGCTTTATCCGCTCTTCTTAGCAAACGTTCAAGTATCAAATTCAAAGGAAGCTCGTGTTTCTATCTAGTTGGATTTAATATACGACTAGCGGAAGCTAGCTCCATTTAACATTAAAATACTGAAAATAAAGGACTTACTTATTTAAAAAGAAAAAACTTCAAAGCGCTATTGCGAATAAAACATATGTATTTTTAAACTGGTGCCAAAATAGGAAGATAGTTTATAACTATTTTACGGTGGCATAAATATTATTTTGAAGGCCCGTGGCAGGCAAGTTTTGAGCTCCCCTAAGCTTCTTATCCAAAATTTGAAGCTGCAGCTGTGTGTTATACATAACAATGCAATGTTAGTCATTAATTGTATTACTACATACCACACAATTTGATATTGTATTTAATTGTTATGAACACCAATTCGATTCCCGTGGCATTTGCCACTTACTACTTTTTAAAGTTTTAATAATTACTTTTCAATATTTTAGAAGAGAATCAAGCCGAATTCGAGTGATTTGGAAAATCACCCTTAAAAAATTTGGAAGCCGAACGACTCGTCCTGACACTACACGCTTAGTGTCCTGCACTTTTTAAGTCTGTTGACCAAAATGAAAGATTGATGAAATCCATACCCTATCCCTCTTCTAAAAAATAAAGAATAATAAATATTTAAAAATAAATAAACAACAATTAAAAAAAAGAACTTAAAGCAAGTGGAAATTAGCCCATAACATCGATTACCTAATAAACGAAAACATGTATGGGAAGTATATGTCTGCATTATTTCAAAAGTCACTATTTGAAATTAAAACAATTATTTTTAAATAAAAAGATCAATAAAATGGGATTTATTGTCCCCCAAGTCCTGCTGGGTTACAATTTAAATGGAAAATGTTAATTTGAATTGGAAAAGTTAATTATAGAGGGATTTTTATAATTTAGTTTAAATCAGATTAAAGACAATTATTTATTGACCCATTTAAAGATTTGAACAAAACAATTAATGAATATGTTACCAAACTTTTCAAAAATGGTTATATAAATAAAAAAATAACTTACAAATCACTGACTATACAGTTCCACGAATACATTGATTGATAAAAACTCATAAAATACAACAAAATATGTGATCTATAATAAATAATATAGGTGACCCAACAGAAGTCTTATCAAATATCTAAATCCAGCTCTTAATGCATTCAATAAAAATAATATTAGTATGATATAAAAAAATCTTTAGAATTAAAACAATTGTTAAATAACATAAATGCATTAAATGAATTTAGAGAGATAATAAGCTAATATATTAAATCACTCTTTACCAATGTCCCAGTGGACAATTGCATGAAATTAATAGAAGAAAATTGGAGCAAAATAGAAGATCATACAGCAATCAAAGATAAATTAATAATTAGCACCTCCCCCACCCTCCTCTCATTATGTTCTCTGAAAGTTAAAGGTAATTCTCCGGGCCCAACATGAATAAATCAACCAGTATTTTTATAATTTATTATATTAATCATAATAGTAACCACATGATTATTTTCACTTCTATTACATTTAATATTTTAGCTGCATTTTTTATTTAGTTACTAGTCCTGATGATCTACTCCAGTTATTTATACTGCTACTTACTGTTGCTCATGCATTTCAAAAGACATGACATGGAAAATACAAATCAAATAAGACTTAGTTTTTATTTTTTTGTGGTAATGGTTTGTAAGCCTCACTTTTTTTCCACTTCAGAAAACAGAATACCTCACTGCCTTTTATTCAGCTAGGTATACATACAGATACTATTTGCCTCCCTTACATTCATTTTAATCAGGCTACTTAGCTTATTTAAATTTCATAATTCTCTGAAAATGAAGGGAGGCAGGGTATGTAGCTTGAACTGGCCCATTATGGCATCTCTATTCAATCTCGTATCCTGCTCTGTTTGTATAAAAACCACATGGAAAAACTAAAACCAGATGTATAGACAGATAAAAGAAAGATACAAACAGCTATATGCAACAAATTTGAAATTAATGGCCCAAAATAGAGTTTAAGCACTGGCTGGATGAGGTGAAGAAAAATATGCAAAGCCAATAGAAAAAAATTTGTCGTGTTACCTGGTATGGCTTTATTTGATACACTTGTGTCATAGGTCACTGTGAAATCTATGAACAGGTGTTGGGTTTTCGGCTTGTATTCCTCTTCTATTTATAATCAAAAGCTGATCAGCTTCATGTTTTACATCGAACCTGTTTTTTTTTTTGTTTTTTTCTAAGGCTGATTTTGCAATTGAGATGAGCATACTTCAAATGATATTTTGTTGGAAAAGGATAATTAAGTGATGTATCTTTTTAAGCCGTTTGCCTGAATTCCTGTTTTTTACTTTAGAGTCCTTGATTATTCAATAGGTTGTTTAAGCTGAGGTCATAGGGATATTTATACCCTTACTGATCTAACTGTGTTCTGAGGAGTAGTCATCTTTTTTATCTTCCTTATTCCTTCTTTTAATTGTTCTTTATAAGAAGCTTTTATATAACATATTTCACTTGTTTCATCTCTTACCTGGCCCATCTTGTTTGCTAGGTCTTGATCACCACTGAGCCATTGCTGCAGTCATCTCAATGTATCACCATGTAATTTTCTTTTAGGCGCAAGAGATTTTTGGATTATTTAGCTTTGAGGCACATCTTTATCAAACGTTCCTGGCGCATATATCCTCCCCAGTTGCTTCTATTGCTTGTTTGCAAGCTGCTGTAGTTTTATCTTTAAATTTGATGAAAACTGTTTCTTTGATCTTAGGTCTTGACAGGAATTTGGATATGATTAGAAAATTGGGCATCGATTAATACAAAATTTTAACTGTTGCAAATTCAGAATGTTGGCTGAATGAAGACAGAAAATATTATTTTTGAGTTTTAGAGGGAAAATATATTTTTACACATTATTTCATATGAAACAATTTTGTTTTTATAATTTTAATGACAAATAATAATATATATTGTATATCAGACATATAATTTTGAACACTTTTTATTTTAGTCCAGTTGTTTTTGATTGGTACTTTGTTAAGTATTTTTAGTAGAGAACAAATTATATTTTTCATGTATATAAACTGCCATCCCATGGTATTCATTACACCTTCCTCTTCGACCACATTCATCTTCCTCATAGACAAAACATTTTTTCACAATTTTTCTAAAAGACAAAAATTATGATTTTATAATTCTTTGGTATAAGAATTTTATAATTTTATAAATAATTTGGTGTTGCTAAAATTAAAGTTAATACTGTACTGAAATTTTTTTATTTATCGTTTGTTACTCTTATTCTTTAGTAGCACTAAAACCCGTTAAGAGTCCTGGCTTCCTCCAACAGCAGCCACCATGAGCCCCTATTCTGGGCCACTGTCATCCAGTTTATACGCTCATATTCTCTCTTGCGTCATTGGCCACACCATTGGGTCATCGCAGCTTTGGCCTTCCAACTCTGCGACTACTAAGTAGGCGCTTGGCTAGAATCTTCCTAGGTGATAAATCATCAGCCATTCTGGCGAGATGTCCTACCCATCTGAGCTTTCCAAGCTTGATGAAACGGGAGATATCCTGTTCATGACATAAATCGTACAGCTCCCGATTGCTTCTCCACCTCCATTCATTGTTTTAAAACAAATCTCTATAAATTCAGCACAACACTTCCCGCTCAAATATAAGAAGGAGTTGTGGTCCTCAGCTCTGGATGTAGCCCAGATCTCTGAGCCATAATAAAGTGCAGACCGGATAAGAGTCTTATGAATGATAATTTGTATTCTCCTTGTAACCAGATTGCTAGAAAGATGCTTTCGAAGTCCAAAATAGCAGCGGTTGTTACTCAACTCATTATTGCAAGTTACCGCAGATCCGAGGTAGACAAATTCTGAGACTTCAAACCTGTAAGGCTCAAAAGCAACATTGGCACTTGCCAATCTCGCAGCTTGATCCGATGCCATGTATGTACTTAGTTTTAGCTTCATTGATAATGAGTACCATGCGTCTTGCAGTAGCTCCTAGAGCAAGAAAGGCTTCAACTGCAAGTTGTCTGGATCTCTCCACAATATCTGTCTGCGTATGCTAACATCTGTACCGATTATGCTAACATTTGTTCTATACCGTGCCTGTAGTTTGTATTTGAGAGTCCCTTATTGCTTTCTCTAGCACCATGTTAAAAAGTAGGCATGCCTGAGCGCCACCCTGCCTGACTCCTTTCCTTGATGAGAATTCCAATGACCTCCGACCTTGTACCTGGACTACACACTCAATACTTGAAATTGTCAGCCTTGTAAGTCATATGAGCTTGGGTGGAACATCCAGCTTATATAATGTATTGAAAAATCTGTTTTTCATTATCTTTTTTTGTTTGAGAGACCCATTTAAAATTTCATGTGCACCAATTTCCATGCCTCATTTTACAATTGATATTAATTTTCTCGGTCCACCTCATGTCATATATGTCTTTCAAATCAGTTGACTGCTTCTTCAACTGTTGTAGGATCAGAAAATTCTTGAGTAATGACTAAGTATTAGTTCAAAATCATCTGAAGATTTTTTTTTTGTTATTTTATTTTTCTTCGGGCCTAGGAGCAGCACATATGGGATCACTTTCATTATATCTTTTACTTTGTTGAGTGATATGCCTTGAACTTTTAGCTTTTTAAAAACACTCATGCATGTCCCACAATTTATTTAGCGAGATTATATTAAGGTAATAAATATATGCTCATGTCTACTATCATTTAGATACCTAAGTATGTGTTCGGTAAATAACGGGATAATTTTTATTTTTTCTCATTTTAAATTAACCTAGGCTTTGCGGCACTATTTTAATATCCTATGGTCAAACGTAGTGGGGAAGCTCCCTGTCAGAGTCTAAGGTACAACATTGAAAAGACCAGTTCGCTTGAGTTACCCGCTTATTAATTTAAATTTGTGCTGTAGTTTCAAGTATGTGCTCTATCTCAAACTCGTAGAAAAGGTGCTCTTTTCTTCCACAGCTAGGCCTGCTGATACAATTGATGAAGTTAAAGGTATAAAAAAACTCTCCTTTCCTTTGCTGCTTCATGGTCCTAAGCTTCTTTGGTTTTTTATCCCCGTATGATTGCATGGAATGTCCTATTGTACCAGGTGAGCTTAGAAATTAATTTTATTAATTTTTTATGTTAAAATATAATATTGTACAAATTTTACAGTCCACTTTTAATATCGTACAGTATGAATAAAAAAAACATAAAAATCATACAAAAAGAATTTTTTGGTATTTATATATTGTAATATAAATACCCATATCAATTCCTTTAAAACAATGATATTTTGTTCACTTTTTAATTATTAACAATTTTTTTTTTCTATTTTGATCTCTATGTTAGTATTACCCATTGCTCTCTATAAACTTATTTTGATCCGCTTTTAAACTGTCTTTTTTGGAACATATTAACTATCTGGTGTTCTCCCAAATTTCCAAAAGCCATGCCATTGTCCACTTATCTACAGCTCTTACCTTTTTGTTATATATTTTTGTAAACTTTATGTTGTGTCATTTTTCCAACCCAAAATCTCTCTTTCTTCCACCTTAAAATTGTGATGTTCGTCTCCCCAAGATTCCCTATCATAGAAATAGAAACCTGTTTTACTGATAATGCTAAATCATCCTTCAAAAACTTGGTTGGTTTCAACATCCTTTCCTTTTTATTTCTGATTTTGAAGTTTGAACTAGTGGTGGTGTTCAGTACCCATAATTCATGTTTTTGTGTATTTATCCTCGAAATTGTTAATTTTAAAACATATAAAATTTCTGACTAATACTGAATAGATATGATCAAATCACACTTTAATCCTATGCAAGATATTATCTAATGGCTGACTAGGAAGAACAAACATGCCCCTCAAAAGGAAATACATTAAATTTGCAATTTTTGACTATATTCTTGATTATCAGAAGCTTTCAGTGGGCTGAATAATGGAAAAAAAACACATTATTTTTCCTAATTTCACAATTTCTCAAATATTATGAGTTTGGTGTTCTATTCCAACTAACCTATGTTTTCTTCTGATAAAACCATAATATTTTACATTGTTTAGTCTTTTGTGATTCTGGAAAGTGTTCTAATTTTCTGGGCGCAGCAGGATAAAATGAAATAGGGTTTCTGATATTACTTTTTTTATTGGTTTTAAGATCTCTGTGAAAACAGTAATTTTTTTTTAGAGTGTACATAAATGGTTTTTGAATTGGTCTGGTAATTGATTGTGCTTTTATTTGAAGTACCTAGTATAAGTATCATTTATAGTTATCATTAGGAATATCCTTGATTCTTTTTTTATCTTAGATATGTAGTTCTGTATGAGTGTTAAGTTAAAAGAACTAAATACATAAATGGATTGTAATTTTTTAAAAATCCTAAACATAGTATTCAAATTCCTTAATAGTTTAATAAATATAATTAATTTAAATTATAATGTGTATATTTTGTTTTTCAATTTTTATACAAGACATTTATACTTGCTTTTACCTTAACACTGCTAATTCCTTTTATACAGCTGTCTCATATCTTCAATGGTGCTCTGTTAGTTATCATCCCTATAATGGGCTGATCTGGTTCAGGATTTAATCCTGAAGGGCTAATAGCTGTATTAAGTTGTCTCATGTTGTTAATATTATTTCATCATTGGGTAATATTAAATCATATTTTATATGTAGCTATATAATTTATTGATTACAGGGTGTCCAGCAGCCTTGAATTCCTTGAAGATCGGGAATTCTGCTTGAATTTTTCGTGTCGGGCAAAAAGCGAGAATTATGCTTGAAAAACAGCAAGTCGGTAATTTTTAGTTTTTAGTCTAATGATTCCATTTTTCCATCAGTACTAAGCAACAAGTGTATAGAATATCAAGAAGAAGGTTGATGTAGTTGTTCCCTTTACCATCTCTAATTCCATGAAAATGCCTCCTTCCACTAATTTGTTCATCAGCCCTACTCTCTCAATCATTTACTCATTCTATGTTCTCTCTCACCTTACCTTGTTGCTAAGTGAACTAGGGATGTCATGGAACGGTAAAGTAATGTATTAGCTCCAAACAGCTCCGAGTTTCAATTTCACCCGATTCACACTTGTATTCTTATAATATGATCGCCCTTCA
The DNA here is from genome assembly GCA_948150685.1 of Rhaphigaster nebulosa. Lineage (NCBI taxonomy): Eukaryota > Metazoa > Arthropoda > Insecta > Hemiptera > Pentatomidae > Rhaphigaster > Rhaphigaster nebulosa. Next base: position 52,129,977 of record OX411307.1, read on the forward strand.
CCCTTGAGGCTGAGGATGAAGTGACAAGGATAAGGGTTTGCCAGGATTATACCTATAATTATGATTATATTATCAAGACACTAAATTTCAGGGAAAATTGTATCTTTCAAACTTTTTTCCTTATTTATTGATTAAATTAACAACATTTCGGACCGATCTAGTTCATTTTCAAGTCTAAAAAAATAATATACAAAAAATTTTTGTCAACAATTACAGTACAATAAAAAACAAAGACTTGAAAATGGACTAGTTTGGTCCGAAACATTGTTAAGTTAATCAATAAAGAAGGAAAACAAGTTTGAAAGGTACAATTTTCCCTGAAATTTAGCGTCTTGATAAGATTAAATAAAATAACCTTTCGCCACAGTAAGCTGAGCTATTAATTTAAAACTTTTAAATGTGGCAAGGGAAAGTGGCCATAGCAGAGAATACAACATTATAATCAAGAAATTTTCAACAGTTATAAATAAGGCAGATGATTTTAAACATTTTAGAGATTTAGCAAAATTAATTGTTAAGAGATATAAATTAGATAAACAATTGTTTTATTTAACTAAGAGCAAAAACAATAATATCTGCCCAAAGCACATTTTTAATGCAGTTAAGAATATTGATGCAATTTTTATCAATCAATTTCTTATCAAAAATAATGAGGTGATATACTGTAATTCATTGGTTAACAATATCTTAAATATGGAAATAAAACAGGCATTTTGGTTGAAGAATCGGATTGGTAAAAAAATAAGAAGGAAAAGAAATTTGAAAGGTACAATTTTCCCTGAAATTTAGCGTCTTGATAAGATTAAAATAACCTTTCATCACAGTAGGCTGAGCTATATATAAAAAAAATGATTATATTATTTTATATGTAAAAAAAAGTTTATTAATAAAATTGTAGTGAAATTTATTCCAATACATGAATTTTATTTATTTACTCTTGAAATTGTTTTTGTACTGTATGTTCTAGTTGTTTTTATTGTTGGCAATGCATTGAGCCCTCAGTGCAAGAAGTTAAGTTACAATTTTCCATTATCAAACAGGAATACAATCTTTTTTAATTATTCAAAGTCCAAATTATACATTTTATCGTAAGCCGACCAAACAAAACATTTATGGTTCCAATTTTGTATTAAATTCAATCTGATAATTTGATGAAAAGCGCCTTGAATTTTACAGTTCACAGGCCTTGAAATCCTTGAATTTTTTCATGCTATGTAGCTGAACACCCTGTATTAGTAAAGCTCCTGTTACATGGTTATTGTTACATTGTTGGGTAGTATTATTAATTAATATTTTATGTATAGATACCGAATGGATTGTTTCTCATTAAACCCGTTGTTATAGGTCCCACTCTTTTGCATATTTGACAATTTTAGAAAGGCTATAAAGTATTTAAACGGTATTTTTATAGTTGCATTTTTAGTTCTTTTATTGACACCCTTAGGATTTCCTTATTCATCAGATCAAAAATTACTTGCTCCACAACGCTACATGGTTTTGGTAATTATTGTTTTGTTAAGTGAGAAGTTATAATTTAATCATCTAGGTCATAGGTTTGTTTAATATTAATATCATGTATTTTTTGCACAGCATGTTGAACAAATTTTTCATGAATTCGAAGGTAGTGTGAGTAATGACAAAGGGGGTTATTGGATTATTAATTGGGATATAAACAGCCCTCGTACTGTAAGCAGACTCATTCCTGAAATAAATATAGCCAAGAGATTAGATACATGTGATACTAAGTTGTATTGTGGATTACCTTATTTGATTCCAGTTTTATCTATCATGAGGTATGAATTAATGTTTTATATTAATAGCAATAATTAATCTCTAAAAGAGCTCAATATAAAATTAAATGAAATATTGTGCTATTTGTTTTTATCAATCATGTAAGTATGTTGAAGTTTATATTTATATATTTGGCGTGTTATATTGTTCCTTAGTTATCATTCACTTACTTTGTTTTATGAATTAAACATAAATATATGCATAAAAGTGTATATGTGCGCACACGCGCGCATCTATGTATGAATGTGTGCACGCACGTGCATTTGTTCATCTAAAGTTTAAAAGCATTGCTACATTAGATTTAGCCAGGTATTATTATTATTACTATAAGCTTAAACAATCCGGAGATTAATATCCGGGCAGTAAACAATAACTATTACTATGAGTAACAATTTAAAAAGCATCAAGAAATATATACTCATATTTATAAATAAACTTTGTTTAAATATACATACATCTACACATTAGTATTTATCAATAGTGCTCAAATCACAATAAATCATGATTAATCATCATTTAATCAAGAAATTACCTATAACCTTTAGTTGTTTTTGGTTGGTGGAATTTTTCCTATTGCTTTTAATTTTTTTGGATCTGGTTGAATACTATTGGATGATATAATATGGCCTAAAACTTATGTTTATTATTGTATCCATATGATGACTATATATTACTGATTTGGCCTGAAACAGATATATGTTCTACATATGTCAACTGACATATTCTTTTTATATAGACTCCTTTCCATTCCCACTAATTTCTAAATTTACTTTCCGGTAATCCTCTGAAGCATCTTAAAATAAAATGATCTTGGGACCTTCTTCTAACATTGAACTGAGCTTTACCATTGGGCAACATCTTCACAATTCACTGTCATACTACATTTTTCAGATAACACATTTACTTATTGTGTTTTTAATAAAATTGTAAATCTCAATAATAGATTTTTTAAAACATTATTAAAGGATTAAGTAGTATAATTATATGTTTTTGTTATCATGTATTATAATCTTAATTTATAAATATAGGGAAACGCATTGGACTGATACCCAAAAACCTATCATCTCTATCCCAACTGAACTGAAAATGATTACTATGAGACTAATTGATAAGCATACTCGAAGATACCACTTTAGTGCAATAGGTAAGTATCTTGAATATATGTTAAATTTTTAATGAATATCCTTTATTATCTGTAGATATATCAATTAGCCTATTAGTTAGTCAATGTTAATTGATAACTTATTTTTATTTATAATTATTCTATTACAGTACATTAGGAAGTCTAAAACAATTATTTATTAACTCTTAGCAATGATGACATTCCTTACATTTTTTTCTCTCTTTCTTTTCTTACATCCACTTCATTCTTACCGTATCTACGATTCGGGGTTGTTTCCCCATCTTCAGGATAAATTTCTATAAATTTAGCCAAACAAAAAACCATATTATATCAACACTAACAATCACATCTTTACCCTACAACATACAATACTTCACATTACATTAATAATTATTTTACCTCTTAGTCTTCATTACAATGTGTATAGGAATACTGTATATGTCCAAAAAGATATTAGCTCATATTTGCTAAAAGTTATGAACTGATTTCAATAGACTATGAACTCCTGATAAGCCCACTGTTCTATTTAAAAAATAAAATAAAATAATAACGAGAATATCACAACACATTTCCAATTGCAAAAATATTAAATACATTAATGCATCGGCTTTAGCTAATCATAGCATTAGACTGCAACATAAATTCAAATTTAAAGAACCAAAAATATTAAATATTGAAAATAAAACAAGAAATAGAATAATATTGGAATCTATATACATTACTACAAACAATAAAATAGCAGTCAATTATAAAACAGATACAAAAACACTTGGCGCCCATTATGCAGATTTAATCAATAGGATAAAAATAAAACAAAAATAGTATATCATAAAAGTGAAATTAAATTAATAATGATAACTGGTTGGAATAGAGCGATTATATAGATTAATAGTTTAAAAAAATATTTGAATACACTAATTAGTTAATTTGGACATGTGTGGTAGGCTATTGTTTATATGGTGGGTATTTATATAGAACAGTGGGTTTATCAGGAGTTTATAGTCTATTGAAATCAGTTCATAACTTTTAGCAAATATGAGTTAATATCTTTTTGGACATATACAGTATTCCTGTACACATTGTAATGAAGACTAAGAGGTAAAATAATTATTAATGTAATGTGAAGTTGTTGTAGGTAAAGATGTGATTGTTAGTGTTGATATAATATGTTTTTTTTTCAGTTAAATTTATAGAAATTTATCCTGAAGATGGATGAAGTGGATGTGAGGAAAGAAAGAGAGGAAAAAATGTAAGGAATATCATTATTGCTATGAGTTAATAAATAATTATTCTTTAAGTTAGACAAAAAGAAAATAAATACATATCAACATATATATTATTTTGTTACTTGAATTTGCATTAATAAACATTTGACATGGAGGCTGTATGTGTGTTAGAGCTTCTCAACCTAGTTGACCAACAGGATGAATTTCAGCTTTCACTCTGACTTGAATAGGCTGGTAACTTATGGAATGGATTAGGATTATTTAAGCATACTAATTCCCAGTGAATGACATCTTTTTTAATGTATACCTATCAATAAAGATTTGTGATCCGCTATTTAACTGATGCAAAGAGCTTTTAGCTGTTCTCACGGACTCAGCAATTGGCAGCTTTGGAAAAAAGAGCAGTAGCTCACTGAACTGATTCCTCTAATCTTCCTGTTGTTTATATCTTATTAGATGCTTGTTTTGGAAATTTATATTATGTTTCACATTTATTATGAAATATAGTTTGTTACCTTATATTTCTTAACTCAGTTTTTCAGAATTTACTAACAAAATTTCAAATATAGCCTACGAAATGCATTTTATAACCAGTATCTTTGTTTTCACAGGTCCAGATCATATGACTTTTATACTATCACCTGTCCTTGATGCTGATTTAATATCAAGGAGTATCTTGAATGAAAAGCCTCTTCCTGGTCCCTCATGGAATGGAAGAAAGACTTATTTTGTATATTATTCTTGTGGCTCTTCTTTGTATATTATTCTTGTGCCTTTGAATTTTACTGTTGATTTGAAAGTAAGTACAAGTTTAGTTTACAAAAAAAAAAAAATAGTTTTATGGTTATTTTATTATTATTTTACAATGCATGATAATAATATGCCATTATAATGTTGCACTTATAAATAAAATCACTTTATAATAATAGTTTTTGAGTGATTTCCTGCTAACAATATTCCCTCCCTCGATTTATCAAATTGTTCATTATAGTTGTAGTAATTTGGGCACAACAGCTAAATATGTATGTTTTAATTGTTTCTATTTTTATTAATTTACAAAACATTTAAGTGAAAACCAGAGTTCTTTATGATCATCGGTTCAATGGTTTGTTTTATAGGTAGGAAATGTATTATTGTGTTGTATAATTTTACTTTTTTTCTTAGGTTAAACTGACAAACTACAGTGTTCTGGATATAGCATTAACTGGACATTTTCTTCATGGTGCACATCAAAGATCTTTGAAACTCATTAAGTTACTCTCCCAGTTTCCATCATGGACAGTAACATCTGGATGGATAGAGACTTACAAGTCTTATAAATTTTAAAATAAAATTGTTAATAAATTGTCATATGATTTAGCACCTATTTCAGGCTGTGATTAAAGAATATTATTGTTTAAATAATGTTGACTTTGTGATAATTCATGTTTACTTCTCTCTGAAGAATTATTTAAGATTAAAAAAATTAATGCATATGTGTGTGTGTATATATATATATATATATATATATATATATATATATATATATATATATATATATATAATATATGTGTGTGTGTACATATAAATAGAAAATTAATCTTGTACATTTTCATATTGTCATTAATAAAATATTAAATATTTTCTGATAAACAGTATAAGAAGTTTTTACTACTTTATTCTAGCCTTTTTCATATTTTTTTCTAGGGTTAAGAATATCATTATAAATAGGTTGTATGAAGAATTGATCTGAAGTTATATATTTAATAAGACAAATTTTAGCTTTGCTAGGAAGGTGCTTCAATATTGAGGTGTGTTATTAATAAGTAGTCATACTCACATCTTTGTACTCATATAAGTAATAAGTAAGGCCGGGTTTACACATGCATTTTATGCCATAACTGGTAACTCATTAGCCCAAATATGCGAAAAGTGTAAACGGCTGTTATGAGGAATATTCATATTATGAGGTTTTTCCTGGGTTTATACGTTTTGAGTCAGTTTTTCAACATGAAACAATGGGAATTTGTTTTCTGATAACACACAAAAAAAAATGCCCCGTTTACATATTCACCAAGAAATAGCAAAATATTCTTGCTTTTTATTTAGCCTTTTTTTAAGTTAGTAAATATAACTAATTATTAATCATTATTACTGATAGACATCAATGAATAAAGAAGTAAATAATAATAGTTATAAATTACCAGACGATAATTTATAACTATAATTATTTACTTTGGCATTAGTAATAATAATACGTAATAAAAAATATTTTGTTGAGCAATTATCTTTCTGCTTAATGTCTATATTTATTTATTAATGAATTGAAAATATCATTAATTGATTTATAATTGTTTGTATAAAAATTTACTATTGTCATAGTTTTTTATTTATGACACAGTATGATAATCAGTTGTTTCAGCATAACACAAGCTTGTTTCCATTTGACGGATATTTTGGCAAATGTGTAAATGGGTTGCTGCGGGATTTGCCAAAACACATAATACGCATGTGCAAACCTGGCCATGTGCAAATCTGGCCTAAAATAAATGTAATGAAAGTCATGTACGGTCAAATCATCCATTATTCACACTTTTCTGTTGAATACTACTGACTATCTATCATGATTATTCTCTTATCATAATCTTGATTTACACTAAGAATTAGATGCTACTATATTCTTTTCAATATTTTTTTATTATTATAAACAATTCCAAATGATTGGATACTGAGTTTCTTTTTGTTATGAAAGGATAAGAACACATTATTAAGTACATGAAATTTAGTGTAAAGTAAAAATTAGGTATAACCACACCCATTGGAAAGTTGAGATTCAATAAAAGTAGGAATTGTGCAAACTATTTTTGCCTATAATTTTCTTTACTAAACGGCTTTTGATATTGTTTCTAAAAAAAAAAAAAAGGCAAGATGTGACGGTCATTCTGAAAATAATTGGCATATCCTAGCTATCAACCAGTTTATCCATGCAATATACATATGAATAAACAATAATGTTGTCTTTCAAATGACTAGTAATAAAACATCAAGCTACAATTAAGTTGAGAACTGTTATGGGTTTAATGCTATAAAATAAAAGGAAACAACAAATAATTAATCATAAAAGTTAATTGAAAACTTCTAATAAAAAAAAATATATTTTTGTGCAAGATCGCTCCATTTTGACACTGTACTAAATTGGAGAAAATTGTTAATTCTAAAATAGGCATTTTGAAAATGTGATTTTTATTGTAATAAATGGAATATAAGAGATATTAACTAATATTAAAAGTATCAGATATCAAAATAAAAATAATTTGTTACAATTTTTTAGTATTATAAACATTTATTAATAACATATTCACAGATGTACTTCAGTACCATACTACTTACAACATAAACTTTTTTTAATGAATAAAATTAAATATTTATGTAATAAAATATATATTTTTGGAGAATCAGTGCTAGTAAATTAGTACAGATACGCTAACACTGGTATTTATAGAGGTGTTAAATCATTTAGTTTAATGCAAAAATTATGTAGTATGCAGGCAGTTGTAATTATGTCTGGCTCACATCTGTCGAGTAACTTCAGTTTTGGAAATCTTGTAAGCAAGTGATTAAATGATTCTTCCAATATACCCATTATAAATTCATGCATGATATTAAAAATTTGTTCTTCAGAGGTTGACTCAAGTGATCCTTCTTCATACGGAAATACAATATTCTTTTTAAATTTGTTTGCTACATTGAAAGCTTCAGAAACAATAACTAATCCGTTATTGAGATCTTGGATTTTGTCCTTTAACATACTTTGTTTAAATACTCTTCTTGGTCTAGTATCAAATGAGGTATATAAATCAATGAACATATTTTTTTCATTACAAACTGCTTGTAACGTCATGCGCTGGCCATTGTCGCAAGTGAAAATACGGTGGCCCATCACTGCGGCTACATCAGGAAACCAAAACGTTCTCTGAATACATGTTGCTGTATGTGAAAATTCTTCAGAAGTTGGCCAAAATAGTCCAGCAACAGTTTTCAATTTCAAAATATTGGCAAGTCCCTGATTTAATAACTTATTTGCATTTTCGATAGTGCCGAGTTCGAACAAACTGACAGCATCTTCAATTTTTTTGTTTTCATTCCTTAAGTACCACAATAATAGATACAGCATCTTATCGACTGGCTCATCGTTTTGTGGAATTTCTGAGTTTTTTTCCGTGCCAACTATAGTGCCTCTTATATATTCGATGAGACTCTTAGCAGTATTTCTGGTAACATGAACCATTTCTTGAAACTGTTCATCATGACATGCTGTAAAATCACAGTAAGCACCAGGTATGAAATTGCATAGAGGATAACTTATACTCTTTTTTGATCGATTCCATAATTCTCGTGCTTCAACCAACACTTTCAAAACAATTTCATGATTCTTTGGAGAAGTTATATCATCTCCAGTCAAAAGATCAAAAAAATCTAAGGCTTCTGATGGTTCAAGATCAGGAATAACGTTTTTAACAAATTTAAATAGTGATTCCCCAGACATTACTGTATTCTTTATCAAATAAACTTACTTTGGGCTTGGTATCTTGTTCTTATTTTTTGTCCAATATCTCAAGTAAAAGTAATAAAACTAGTGTTTCACGTTCACTTATTTACACACAATTTCAGGAGGCTGTGATGGCCAAACATAACATGCTATGGCCACACCCCTGGATTCTTGAGCCAGAAGCGGCGCCCCTTTGATACAGGCTGTGAGGATTAACATTTATTGTGTGACTAACCACAGAATTAAATAACGTTGATTATTTTGTTTTTTGTAGTGATAACAGGAGCGGATCAAAACAAATGGGAGCCTTACGCGGCCGCTTATCGTTTACTCCACCCCTGCTAAGCAGTAAAATTTTGGCCCCCCCCAAAAAAAAATTCAACTTAGATGCCATAAATATAACATTTTGTTTTTAAATTCGTTCGATTATGGAGGTTTTTTAAAAACCTTTTCGGTCAAAACATCAAGTTAGGATATTTTAAGGAGTAGCGTAACACACCGATGCGAATATCCTGAGGACGCTCCTACCCAATTCATAACAATTTTTTTAACCTTATAATTTATTGAGATATTTTACAATAGAAATACTAATCCTAAATATTTGTTACCAGATATTAATGTTATTATAAAGCTGGGTAACTATATTATAATAATAAAAATACTAATACAATTTTTATTAGGAAAAACTCTTTATTTCCATTCATTACATTCGAAGACTATATTGTATAAATTGCTGTGCGAAATTAGCCTACTCCTATTCCCACACTCTTCGGGTTTTGATCTCCAAAAATTTTTCCACTTTTTTTTATAATTTTAACGAACGATCACGAACGGAAAGATCACCAATCACCTATTAACATTACGGTCTCTAATGTCTTTATTTCCCTTAACAACTATTCCTATTTAGAATTATATTGAGTTTATTCTTTTTCGGAAATAGCTCAAATACGATAACCAACATTTTTTTCTTTTTAATTTTTTAGCCTGGCGACGCCCTCTGACGTACAACACTTCTGTGTGGCCTTAGCGACCGCTTACTGCTTTATCCGCCCTTCTTAGCAAACGTTCAAGTATCAAATTCAAAGGAAGCTCGTGTTTCTATCTAGTTGGATTTAATATACGACTAGCGGAAGCTAGCTCCATTTAACATTAAAATACTGAAAATAAAGGACTTACTTATTTAAAAAGAAAAAACTTCAAAGCGCTATTGCGAATAAAACATATGTATTTTTAAACTGGTGCCAAAATAGGAAGATAGTTTATAACTATTTTACGGTGGCATAAATATCATTTTGAAGGCCCGTGGCAGGCAAGTTTTGAGCCCCCCTAAGCTTCTTATCCAAAATTTGAAGCTGCAGCTGTGTGTTATACATAACAATGCAATGTTAGTCATTAATTGTATTACTACATACCACACAATTTGATATTGTATTTAATTGTTATGAACACCAATTCGATTCCCGTGGCATTTGCCACTTACTACTTTTTAAAGTTTTAATAATTACTTTTCAATATTTTAGAAGAGAATCAAGCCGAATTCGAGTGATTTGGAAAATCACCCTTAAAAAATTTGGAAGCCGAACGACTCGTCCTGACACTACACGCTTAGTGTCCTGCACTTTTTAAGTCTGTTGACCAAAATGAAAGATTGATGAAATCCATGCCCTATCCCTCTTCTAAAAAATAAAGAATAATAAATATTTAAAAATAAATAAACAACAATTAAAAAAAAGAACTTAAAGCAAGTGGAAATTAGCCCATAACATCGATTACCTAATAAACGAAAACATGTATGGGAAGTATATGTCTGCATTATTTCAAAAGTCACTATTTGAAATTAAAACAATTATTTTTAAATAAAAAGATCAATAAAATGGGATTTATTGTCCCCCAAGTCCTGCTGGGTTACAATTTAAATGGAAAATGTTAATTTGAATTGGAAAAGTTAATTATAGAGGGATTTTTATAATTTAGTTTAAATCAGATTAAAGACAATTATTTATTGACCCATTTAAAGATTTGAACAAAACAATTAATGAATATGTTACCAAACTTTTCAAAAATGGTTATATAAATAAAAAAATAACTTACAAATCACTGACTATACAGTTCCACGAATACATTGATTGATAAAAACTCATAAAATACAACAAAATATGTGATCTATAATAAATAGTATAGGTGACCCAACAGAAGTCTTATCAAATATCTAAATCCAGCTCTTAATGCATTCAATAAAAATAATATTAGTATGATATAAAAAATTCTTTAGAATTAAAACAATTGTTAAATAACATAAATGCATTAAATGAATATAGAGAGATAATAAGCTAAGATATTAAATCACTCTTTACCAATGTCCCAGTGGACAATTGCATGAAATTAATAGAAGAAAATTGGAGCAAAATAGAAGATCATACAGCAATCAAAGATAAATTAATAATTAGCACCTCCCCCACCCTCCCCTCATTATGTTCTCTAAAAGTTAAAGGTAATTCTCCGGGCCCAACATGAATAAATCAACCAGTATTTTTATAATTTATTATATTAATCATAATAGTAACCACATGATTATTTTCACTTCTATTACATTTAATATTTTAGCTGCAGTTTTTATTTAGTAACTAGTCCTGATGATCTATTCCAGTTATTTATACTGCTACTTACTGTTGCTCATGCATTTCAAAAGACATGACATGGAAAATACAAATCAAATAAGACTTAGTTTTTATTTTTTTGTGGTAAGCTAGGTATACACACATACTATTTGCCTCCCTTACATTCATTTTAATCAGGCTACTTAGCTTATTTAAATTTCATAATTCTCTGAAAATGAAGGGAGGCAGGGTATGTAGCTTGAACTGGCACATTATGGCATCTCTATTCAATCTCGTATCCTGCTCTGTTTGTATAAAAACCACATGGAAAAACTAAAACCAGATGTATAGACAGATAAAAGAAAGATACAAACAGCTATATGCAACAAATTTGAAATTAATGGCCCAAAATAGAGTTTAAGCACTGGCTGGATGAGGTGAAGAAAAATATGCAAAGCCAATAGAAAAAATTTTGTCGTGTTACCTGGTATGGCTTTATTTGATACACTTGTGTCATAGGTCACTGTGAAATCTATGAACAGGTGTTGGGTTTTTCTTTCAGCTTGTATTCCTCTTCTATTTATAATCAAAAGCTGATTAGCTTCATGTTTTTTTTTTGTTTTTTTCCAAGGCTGATTTTGCAATTGAGATGAGCATACTTCAAATGACATTTTGTTGGAAAAGGTTAATTAAGTGATATATCTTTTTAAGCCGTTTGCCTGAATTCCTGTTTTTTACTTTAGAGTCCTTGATTATTCAATAGGTTGTTTAAGCTGAGGTCATAGGGATATTTATACCCTTACTGATCTAACTGTGTTCTGAGGAGTAGTCATCTTTTTTATCTTCCTTATTCCTTCTTTTAATTGTTCTTTATAAGAAGCTTTTATATAACATATTTCACTTGTTTCATCTCTTACCTGGCCCATCTTGTTTGCTAGGTCTTGATCACCACTGAGCGATTGCTGTAGTCATCTCAATGTATCACCATGTAATTTTCTTTTAGGCGCAAGAGATTTTTGGATTATTTAGCTTTGAGGCACATCTTTATCAAACCTTCCTGGCGCATGTATCCTCCCCAGTTGCTTCTATTGCTTGTTTGCAAGCTGCTGTAGTTTTATCTTTAAATTTGATGAAAACTGTTTTTTTGATCTTAGGTCTTGACAGAAATTTTGGGTATGATTAGAAAATTTGGCATCAATTAATACAAAATTTTAACTGTTGCAAATTCAGAATGTTGGCTGAATGAAGACAGAAAATATTATTTTTGAGTTTTAGAGGGAAAATATATTTTTACACATTATTTCATATGAAACAATTTTGTTTTTATAATTTTAATGACAAATAATAATATATATTGTATATCAGACATATAATTTTGAACACTTTTTATTTTAGTCCAGTTGTTTTTGATTGGTACTTTGTAAAGTATTTTTAGTAGAGAATAAATTATATTTTTCATGTATATAAACTGCCATCCCATGGTATTCATTACACCTTCCTCTTCGACCACATTCATCTTCCTCATAGACAAAACATTTTTTCTTTTTTCTAAAAGACAAAAATTATGATTTTATAATTCTTTGGTATAAGAATTTTATAATTTTATAAATAATTTGGTGTTGCTAAAATAAAAGTTAATACTGTACTGAAATTGTTTTATTTATCGTTTGTTACTCTTATTCTTTAGTAGCACTAAAACCCGTTAAGGGTCCTGGCTTCCTCCAACAGCAGCCACCATGAGCCCATATTCTGGGCCACTGTCATCCAGTTTATACGCTCATATTCTCTCTTGCGTCATTGGCCACACAATTGGGTCACCGCAGCTTTGGCCTTCCAACTCTGCGACTACTAAGTAGGCGCTTGGCTAGAATCTTCCTAGGTGGTAAATCATCAGCCATTCTGGCGAGATGTCCTACCCATCTGAAACGGGTTCCAAGCTTGATGAAACGGGAGATATCCTGTTCATGACATAAATCGTACAACTCCCGATTGCTTCTCCACCTCCATTCATTGTTTTAAAACAAATCTCTATAAATTCAGCACAACACTTCCCGCTCAAATATAAGAAGGAGTTGTGGTCCTCAGCTCTGGATGTAGCCCAGGTCTCTGAGCCATAATAAAGTGCAGACCGGATAAGAGTCTTATGAATGATAATTTGTTTTCTCCTTGTAACCAGATTGCTAGAAAGATGCTTTCGAAGTCCAAAATAGCAGCGGTTGTTCCTCAGTTCTGGATGTAGTCCAGGTCTCTGAGCCATAACAAAGTACAGGCTGGATAAGAGTCTTATGAATGATAATTTTTGTTCACCTTGTCACCAGATTGCTAGAAAGATGCTTTCGAAGTTCAAAATAGCAATGGTTGGCAACCAATATTCTCCTCCTGATCTCAACTCATTATTGCAAGTTACCGCAGATCCGAGGTAGACAAATTCTGAGACTTCAAATCTGTAAGACTCAAAAGCAACATTGGCACTTGCCAATCTCGGAGCTTGATCCGATGCCATGTATGTACTTAGTTTTAGCTTCATTGATAATGAGTACCATGCGTCTTGCAGTAGCTTCTAGAGCAAGAAAGGCTTCAACTGCTACTTGTCTGGATCTCTCCACAATATCTGTCTGCGTATGCTAACATATGTACCGATTTGTTCTATACCGTGCCTGTAGTTTGTATTTGAGAGTCCCTTATTGCTTTCTCTAGCACCATGTTAAAAAGTAGGCATGCCTGAGCGCCACCCTGCCTGACTCCTTTCCTTGATGAGGATTCCAATGACCTCCGACCTTGTACCTTGACTACACTCTCAATACTTGAAATTGTCAGCCTTGTAAGTCGTATGAGCTTGGGTGGAACATCCAGCTTATATAATGTATTGAAAAATCTGTTTTTCATTATCTTTTTTTGTTTGAGAGACCCATTTAAAATTTCATGTGCACCAATTTCCATGCCTCATTTTACAATTGATATTAATTTTCTCGGTCCACCTCATGTCATATGTCTTTCAAATCAGTTGACTGCTTCTTCAACTGTTGTAGGATCAGAAAATTCTTGAGTAATGACTAAGTATTAGTTCAAAATCATCTGAAGATTTTTTTTTGTTATTTTATTTTTCTTCGGGCCTAGGAGCAGCACATATGGGATCACTTTCATTATATCTTTTACTTTGTTGAGTGATATGCCTTGAACTTTTAGCTTTTTAAAAACACTCATGCATGTCCCACAATTTACTTAGCGAGATTATATTAAGGTAATAAATATATGCTCATGTCTACTATCATTTAGATACCTAAGTATGTGTTCGGTAAATAACGGGATAATTTTTATTTTTTCTCATTTTAAATTAACCTAGGCTTTGCGGCACTATTTTAATATCCTATGGTCAAACGTAGTGGGGAAGCTCCCTGTCAGAGTCTAAGGTACAACATTGAAGAGACCAGATCGCTTGAGTTACCCGCTTATTAATTTAAATTTGTGCTGTAGTTTCAAGTATGTGCTCTGTCTCAAACTCGTAGAAAAGGTGCTTTTCTTCTACAGCTAGGCCTGCTGATACAATTGATGAAGTTAAAGGTATAAAAAAACTCTCCTTTCCTTTGCTGCCTCATGGTCCTAAGCTTCCTTGGTTTTTTATCCCCGTATGATTCCATGGAATGTCCTATTGTACCAGGTGAGCTTAGAAATTAATTTTATTAATTTTTTATGTTAAAATATAATATTGTACATATTTTACAGTCCACTTTTAATATCGTACAGTATGAATAAAAAAAACATAAAAATCATACAAAAAGAATTTTTTGGTATTTATATATTGTAATATAAATACCCATATCAATTCCTTTAAAACAATGATATTTTGTTCACTTTTTAATTATTAACATTTTTTTTTTCTATTTTGATCTCTATGTTAGTATTACCCATTGCTCTTTATAAATTTATTTTGATCCGCTTTTAAACTGTCTTTTTTGGAACATATTAACTATCTGGTGTTCTCCCAAATTTCCAAAAGCCATGCCATTGTCCACTTATCTACAGCTCTTACCTTTTTGTTATATATTTTTGTAAACTTTATGTTGTGTCTTTTTTCCAACCCAAAGTCTCTCTTTCTTCCACCTTAAAATTGTGATGTTTGTCTCCCCAAGATTCCCTATCATAGAAATAGAAACCTGTTTTACTGATAATGCTAAATCATCCTTCAAAAACTTGGTTGGTTTCAACGTCCTTTCCTTTTTATTTCTGATTTTGAAGTTTGAACTAGTGGTGGTGTTCAGTACCCATAATTCATGTTTTTGTGTATTTATCCTCGAAATTGTTAATTTTAAAACATATAAAATTTCTGACTAATACTGAATAGATATGATCAAATCACACTTTAATCCTATGCAAGATATTATCTAATGGCTGACTAGGAAGAACAAACATGCCCCTCAAAAGGAAATACATTAAATTTGCAATTTTTGACTATATTCTTGATTATCAGAAGCTTTCAGTGGGCTGAATAATGGAAAAAAAACACATTATTTTTCCTAATTTCACAATTTCTCAAATATTATGAGTTTGGTGTTCTATTCCAACTAACCTATGTTTTCTTCTGATAAAACCATAATATTTTACATTGTTTAGTCTTTTGTGATTCTGGAAAGTGTTCTAATTTTCTGGGCGCAGCAGGATAAACTGTTTTAAAAAAATATATTGTGGCAAATTTTTAATGGATCATTAATTGAAATAGGGTTTCTGATATTACTTTTTTTATTGGTTTTAAGATCTCTGTGAAAACAGTAATTTTTTTTTTAGAGTGTACATAAATGGTTTTTGAATTGGTCTGGTAATTGATTGTGCTTTTATTTGACGTACCTAGTATAAGTATCATTTATAGTTATCATTAGGAATATCCTTGATTCTTTTTTTATCTTAGATATGTAGTTCTGTATGAGTGTTAAGTTAAAAGAACTAAATACATAAATGGAATGTAATTTTTTAAAAATCCTAAACATAGTATTCAAATTCCTTAATAGTTTAATAAATATAATTAATTTAAATTATAATGTGTATATTTTGTTTTTCAATTTTTATACAAGGCTATTTTAATTTTGAATGAATTATTGTTACAGGAGTGACATTTATACTTGCTTTTACCTTAACACTGCTAATTCCTTTTATACAGCTGTCTCATATCTTCAATGGTGCTCTGTTAGTTATCATCCCTATAATGGTATGATCTGGTTCAGGATTTAATACTGAAGGGCTAATAGCTGTATTAAGTTGTCTCATGCTGTTAATATTATTTCATCATTGGGTAATATTAAATCATATTTTATCCAAGGGTGTCCAGCAGCCTTGAATTCCTTGAAGATTGGGAATTCTGCTTGAATTTTTCGTGTCGGGCAAAAAGCGAGAATTATGCTTGAAAAACAGCCAGTCGGTAATTTTTAGTTTTTAGTCTAATGATTCCATTTTTCCATCAGTACTAAGCAACAAGTGTATAAAATATCAAGAAGAAGGTTGATGTAGTTGTTCCCTTTACCATCTCTAATTCCATGAAAATGCCTCCTTCCACTAACTTTGTTCATCAGCCCTACTCTCTCAATCATTTACTCATTCTATGTTCTCTCTCACCTTACCTTGTTGCTAAGTGAACTAGGGATGTCATGGAACGGTAAAGTAATGTATTAGCTCCAAACAGCTCCGAGTTTCAATTTCACCTGATTCACACTTGTATTCTTATAATATGATCGCCCTTCACCCTTGAGGCCGAGGATGAAGTGACAAGGATAAGGGTTTGCAGGATTATACCTATAATTATGATTATATTATCAAGACACTAAATTTCAGGGAAAATTGTATCTTTCAAACTTTTTTCCTTATTTATAGATTAAATTAACAACGTTTCGGACCGATCTAGTTCATTTTCAAGTCTAAAAAAATAACATACAAAAAATTTTTGTCAACAATTACAGTACAATAAAAAACAAAGACTTGAAAATGGGCTAGTTTGGTCCGAAACATTGTTAAGTTAATCAATAAAGAAGGAAAACAAGTTTGAAAGGTACAATTTTCCCTGAAATTTAGCGTCTTGATAAGATTAAATAAAATAACCTTTCGCCACAGTAAGCTGAGCTATAAATTTAAAACTTTTAAATGTGGCAAGGGAAAGTGGCCATAGCAGAGAATACAACATTATAATCAAGAAATTTTCAACAGTTATAAATAAGGCAGATGATTTTAAACATTTTAGAGATTTAGCAAAATTAATTGTTAAGAGATATAAATTAGATAAACAATTGTTTTATTTAACTAAGAGCAAAAACAATAATATCTGCCCAAAGCACATTTTTAATGCAGTTAAGAATATTGATGCAATTTTTATCAATCAATTTCTTATCAAAAATAATGAGGTGATATACTGTAATTCATTGGTTAACAATATCTTAAATATGGAAATAAAACAGGCATTTTGGTTGAAGAATCGGATTGGTAAAAAAATAAGAAGGAAAAGAAATTTGAAAGGTACAATTTTCCCTGAAATTTAGCGTCTTGATAAGATTAAAATAACCTTTCATCACAGTAGGCTGAGCTATATATAAAAAAAATGATTATATTATTTTATATGTAAAAAAAAGTTTATTAATAAAATTGTAGTGAAATTTATTCCAATACATGAATTTTATTTATTTACTCTTGAAATTGTTTTTGTACTGTATGTTCTAGTTGTTTTTATTGTTGGCAATGCATTGAGCCCTCAGTGCAAGAAGTTAAGTTACAATTTTCCATTATCAAACAGGAATACAATCTTTTTTAATTATTCAAAGTCCAAATTATACATTTTATCGTAAGCCGACCAAACAAAACATTTATGGTTCCAATTTTGTATTAAATTCAATCTGATAATTTGATGAAAAGCGCCTTGAATTTTACAGTTCACAGGCCTTGAAATCCTTGAATTTTTTCATGCTATGTAGCTGAACACCCTGTATTAGTAAAGCTCCTGTTACATGGTTATTGTTACATTGTTGGGTAGTATTATTAATTAATATTTTATGTATAGATACCGAATGGATTGTTTCTCATTAAACCCGTTGTTATAGGTCCCACTCTTTTGCATATTTGACAATTTTAGAAAGGCTATAAAGTATTTAAACGGTATTTTTATAGTTGCATTTTTAGTTCTTTTATTGACACCCTTAGGATTTCCTTATTCATCAGATCAAAAATTACTTGCTCCACAACGCTACATGGTTTTGGTAATTATTGTTTTGTTAAGTGAGAAGTTATAATTTAATCATCTAGGTCATAGGTTTGTTTAATATTAATATCATGTATTTTTTGCACAGCATGTTGAACAAATTTTTCATGAATTCGAAGGTAGTGTGAGTAATGACAAAGGGGGTTATTGGATTATTAATTGGGATATAAACAGCCCTCGTACTGTAAGCAGACTCATTCCTGAAATAAATATAGCCAAGAGATTAGATACATGTGATACTAAGTTGTATTGTGGATTACCTTATTTGATTCCAGTTTTATCTATCATGAGGTATGAATTAATGTTTTATATTAATAGCAATAATTAATCTCTAAAAGAGCTCAATATAAAATTAAATGAAATATTGTGCTATTTGTTTTTATCAATCATGTAAGTATGTTGAAGTTTATATTTATATATTTGGCGTGTTATATTGTTCCTTAGTTATCATTCACTTACTTTGTTTTATGAATTAAACATAAATATATGCATAAAAGTGTATATGTGCGCACACGCGCGCATCTATGTATGAATGTGTGCACGCACGTGCATTTGTTCATCTAAAGTTTAAAAGCATTGCTACATTAGATTTAGCCAGGTATTATTATTATTACTATAAGCTTAAACAATCCGGAGATTAATATCCGGGCAGTAAACAATAACTATTACTATGAGTAACAATTTAAAAAGCATCAAGAAATATATACTCATATTTATAAATAAACTTTGTTTAAATATACATATATCTACACATTAGTATTTATCAATAGTGCTCAAATCACAATAAATCATGATTAATCATCATTTAATCAAGAAATTACCTATAACCTTTAGTTGTTTTTGGTTGGTGGAATTTTTCCTATTGCTTTTAATTTTTTTGGATCTGGTTGAATACTATTGGATGATATAATATGGCCTAAAACTTATGTTTATTATTGTATCCATATGATGACTATATATTACTGATTTGGCCTGAAACAGATATATGTTCTACATATGTCAACTGACATATTCTTTTTATATAGACTCCTTTCCATTCCCACTAATTTCTAAATTTACTTTCCGGTAATCCTCTGAAGCATCTTAAAATAAAATGATCTTGGGACCTTCTTCTAACATTGAACTGAGCTTTACCATTGGGCAATATCTTCACAATTCACTGTCATACTACATTTTTCAGATATACTACATATATTAATGCATCGGCTTTAGCTAATCATAGCATTAGACTGCAACATAAATTCAAATTTAAAGAACCAAAAATATTAAATATTGAAAATAAAACAAGAAATAGAATAATATTGGAATCTATATACATTACTACAAACAATAAAATAGCAGTCAATTATAAAACAGATACAAAAACACTTGGCGCCCATTATGCAGATATAATCAATAGGATAAAAATAAAACAAAAATAGTATATCATAAAAGTGAAATTAAATTAATAATGATAACTGGTTGGAATAGAGCGATTATATAGATTAATAGATTAAAAAAATATTTGAATACACTAATTAGTTAATTTGGAAATGTGTGGTAGGCTATTGTTTATATGGTGGGTATTTATATAGAACAGTGGGTTTATCAGGAGTTTATAGTCTATTGAAATCAGTTCATAACTTTTAGCAAATATGAGTTAATATCTTTTTGGACATATACAGTATTCCTGTACACATTATAATGAAGACTAAGAGGTAAAATAATTATTAATGTAATGTGAAGTTGTTGTAGGTAAAGATGTGATTGTTAGTGTTGATATAATATGGTTTTTTTTTTGGTTAAATTTATAGAAATTTATCCTGAAGATGGATGAAGTTGATGTAAGGAAAGAAAGAGAGGAAAAAATGTAAGGAATATCATTATTGCTAAGAGTTAATAAATAATTATTCTTTAAGTTAGACAAAAAGAAAAGAAATACATATCAACATATATATTATTTTGTTACTTGAATTTGCATTAATAAACATTTGATATGGAGGCTGTATGTGTGTTAGAGCTTCTCAACCTAGTTGACCAACAGGATGAATTTCAACTTTCACTCTGACTTGAATAGGCTGGTAACTTATGGAATGGATTAGGATTATTTAAGCATACTAATTCCCAGTGAATGACATCTTTTTTAATGTATACCTATCAATAAAGATGTGTGATCCGCTATTTAACTGATGCAAAGAGCTTTTAGCTGTTCTCACGGACTCAGCAATTGGCAGCTTTGGAAAAAAGAGTAGTAGCTCACTGAACTGATTCCTCTAATCTTCCTGTTGTTTATATCTTATTAGATGCTTGTTTTGGAAATTTATATTATGTTTCACATTTATTATGAAATATAGTTTGTTACCTTATATTTCTTAACTCAGTTTTTCAGAATTTACTAACAAAATTTCAAATATAGCCTACGAAATGCATTTTATAACCAGTATCTTTGTTTTCACAGGTCCAGATCATATGACTTTTATACTATCACCTGTCCTTGATGCTGATTTAATATCAAGGAGTATCTTGAATGAAAAGCCTCTTCCTGGTCCCTCATGGAATGGAAGAAAGACTTATTTTGTATATTATTCTTGTGGCTCTTCTTTGTATATTATTCTTGTGCCTTTGAAGTTTACTGTTGATTTGAAAGTAAGTACAAGTTTAGTTTACAAAAAAAAAAAAAATAGTTTTATGGTTATTTTATTATTATTTTACAATGCATGATAATAATATGCCATTATAATGTTGCACTTATAAATAAAATCACTTTATAATAATAGTTTTTGAGTGATTTCCTGCTAATAATATTTCCTCCCTCGATTTATCAAATTGTTCATTATAGTTGTAGTAATTTGGGCACAACAGCTAAATATGTATGTTTTAATTGTTTCTATTTTTATTAATTTACAAAACATTTAAGTGAAAACCAGAGTTCTTTATGATCATCGGTTCAAAAGATACTCATTTTCAAAGTCGTGATATCAGGCATACTGATAAGGACACCATGTTGGACAGCTGAGACCGGTATGAGTCACACTTTCCAGAATGTTCGAGTACTTTATTCAACAAGAGTACCAGAGTAGGATTTATTACTTGTAGGTATTGGATATAAAATTGTAGTTTAATTTATCAGATGCCCAAAAATAAATAAAATGTATTAATTGACATAAAATGAAGATTAATTTATTCACATTTGTTTTCATGGTCTAATCTAATATTGTTAATAATTATGATGGTCCACTCACTCTAGTATCGATTTATTTAAACTTTTCCGATTTCTTCCATACTAGGATCTTTTATTATGTTATCTGAGACGTTGTTTTTATAAATACTATCGATATTAAGATCGTGCGCTCACCTATCGATTTATTTTTTTATTTCTTCGATACTGAGTTTCATCATTTAATTATCGGAAACGTAGTTTTTAAAAATACTATCGATATTGAAAACGCGGTCACCTATAGATTGATTTCAACTTTCCGGATTTTTTCGATATTAAGGTCTATTAACATAATTATCGGAGGCTTAGTTTTATAGAAAACACTATCGATTTTAAAATCGTTCGCTCTCGTATCGATTTATTTTAACATTTTGGATTTAATTCTTTCACTATATGGAAGAGTTCTGAAAAGTTTTAAAATAATCGATAAGTGATCGCTCGATCTTAAGATTGATAGTACTTTTAAAAACTACGTCTCCGATAACATAGTAATAGACCCTAATATTGAAGAAATCTGTAAAGCTTAAATAAATCGTTACCGGAATGTGTGGGCGAACATAAACACTATAATTAATAACAACATTCATTTAATTAGAAATGAATGCATTAATCTTAATTTTCTTGCTCAGAGTACTTTTTGCCCAATGCACAAGAGACCTTTCTCTAAAATCATCTCAATACCTTTGTGAGGATCATTTTGAAATTTTTCCTAACTAATTTGGGTATTAATTCATGTTACATTTAGCAGAACATAGTCCCTAAATGCCGTTTTATAAACTAGTATGTGTTACTAATACATACTAATGGTTAAAATATTACATAACTAAATGGCACTAGGTATAATATTGCTACCTTTCTTTTTTTGTGATTAGAAACTGCGATGTCATGCTGTTTCTGTTTTTTCATAGTTAAAAAATTGATAAGCTTATAACAAATTAAGTAACAAACTGGTTTACGTCGAACTTTGGAAATTGTAGTATTAAAAGCAAATCTATTGTCCAAAAGTTGTTTCACTAAAATCTATGCCACATGTAAATATCTCATTAGGATACCTGACTCCCCCCACCATACTTTAGACATAAACTATAAGTCTGCCCTCTACCAAGAGGTGTTAAGCAATGGGATTCTTTTCTGTTAGTTCCTCATCTAATATGTTTAGTTTTCACTGAGTAGTCAATAATACGTCCACATTGTATGCATCCATTGCTAGAAATATCTCACATACACTTTCATTAAAAAATCATTATGTTGAACTAATTAATAACTAATGCTAATTACATTATCTCTTTGATACTATGCAACTTATTATATTTGGTTTGTTTTATAGGTAGGAAATGTATTATTGTGTTGTATAATTTTACTTTTTTTCTTAGGTTAAACTGACAAACTACAGTGTTCTGGATATAGCATTAACTGGACATTTTCTTCATGGTGCACATCAAAGATCTTTGAAACTCATTAAGTTACTCTCCCAGTTTCCATCATGGACAGTAACATCTGGATGGATAGAGACTTACAAGTCTTATAAATTTTAAAATAAAATTGTTAATAAATTGTCATATGATTTAGCACCTATTTCAGGCTGTGATTAAAGAATATTGTTGTTTAAATAATGTTGACTTTGTGATAATTCATGTTTACTTCTCTGTGAAGAATTATTTAAGATTAAAAAAATTAATGCATGTGTGTATATATATATATATATATATATATATATATATATATATATATATATATATATATATATATATATATAAATATATGTGTGTGTGTACATATAAATAGAAAATTAATCTTGTACATTTTCATATTGTCATTAATAAAATATTAAATATTTTCTGATAAACAGTATAAGAAGTTTTTACTACTTTATTCTAGCCTTTTTCATATTTTTTTCTAGGGTTAAGAATATCATTATAAATAGGTTGTATGAAGAATTGATCTGAAGTTATATATTTAATAAGACAAATTTTAGCTTTGCTAGGAAGGTGCTTCAATATTGAGGTGTGTTATTAATAAGTAGTCATACTCACATCTTTGTACTCATATAAGTAATAAGTAAGGCCGGGTTTACACATGCATTTTATGCCATAACTGGTAACTCATTAGCCCAAATATGCGAAAAGTGTAAATGGCTGTTATGAGGAATATTCATATTATGAGGTTTTTCCTGGGTTTATACGTTTTGAGTCAGTTTTTCAACATGAAACAATGGGAATTTGTTTTCTGATAACACAAAAAAAAAAATGCCCCGTTTACATATTCACCAAGAAATAGCAAAATATTCTTGCTTTTTATTTAGCCTTTTTTTAAGTTAGTAAATATAACTAATTATTAATCATTATTACTGATAGACATCAATGAATAAAGAAGTAAATAATAATAGTTATAAATTACCAGACGATAATTTATAACTATAATTATTTACTTTGGCATTAGTAATAATAATACGTAATAAAAAATATTTTGTTGAGCAATTATCTTTCTGCTTAATGTCTATATTTATTTATTAATGAATTGAAAATATCATTAATTGATTTATAATTGTTTGTATAAAAATTTACTATTGTCATAGTTTTTTATTTATGACACAGTATGATAATCAGTTGTTTCAGCATAACACAAGCTTGTTTCCATTTGACGGATATTTTGGCAAATGTGTAAATGGGTTGCTGCGGGATTTGCCAAAACACATAATACGCATGTGCAAACCTGGCCATGTGCAAATCTGGCCTAAAATAAATGTAATGAAAGTCATGTACGGTCAAATCATCCATTATTCACACTTTTCTGTTGAATACTATTGACTATCTATTATGATTATTCTCTTATCATAATCTTGATTTACACTAAGAATTAGATGCTACTATATTCTTTTCAATATTTTTTTATTATTATAAACAATTCCAAATGATTGGATACTGAGTTTCTTTTTGTTATGAAAGGATAAGAACACATTATTAAGTACATGAAATTTAGTGTAAAGTAAAAATTAGGTATAAACACACCCATTGGAAAGTTGAGATTCAATAAAAGTAGGAATTGTGCAAACTATTTTTGCCTATAATTTTCTTTACTAAACGGCTTTTGATATTGTTTCTAAAAAAAAAAAAAAGGCAAGATGTGACGGTCATTCTGAAAATAATTGGCATATCCTAGCTATCAACCAGTTTATCCATGCAATATACATATGAATAAACAATAATGTTGTCTTTCAAATGACTAGTAATAAAACATCAAGCTACAATTAAGTTGAGAACTGTTATGGGTTTAATGCTATAAAATAAAAGGAAACAACAAATAATTAATCATAAAAGTTAATTGAAAACTTCTAATAAAAAAAAATATATTTTTGTGCAAGATCGCTCCATTTTGACACTGTACTAAATTGGAGAAAATTGTTAATTCTAAAATAGGCATTTTGAAAATGTGATTTTTATTGTAATAAATGGAATATAAGAGATATTAACTAATATTAAAAGTATCAGATATCAAAATAAAAATAATTTGTTACAATTTTTTAGTATTATAAACATTTATTAATAACATATTCACAGATGTACTTCAGTACCATACTACTTACAACATAAACTTTTTTTAATGAATATAATTAAATATTTATGTAATAAAATATATATTTTTGGAGAATCAGTGCTAGTAAATTAGTACAGATACGCTAACACTGGTATTTATAGAGGTGTTAAATCATTTAGTTTAATGCAAAAATTATGTAGTATGCAGGCAGTTGTAATTATGTCTGGCTCACATCTGTCGAGTAACTTCAGTTTTGGAAATCTTGTAAGCAAGTGATTAAATGATTCTTCCAATATACCCATTATAAATTCATGCATGATATTAAAAATTTGTTCTTCAGAGGTTGACTCAAGTGATCCTTCTTCATACGGAAATACAATATTCTTTTTAAATTTGTTTGCTACATTGAAAGCTTCAGAAACAATAACTAATCCGTTATTGAGATCTTGGATTTTGTCCTTTAACATACTTTGTTTAAATACTCTTCTTGGTCTAGTATCAAATGAGGTATATAAATCAATGAACATATTTTTTTCATTACAAACTGCTTGTAACATCATGCGCTGGCCATTGTCGCAAGTGAAAATACGGTGGCCCATCACTGCGGCTACATCAGGAAACCAAAACGTTCTCTGAATACATGTTGCTGTATGTGAAAATTCTTCAGAAGTTGGCCAAAATAGTCCAGCAACAGTTTTCAATTTCAAAATATTGGCAAGTCCCTGATTTAATAACTTATTTGCATTTTCGATAGTGCCGAGTTCGAACAAACTGACAGCATCTTCAATTTTTTTGTTTTCATTCCTTAAGTACCACAATAATAGATACAGCATCTTATCTACTGGCTCATCGTTTTGTGGAATTTCTGAGTTTTTTTCCATGCCAACTATAGTGCCTCTTATATATTCGATGAGACTCTTAGCAGTATTTCTGGTAACATGAACCATTTCTTGAAACTGTTCATCATGACATGCTGTAAAATCACAGTAAGCACCAGGTATGAAATTGCATAGAGGATAACTTATACTCTTTTTTGATCGATTCCATAATTCTCGTGCTTCAACCAACACTTTCAAAACAATTTCATGATTCTTTGGAGAAGTTATATCATCTCCAGTCAAAAGATCAAAAAAATCTAAGGCTTCTGATGGTTCAAGATCAGGAATAACGTTTTTAACAAATTTAAATAGTGATTCCCCAGACATTACTGTATTCTTTATAAAATAAACTTACTTGGGGCTTGGTATCTTGTTCTTATTTTTTGTCCAATATCTCAAGTAAAAGTAATAAAACTAGTGTTTCACGTTCACTTATTTACACACAATTTCAGGAGGCTGTGATGGCCAAACATAACATGCTATGGCCACACCCCTGGATTCTTGAGCCAGAAGCGGCGCCCCTTTGATACAGGCTGTGAGGATTAACATTTATTGTGTGACTAACCACAGAATTAAATAACGTTGATTATTTTGTTTTTTGTAGTGATAACAGGAGCGGATCAAAACAAATGGGAGCCTTACGCGGCCGCTTATCGTTTACTCCACCCCTGCTAAGCAGTAAAATTTTGGCCCCCCCCCCCCCCCAAAAAAAAAAAATTCAACTTAGATGCCATAAATATAACATTTTGTTTTTAAATTCGTTCGATTATGGAGGTTTTTTAAAAACCTTTTCGGTCAAAACATCAAGTTAGGATATTTTAAGGAGTAGCGTAACACACCGATGCGAATATCCTGAGGACGCTCCTACCCAATTCATAACAATTTTTTTAACCTTATAATTTATTGAGATATTTTACAATAGAAATACTAATCCTAAATATTTGTTACCAGATATTAATGTTATTATAAAGCTGGGTAACTATATTATAATAATAAAAATACTAATACAATTTTTATTAGGAAAAACTCTTTATTTCCATTCATTACATTCGAAGACTATATTGTATAAATTGCTGTGCGAAATTAGCCTACTCCTATTCCCACACTCTTCGGGTTTTGATCTCCAAAAATTTTTCCACTTTTTTTTATAATTTTAACGAACGATCACGAACGGAAAGATCACCAATCACCTATTAACATTACGGTCTCTAATGTCTTTATTTCCCTTAACAACTATTCCTATTTAGAATTATATTGAGTTTATTCTTTTTCGGA
This sequence comes from Rhaphigaster nebulosa, assembly GCA_948150685.1. Classification (NCBI taxonomy): domain Eukaryota; kingdom Metazoa; phylum Arthropoda; class Insecta; order Hemiptera; family Pentatomidae; genus Rhaphigaster; species Rhaphigaster nebulosa. Next base: position 52,157,356 of record OX411307.1, read on the forward strand.
AATAGCTCAAATACGATAACCAACATTTTTTTCTTTTTAATTTTTTAGCCTGGCGACGCCCTCTGACGTACAACACTTCTGTGTGGCCTTAGCGACCGCTTACTGCTTTATCCGCCCTTCTTAGCAAACGTTCAAGTATCAAATTCAAAGGAAGCTCGTGTTTCTATCTAGTTGGATTTAATATACGACTAGCGGAAGCTAGCTCCATTTAACATTAAAATACTGAAATTAAAGGACTTACTTATTTAAAAAGAAAAAACTTCAAAGCGCTATTGCGAATAAAACATATGTATTTTTAAACTGGTGCCAAAATAGGAAGATAGTTTATAACTATTTTACGGTGGCATAAATATCATTTTGAAGGCCCGTGGCAGGCAAGTTTTGAGCCCCCCTAAGCTTCTTATCCAAAATTTGAAGCTGCAGCTGTGTGTTATACATAACAATGCAATGTTAGTCATTAATTGTATTACTACATACCACACAATTTGATATTGTATTTAATTGTTATGAACACCAATTCGATTCCCGTGGCATTTGCCACTTACTACTTTTTAAAGTTTTAATAATTACTTTTCAATATTTTAGAAGAGAATCAAGCCGAATTCGAGTGATTTGGAAAATCACCCTTAAAAAATTTGGAAGCCGAACGACTCGTCCTGACACTACACGCTTAGTGTCCTGCACTTTTTAAGTCTGTTGACCAAAATGAAAGATTGATGAAATCCATGCCCTATCCCTCTTCTAAAAAATAAAGAATAATAAATATTTAAAAATAAATAAACAACAATTAAAAAAAAGAACTTAAAGCAAGTGGAAATTAGCCCATAACATCGATTACCTAATAAACGAAAACATGTATGGGAAGTATATGTCTGCATTATTTCAAAAGTCACTATTTGAAATTAAAACAATTATTTTTAAATAAAAAGATCAATAAAATGGGATTTATTGTCCCCCAAGTCCTGCTGGGTTACAATTTAAATGGAAAATGTTAATTTGAATTGGAAAAGTTAATTATAGAGGGATTTTTATAATTTAGTTTAAATCAGATTAAAGACAATTATTTATTGACCCATTTAAAGATTTGAACAAAACAATTAATGAATATGTTACCAAACTTTTCAAAAATGGTTATATAAATAAAAAAATAACTTACAAATCACTGACTATACAGTTCCACGAATACATTGATTGATAAAAACTCATAAAATACAACAAAATATGTGATCTATAATAAATAGTATAGGTGACCCAACAGAAGTCTTATCAAATATCTAAATCCAGCTCTTAATGCATTCAATAAAAATAATATTAGTATGATATAAAAAATTCTTTAGAATTAAAACAATTGTTAAATAACATAAATGCATTAAATGAATATAGAGAGATAATAAGCTAAGATATTAAATCACTCTTTACCAATGTCCCAGTGGACAATTGCATGAAATTAATAGAAGAAAATTGGAGCAAAATAGAAGATCATACAGCAATCAAAGATAAATTAATAATTAGCACCTCCCCCACCCTCCCCTCATTATGTTCTCTAAAAGTTAAAGGTAATTCTCCGGGCCCAACATGAATAAATCAACCAGTATTTTTATAATTTATTATATTAATCATAATAGTAACCACATGATTATTTTCACTTCTATTACATTTAATATTTTAGCTGCAGTTTTTATTTAGTAACTAGTCCTGATGATCTATTCCAGTTATTTATACTGCTACTTACTGTTGCTCATGCATTTCAAAAGACATGACATGGAAAATACAAATCAAATAAGACTTAGTTTTTATTTTTTTGTGGTAAGCTAGGTATACACACATACTATTTGCCTCCCTTACATTCATTTTAATCAGGCTACTTAGCTTATTTAAATTTCATAATTCTCTGAAAATGAAGGGAGGCAGGGTATGTAGCTTGAACTGGCACATTATGGCATCTCTATTCAATCTCGTATCCTGCTCTGTTTGTATAAAAACCACATGGAAAAACTAAAACCAGATGTATAGACAGATAAAAGAAAGATACAAACAGCTATATGCAACAAATTTGAAATTAATGGCCCAAAATAGAGTTTAAGCACTGGCTGGATGAGGTGAAGAAAAATATGCAAAGCCAATAGAAAAAATTTTGTCGTGTTACCTGGTATGGCTTTATTTGATACACTTGTGTCATAGGTCACTGTGAAATCTATGAACAGGTGTTGGGTTTTTCTTTCAGCTTGTATTCCTCTTCTATTTATAATCAAAAGCTGATTAGCTTCATGTTTTTTTTTTGTTTTTTTCCAAGGCTGATTTTGCAATTGAGATGAGCATACTTCAAATGACATTTTGTTGGAAAAGGTTAATTAAGTGATATATCTTTTTAAGCCGTTTGCCTGAATTCCTGTTTTTTACTTTAGAGTCCTTGATTATTCAATAGGTTGTTTAAGCTGAGGTCATAGGGATATTTATACCCTTACTGATCTAACTGTGTTCTGAGGAGTAGTCATCTTTTTTATCTTCCTTATTCCTTCTTTTAATTGTTCTTTATAAGAAGCTTTTATATAACATATTTCACTTGTTTCATCTCTTACCTGGCCCATCTTGTTTGCTAGGTCTTGATCACCACTGAGCGATTGCTGTAGTCATCTCAATGTATCACCATGTAATTTTCTTTTAGGCGCAAGAGATTTTTGGATTATTTAGCTTTGAGGCACATCTTTATCAAACCTTCCTGGCGCATGTATCCTCCCCAGTTGCTTCTATTGCTTGTTTGCAAGCTGCTGTAGTTTTATCTTTAAATTTGATGAAAACTGTTTTTTTGATCTTAGGTCTTGACAGAAATTTTGGGTATGATTAGAAAATTTGGCATCAATTAATACAAAATTTTAACTGTTGCAAATTCAGAATGTTGGCTGAATGAAGACAGAAAATATTATTTTTGAGTTTTAGAGGGAAAATATATTTTTACACATTATTTCATATGAAACAATTTTGTTTTTATAATTTTAATGACAAATAATAATATATATTGTATATCAGACATATAATTTTGAACACTTTTTATTTTAGTCCAGTTGTTTTTGATTGGTACTTTGTAAAGTATTTTTAGTAGAGAATAAATTATATTTTTCATGTATATAAACTGCCATCCCATGGTATTCATTACACCTTCCTCTTCGACCACATTCATCTTCCTCATAGACAAAACATTTTTTCTTTTTTCTAAAAGACAAAAATTATGATTTTATAATTCTTTGGTATAAGAATTTTATAATTTTATAAATAATTTGGTGTTGCTAAAATAAAAGTTAATACTGTACTGAAATTGTTTTATTTATCGTTTGTTACTCTTATTCTTTAGTAGCACTAAAACCCGTTAAGGGTCCTGGCTTCCTCCAACAGCAGCCACCATGAGCCCATATTCTGGGCCACTGTCATCCAGTTTATACGCTCATATTCTCTCTTGCGTCATTGGCCACACAATTGGGTCACCGCAGCTTTGGCCTTCCAACTCTGCGACTACTAAGTAGGCGCTTGGCTAGAATCTTCCTAGGTGGTAAATCATCAGCCATTCTGGCGAGATGTCCTACCCATCTGAAACGGGTTCCAAGCTTGATGAAACGGGAGATATCCTGTTCATGACATAAATCGTACAACTCCCGATTGCTTCTCCACCTCCATTCATTGTTTTAAAACAAATCTCTATAAATTCAGCACAACACTTCCCGCTCAAATATAAGAAGGAGTTGTGGTCCTCAGCTCTGGATGTAGCCCAGGTCTCTGAGCCATAATAAAGTGCAGACCGGATAAGAGTGTTATGAATGATAATTTGTATTCTCCTTGTAACCAGATTGCTAGAAAGATGCTTTCGAAGTCCAAAATAGCAGCGGTTGTTCCTCAGTTCTGGATGTAGTCCAGGTCTCTGAGCCATAACAAAGTACAGGCTGGATAAGAGTCTTATGAATGATAATTTTTGTTCACCTTGTCACCAGATTGCTAGAAAGATGCTTTCGAAGTTCAAAATAGCAATGGTTGGCAACCAATATTCTCCTCCTGATCTCAACTCATTATTGCAAGTTACCGCAGATCCGAGGTAGACAAATTCTGAGACTTCAAACCTGTAAGGCTCAAAAGCAACATTGGCACTTGCCAATCTTGGAGCTTGATCCGATGCCATGTATGTACTTAGTTTTAGCTTCATTGATAATGAGTACCATGCGTCTTGCAGTAGCTTCTAGAGCAAGAAAGGCTTCAACTGCTACTTGTCTGGATCTCTCCACAATATCTGTCTGCGTATGCTAACATATGTACCGATTTGTTCTATACCGTGCCTGTAGTTTGTATTTGAGAGTCCCTTATTGCTTTCTCTAGCACCATGTTAAAAAGTAGGCATGCCTGAGCGCCACCCTTCCTGACTCCTTTCCTTGATGAGGATTCCAATGACCTCCGACCTTGTACCTTGACTACACTCTCAATACTTGAAATTGTCAGCCTTGTAAGTCGTATGAGCTTGGGTGGAACATCCAGCTTATATAATGTATTGAAAAATCTGTTTTTCATTATCTTTTTTTGTTTGAGAGACCCATTTAAAATTTCATGTGCACCAATTTCCATGCCTCATTTTACAATTGATATTAATTTTCTCGGTCCACCTCATGTCATATGTCTTTCAAATCAGTTGACTGCTTCTTCAACTGTTGTAGGATCAGAAAATTCTTGAGTAATGACTAAGTATTAGTTCAAAATCATCTGAAGATTTTTTTTTGTTATTTTATTTTTCTTCGGGCCTAGGAGCAGCACATATGGGATCACTTTCATTATATCTTTTACTTTGTTGAGTGATATGCCTTGAACTTTTAGCTTTTTAAAAACACTCATGCATGTCCCACAATTTACTTAGCGAGATTATATTAAGGTAATAAATATATGCTCATGTCTACTATCATTTAGATACCTAAGTATGTGTTCGGTAAATAACGGGATAATTTTTATTTTTTCTCATTTTAAATTAACCTAGGCTTTGCGGCACTATTTTAATATCCTATGGTCAAACGTAGTGGGGAAGCTCCCTGTCAGAGTCTAAGGTCAGAAGAGACCAGATCGCTTGAGTTACCCGCTTATTAATTTAAATTTGTGCTGTAGTTTCAAGTATGTGCTCTGTCTCAAACTCGTAGAAAAGGTGCTTTTCTTCTACAGCTAGGCCTGCTGATACAATTGATGAAGTTAAAGGTATAAAAAAACTCTCCTTTCCTTTGCTGCCTCATGGTCCTAAGCTTCCTTGGTTTTTTATCCCCGTATGATTCCATGGAATGTCCTATTGTACCAGGTGAGCTTAGAAATTAATTTTATTAATTTTTTATGTTAAAATATAATATTGTACATATTTTACAGTCCACTTTTAATATCGTACAGTATGAATAAAAAAAACATAAAAATCATACAAAAAGAATTTTTTGGTATTTATATATTGTAATATAAATACCCATATCAATTCCTTTAAAACAATGATATTTTGTTCACTTTTTAATTATTAACATTTTTTTTTTTCTATTTTGATCTCTATGTTAGTATTACCCATTGCTCTTTATAAATTTATTTTGATCCGCTTTTAAACTGTCTTTTTTGGAACATATTAACTATCTGGTGTTCTCCCAAATTTCCAAAAGCCATGCCATTGTCCACTTATCTACAGCTCTTACCTTTTTGTTATATATTTTTGTAAACTTTATGTTGTGTCTTTTTTCCAACCCAAAGTCTCTCTTTCTTCCACCTTAAAATTGTGATGTTCGTCTCCCCAATATTCCCTATCATAGAAATAGAAACCTGTTTTACTGATAATGCTAAATCATCCTTCAAAAACTTGGTTGGTTTCAACATCCTTTCCTTTTTATTTCTGATTTTGAAGTTTGAACTAGTGGTGGTGTTCAGTACCCATAATTCATGTTTTTGTGTATTTATCCTCGAAATTGTCAATTTTAAAACATATAAAATTTCTGACTAATACTGAATAGATATGATCAAATCACACTTTAATCCTATGCAAGATATTATCTAATGGCTGACTAGGAAGAACAAACATGCCCCTCAAAAGGAAATACATTAAATTTGCAATTTTTGACTATATTCTTGATTATCAGAAGCTTTCAGTGGGCTGAATAATGGAAAAAAAACACATTATTTTTCCTAATTTCACAATTTCTCAAATATTATGAGTTTGGTGTTCTATTCCAACTAACCTATGTTTTCTTCTGATAAAACCATAATATTTTACATTGTTTAGTCTTTTGTGATTCTGGAAAGTGTTCTAATTTTCTGGGCGCAGCAGGATAAACTGTTTTAAAAAAATATATTGTGGCAAATTTTTAATGGATCATTAATTGAAATAGGGTTTCTGATATTACTTTTTTTATTGGTTTTAAGATCTCTGTGAAAACAGTAATTTTTTTTTAGAGTGTACATAAATGGTTTTTGAATTGGTCTGGTAATTGATTGTGCTTTTATTTGACGTACCTAGTATAAGTATCATTTATAGTTATCATTAGGAATATCCTTGATTCTTTTTTTATCTTAGATATGTAGTTCTGTATGAGTGTTAAGTTAAAAGAACTAAATACATAAATGGAATGTAATTTTTTAAAAATCCTAAACATAGTATTCAAATTCCTTAATAGTTTAATAAATATAATTAATTTAAATTATAATGTGTATATTTTGTTTTTCAATTTTTATACAAGGCTATTTTAATTTTGAATGAATTATTGTTACAGGAGTGACATTTATACTTGCTTTTACCTTAACACTGCTAATTCCTTTTATACAGCTGTCTCATATCTTCAATGGTGCTCTGTTAGTTATCATCCCTATAATGGTATGATCTGGTTCAGGATTTAATACTGAAGGGCTAATAGCTGTATTAAGTTGTCTCATGCTGTTAATATTATTTCATCATTGGGTAATATTAAATCATATTTTATCCAAGGGTGTCCAGCAGCCTTGAATTCCTTGAAGATTGGGAATTCTGCTTGAATTTTTCGTGTCGGGCAAAAAGCGAGAATTATGCTTGAAAAACAGCCAGTCGGTAATTTTTAGTTTTTAGTCTAATGATTCCATTTTTCCATCAGTACTAAGCAACAAGTGTATAAAATATCAAGAAGAAGGTTGATGTAGTTGTTCCCTTTACCATCTCTAATTCCATGAAAATGCCTCCTTCCACTAACTTTGTTCATCAGCCCTACTCTCTCAATCATTTACTCATTCTATGTTCTCTCTCACCTTACCTTGTTGCTAAGTGAACTAGGGATGTCATGGAACGGTAAAGTAATGTATTAGCTCCAAACAGCTCCGAGTTTCAATTTCACCTGATTCACACTTGTATTCTTATAATATGATCGCCCTTCACCCTTGAGGCCGAGGATGAAGTGACAAGGATAAGGGTTTGCAGGATTATACCTATAATTATGATTATATTATCAAGACACTAAATTTCAGGGAAAATTGTATCTTTCAAACTTTTTTCCTTATTTATAGATTAAATTAACAACGTTTCGGACCGATCTAGTTCATTTTCAAGTCTAAAAAAATAACATACAAAAAATTTTTGTCAACAATTACAGTACAATAAAAAACAAAGACTTGAAAATGGGCTAGTTTGGTCCGAAACATTGTTAAGTTAATCAATAAAGAAGGAAAACAAGTTTGAAAGGTACAATTTTCCCTGAAATTTAGCGTCTTGATAAGATTAAATAAAATAACCTTTCGCCACAGTAAGCTGAGCTATAAATTTAAAACTTTTAAATGTGGCAAGGGAAAGTGGCCATAGCAGAGAATACAACATTATAATCAAGAAATTTTCAACAGTTATAAATAAGGCAGATGATTTTAAACATTTTAGAGATTTAGCAAAATTAATTGTTAAGAGATATAAATTAGATAAACAATTGTTTTATTTAACTAAGAGCAAAAACAATAATATCTGCCCAAAGCACATTTTTAATGCAGTTAAGAATATTGATGCAATTTTTATCAATCAATTTCTTATCAAAAATAATGAGGTGATATACTGTAATTCATTGGTTAACAATATCTTAAATATGGAAATAAAACAGGCATTTTGGTTGAAGAATCGGATTGGTAAAAAAATAAGAAGGAAAAGAAATTTGAAAGGTACAATTTTCCCTGAAATTTAGCGTCTTGATAAGATTAAAATAACCTTTCATCACAGTAGGCTGAGCTATATATAAAAAAAATGATTATATTATTTTATATGTAAAAAAAAGTTTATTAATAAAATTGTAGTGAAATTTATTCCAATACATGAATTTTATTTATTTACTCTTGAAATTGTTTTTGTACTGTATGTTCTAGTTGTTTTTATTGTTGGCAATGCATTGAGCCCTCAGTGCAAGAAGTTAAGTTACAATTTTCCATTATCAAACAGGAATACAATCTTTTTTAATTATTCAAAGTCCAAATTATACATTTTATCGTAAGCCGACCAAACAAAACATTTATGGTTCCAATTTTGTATTAAATTCAATCTGATAATTTGATGAAAAGCGCCTTGAATTTTACAGTTCACAGGCCTTGAAATCCTTGAATTTTTTCATGCTATGTAGCTGAACACCCTGTATTAGTAAAGCTCCTGTTACATGGTTATTGTTACATTGTTGGGTAGTATTATTAATTAATATTTTATGTATAGATACCGAATGGATTGTTTCTCATTAAACCCGTTGTTATAGGTCCCACTCTTTTGCATATTTGACAATTTTAGAAAGGCTATAAAGTATTTAAACGGTATTTTTATAGTTGCATTTTTAGTTCTTTTATTGACACCCTTAGGATTTCCTTATTCATCAGATCAAAAATTACTTGCTCCACAACGCTACATGGTTTTGGTAATTATTGTTTTGTTAAGTGAGAAGTTATAATTTAATCATCTAGGTCATAGGTTTGTTTAATATTAATATCATGTATTTTTTGCACAGCATGTTGAACAAATTTTTCATGAATTCGAAGGTAGTGTGAGTAATGACAAAGGGGGTTATTGGATTATTAATTGGGATATAAACAGCCCTCGTACTGTAAGCAGACTCATTCCTGAAATAAATATAGCCAAGAGATTAGATACATGTGATACTAAGTTGTATTGTGGATTACCTTATTTGATTCCAGTTTTATCTATCATGAGGTATGAATTAATGTTTTATATTAATAGCAATAATTAATCTCTAAAAGAGCTCAATATAAAATTAAATGAAATATTGTGCTATTTGTTTTTATCAATCATGTAAGTATGTTGAAGTTTATATTTATATATTTGGCGTGTTATATTGTTCCTTAGTTATCATTCACTTACTTTGTTTTATGAATTAAACATAAATATATGCATAAAAGTGTATATGTGCGCACACGCGCGCATCTATGTATGAATGTGTGCACGCACGTGCATTTGTTCATCTAAAGTTTAAAAGCATTGCTACATTAGATTTAGCCAGGTATTATTATTATTACTATAAGCTTAAACAATCCGGAGATTAATATCCGGGCAGTAAACAATAACTATTACTATGAGTAACAATTTAAAAAGCATCAAGAAATATATACTCATATTTATAAATAAACTTTGTTTAAATATACATACATCTACACATTAGTATTTATCAATAGTGCTCAAATCACAATAAATCATGATTAATCATCATTTAATCAAGAAATTACCTATAACCTTTAGTTGTTTTTGGTTGGTGGAATTTTTCCTATTGCTTTTAATTTTTTTGGATCTGGTTGAATACTATTGGATGATATAATATGGCCTAAAACTTATGTTTATTATTGTATCCATATGATGACTATATATTACTGATTTGGCCTGAAACAGATATATGTTCTACATATGTCAACTGACATATTCTTTTTATATAGACTCCTTTCCATTCCCACTAATTTCTAAATTTACTTTCCGGTAATCCTCTGAAGCATCTTAAAATAAAATGATCTTGGGACCTTCTTCTAACATTGAACTGAGCTTTACCATTGGGCAATATCTTCACAATTCACTGTCATACTACATTTTTCAGATATACTACATATATTAATGCATCGGCTTTAGCTAATCATAGCATTAGACTGCAACATAAATTCAAATTTAAAGAACCAAAAATATTAAATATTGAAAATAAAACAAGAAATAGAATAATATTGGAATCTATATACATTACTACAAACAATAAAATAGCAGTCAATTATAAAACAGATACAAAAACACTTGGCGCCCATTATGCAGATATAATCAATAGGATAAAAATAAAACAAAAATAGTATATCATAAAAGTGAAATTAAATTAATAATGATAACTGGTTGGAATAGAGCGATTATATAGATTAATAGATTAAAAAAATATTTGAATACACTAATTAGTTAATTTGGAAATGTGTGGTAGGCTATTGTTTATATGGTGGGTATTTATATAGAACAGTGGGTTTATCAGGAGTTTATAGTCTATTGAAATCAGTTCATAACTTTTAGCAAATATGAGTTAATATCTTTTTGGACATATACAGTATTCCTGTACACATTATAATGAAGACTAAGAGGTAAAATAATTATTAATGTAATGTGAAGTTGTTGTAGGTAAAGATGTGATTGTTAGTGTTGATATAATATGGTTTTTTTTTTGGTTAAATTTATAGAAATTTATCCTGAAGATGGATGAAGTTGATGTAAGGAAAGAAAGAGAGGAAAAAATGTAAGGAATATCATTATTGCTAAGAGTTAATAAATAATTATTCTTTAAGTTAGACAAAAAGAAAAGAAATACATATCAACATATATATTATTTTGTTACTTGAATTTGCATTAATAAACATTTGATATGGAGGCTGTATGTGTGTTAGAGCTTCTCAACCTAGTTGACCAACAGGATGAATTTCAACTTTCACTCTGACTTGAATAGGCTGGTAACTTATGGAATGGATTAGGATTATTTAAGCATACTAATTCCCAGTGAATGACATCTTTTTTAATGTATACCTATCAATAAAGATGTGTGATCCGCTATTTAACTGATGCAAAGAGCTTTTAGCTGTTCTCACGGACTCAGCAATTGGCAGCTTTGGAAAAAAGAGTAGTAGCTCACTGAACTGATTCCTCTAATCTTCCTGTTGTTTATATCTTATTAGATGCTTGTTTTGGAAATTTATATTATGTTTCACATTTATTATGAAATATAGTTTGTTACCTTATATTTCTTAACTCAGTTTTTCAGAATTTACTAACAAAATTTCAAATATAGCCTACGAAATGCATTTTATAACCAGTATCTTTGTTTTCACAGGTCCAGATCATATGACTTTTATACTATCACCTGTCCTTGATGCTGATTTAATATCAAGGAGTATCTTGAATGAAAAGCCTCTTCCTGGTCCCTCATGGAATGGAAGAAAGACTTATTTTGTATATTATTCTTGTGGCTCTTCTTTGTATATTATTCTTGTGCCTTTGAAGTTTACTGTTGATTTGAAAGTAAGTACAAGTTTAGTTTACAAAAAAAAAAAAAATAGTTTTATGGTTATTTTATTATTATTTTACAATGCATGATAATAATATGCCATTATAATGTTGCACTTATAAATAAAATCACTTTATAATAATAGTTTTTGAGTGATTTCCTGCTAATAATATTTCCTCCCTCGATTTATCAAATTGTTCATTATAGTTGTAGTAATTTGGGCACAACAGCTAAATATGTATGTTTTAATTGTTTCTATTTTTATTAATTTACAAAACATTTAAGTGAAAACCAGAGTTCTTTATGATCATCGGTTCAAAAGATACTCATTTTCAAAGTCGTGATATCAGGCATACTGATAAGGACACCATGTTGGACAGCTGAGACCGGTATGAGTCACACTTTCCAGAATGTTCGAGTACTTTATTCAACAAGAGTACCAGAGTAGGATTTATTACTTGTAGGTATTGGATATAAAATTGTAGTTTAATTTATCAGATGCCCAAAAATAAATAAAATGTATTAATTGACATAAAATGAAGATTAATTTATTCACATTTGTTTTCATGGTCTAATCTAATATTGTTAATAATTATGATGGTCCACTCACTCTAGTATCGATTTATTTAAACTTTTCCGATTTCTTCCATACTAGGATCTTTTATTATGTTATCTGAGACGTTGTTTTTATAAATACTATCGATATTAAGATCGTGCGCTCACCTATCGATTTATTTTTTTATTTCTTCGATACTGAGTTTCATCATTTAATTATCGGAAACGTAGTTTTTAAAAATACTATCGATATTGAAAACGCGGTCACCTATAGATTGATTTCAACTTTCCGGATTTTTTCGATATTAAGGTCTATTAACATAATTATCGGAGGCTTAGTTTTATAGAAAACACTATCGATTTTAAAATCGTTCGCTCTCGTATCGATTTATTTTAACATTTTGGATTTAATTCTTTCACTATATGGAAGAGTTCTGAAAAGTTTTAAAATAATCGATAAGTGATCGCTCGATCTTAAGATTGATAGTACTTTTAAAAACTACGTCTCCGATAACATAGTAATAGACCCTAATATTGAAGAAATCTGTAAAGCTTAAATAAATCGTTACCGGAATGTGTGGGCGAACATAAACACTATAATTAATAACAACATTCATTTAATTAGAAATGAATGCATTAATCTTAATTTTCTTGCTCAGAGTACTTTTTGCCCAATGCACAAGAGACCTTTCTCTAAAATCATCTCAATACCTTTGTGAGGATCATTTTGAAATTTTTCCTAACTAATTTGGGTATTAATTCATGTTACATTTAGCAGAACATAGTCCCTAAATGCCGTTTTATAAACTAGTATGTGTTACTAATACATACTAATGGTTAAAATATTACATAACTAAATGGCACTAGGTATAATATTGCTACCTTTCTTTTTTTGTGATTAGAAACTGCGATGTCATGCTGTTTCTGTTTTTTCATAGTTAAAAAATTGATAAGCTTATAACAAATTAAGTAACAAACTGGTTTACGTCGAACTTTGGAAATTGTAGTATTAAAAGCAAATCTATTGTCCAAAAGTTGTTTCACTAAAATCTATGCCACATGTAAATATCTCATTAGGATACCTGACTCCCCCCACCATACTTTAGACATAAACTATAAGTCTGCCCTCTACCAAGAGGTGTTAAGCAATGGGATTCTTTTCTGTTAGTTCCTCATCTAATATGTTTAGTTTTCACTGAGTAGTCAATAATACGTCCACATTGTATGCATCCATTGCTAGAAATATCTCACATACACTTTCATTAAAAAATCATTATGTTGAACTAATTAATAACTAATGCTAATTACATTATCTCTTTGATACTATGCAACTTATTATATTTGGTTTGTTTTATAGGTAGGAAATGTATTATTGTGTTGTATAATTTTACTTTTTTTCTTAGGTTAAACTGACAAACTACAGTGTTCTGGATATAGCATTAACTGGACATTTTCTTCATGGTGCACATCAAAGATCTTTGAAACTCATTAAGTTACTCTCCCAGTTTCCATCATGGACAGTAACATCTGGATGGATAGAGACTTACAAGTCTTATAAATTTTAAAATAAAATTGTTAATAAATTGTCATATGATTTAGCACCTATTTCAGGCTGTGATTAAAGAATATTGTTGTTTAAATAATGTTGACTTTGTGATAATTCATGTTTACTTCTCTGTGAAGAATTATTTAAGATTAAAAAAATTAATGCATGTGTGTATATATATATATATATATATATATATATATATATATATATATATATATATATATATAAATATATGTGTGTGTGTACATATAAATAGAAAATTAATCTTGTACATTTTCATATTGTCATTAATAAAATATTAAATATTTTCTGATAAACAGTATAAGAAGTTTGTACTACTTTATTCTAGCCTTTTTCATATTTTTTTCTAGGGTTAAGAATATCATTATAAATAGGTTGTATGAAGAATTGATCTGAAGTTATATATTTAATAAGACAAATTTTATCTTTGCTAGGAAGGTGCTTCAATATTGAGGTGTGTTATTAATAAGTAGTCATACTCACATCTTTGTACTCATATAAGTAATAAGTAAGGCCGGGTTTACACATGCATTTTATGCCATAACTGGTAACTCATTAGCCCAAATATGCGAAAAGTGTAAACGGCTGTTATGAGGAATATTCATATTATGAGGTTTTTCCTGGGTTTATACGTTTTGAGTCAGTTTTTCAACATGAAACAATGGGAATTTGTTTTCTGATAACACAAAAAAAAAATGCCCCGTTTACATATTCACCAAGAAATAGCAAAATATTCTTGCTTTTTATTTAGCCTTTTTTTAAGTTAGTAAATATAACTAATTATTAATCATTATTACTGATAGAAATCAATGAATAAAGAAGTAAATAATAATAGTTATAAATTACCAGACGATAATTTATAACTATAATTATTTACTTTGGCATTAGTAATAATAATACGTAATAAAAAATATTTTGTTGAGCAATTATCTTTCTGCTTAATGTCTATATTTATTTATTAATGAATTGAAAATATCATTAATTGATTTATAATTGTTTGTATAAAAATTTACTATTGTCATAGTTTTTTATTTATGACACAGTATGATAATCAGTTGTTTCAGCATAACACAAGCTTGTTTCCATTTGACGGATATTTTGGCAAATGTGTAAATGGGTTGCTGCGGGATTTGCCAAAACACATAATACGCATGTGCAAATCTGGCCTAAAATAAATGTAATGAAAGTCATGTACGGTCAAATCATCCATTATTCACACTTTTCTGTTGAATACTACTGACTATCTATCATGATTATTCTCTTATCATAATCTTGATTTACACTAAGAATTAGATGCTACTATATTCTTTTCAATATTTTTTTATTATTATAAACAATTCCAAATGATTGGATACTGAGTTTCTTTTTGTTATGAAAGGATAAGAACACATTATTAAGTACATGAAATTTAGTGTAAAGTAAAAATTAGGTATAACCACACCCATTGGAAAGTTGAGATTCAATAAAAGTAGGAATTGTGCAAACTATTTTTGCCTATAATTTTCTTTACTAAACGGCTTTTGATATCTATAATTGTTTCTAAAAAAAAAAAAAGGCAAGATGTGACGGTCATTCTGAAAATAATTGGCATATCCTAGCTATCAACCAGTTTATCCATGCAATATACATATGAATAAACAATAATGTTGTCTTTTAAATGACTAGTAATAAAACATCAAGCTACAATTAAGTTGAGAACTGTTATGGGTTTAATGCTATAAAATAAAAGGAAACAACAAATAATTAATCATAAAAGTTAATTGAAAACTTCTAATAAAAAAAAATATATTTTTGTGCAAGATCGCTCCATTTTGACACTGTACTAAATTGGAGAAAATTGTTAATTCTAAAATAGGCATTTTGAAAATGTGATTTTTATTGTAATAAATGGAATATAAGAGATATTAACTAATATTAAAAGTATCAGATATCAAAATAAAAATAATTTGTTACAATTTTTTAGTATTATAAACATTTATTAATAACATATTCACAGATGTACTACAGTACCATACTACTTACAACATAAACAACAATACAACATAAACAAATGAATAAAATTAAATATTTATGTAATAAAATATATATTTTTGGAGAATCAGTGCTAGTAAATTAGTACAGATACGCTAACACTGGTATTTATAGAGGTGTTAAATCATTTAGTTTAATGCAAAAATTATGTAGTATGCAGGCAGTTGTAATTATGTCTGGCTCACATCTGTCGAGTAACTTCAGTTTTGGAAATCTTGTAAGCAAGTGATTAAATGATTCTTCCAATATACCCATTATAAATTCATGCATGATATTAAAAATTTGTTCTTCAGAGGTTGACTCAAGTGATCCTTCTTCATACGGAAATACAATATTCTTTTTAAATTTGTTTGCTACATTGAAAGCTTCAGAAACAATAACTAATCCGTTATTGAGATCTTGGATTTTGTCCTTTAACATACTTTGTTTAAATACTCTTCTTGGTCTAGTATCAAATGAGGTATATAAATCAATGAACATATTTTTTTCATTACAAACTGCTTGTAACATCATGCGCTGGCCATTGTCGCAAGTGAAAATACGGTGGCCCATCACTGCGGCTACATCAGGAAACCAAAACGTTCTCTGAATACATGTTGCTGTATGTGAAAATTCTTCAGAAGTTGGCCAAAATAGTCCAGCAACAGTTTTCAATTTCAAAATATTGGCAAGTCCCTGATTTAATAACTTATTTGCATTTTCGTTAGTGCCGAGTTCGAACAAACTGACAGCATCTTCAATTTTTTTGTTTTCATTCCTTAAGTACCACAATAATAGATACAGCATCTTATCGATTGGCTCATCGTTTTGTGGAATTTCTGAGTTTTTTTCCATGCCAACTATAGTGCCTCTTATATATTCGATGAGACTCTTAGCAGTATTTCTGGTAACATGAACCATTTCTTGAAACTGTTCATCATGACATGCTGTAAAATCACAGTAAGCACCAGGTATGAAATTGCATAGAGGATAACTTATACTCTTTTTTGATCGATTCCATAATTCTCGTGCTTCAACCAACACTTTCAAAACAATTTCATGATTCTTTGGAGAAGTTATATCATCTCCAGTCAAAAGATCAAAAAAATCTAAGGCTTCTGATGGTTCAAGATCAGGAATAACGTTTTTAACAAATTTAAATAGTGATTCCCCAGACATTACTGTATTCTTTATCAAATAAACTTACTTGGGGCTTGGTATCTTGTTCTTATTTTTTATCCTATATCTCAAGTAAAAGTAATAAAACTAGTGTTTCACGTTCACTTATTTACACACAATTTCAGGAGGCTGTGATGGCCAAACATAACATGCTATGGCCACACCCCTGGATTCTTGAGCCAGAAGCGGCGCCCCTTTGATACAGGCTGTGAGGATTAACATTTATTGTGTGACTAACCACAGAATTAAATAACGTTGATTATTTTGTTTTTTGTAGTGATAACAGGAGCGGATCAAAACAAATGGGAGCCTTACGCGGCCGCTTATCGTTTACTCCACCCCTGCTAAGCAGTAAAATTTTCGCCCCCCCCCCAAAAAAAAAAATTCAACTTAGATGCCATAAATATAACATTTTTTTTTAAATTCGTTCGATTATGGAGGTTTTTAAAAACCTTTTCGGTCAAAATCATCAAGTTAGGATATTTTAAGGAGTAGCGTAACACACCGATGCGAATATCCTGAGGACGCTCCTACCCAATTCATAACAATTTTTTTAACCTTATATTTTATTGAGATATTTTACAATAGAAATACTAATCCTAAATATTTGTTACCAGATATTAATGTTATTATAAAGCTGGGTAACAATATTATAATAATAAAAATACTAATACAATTTTTATTAGGACAAACTCTTTATTTCCATTCATCACATTCGAAGACTATATTGTATAAATTGCTGTGCGAAATTAGCCTACTCCTATTCCCACACTCTTCGGGTTTTGATCTCCAAAAATTTTTCCACTATTTTTTATAATTTTAATTACGGTCTCTAATGTCTTTATTTACCCTCAACAAATATTCCTATTTAGAATAATATTGATTTTATTCTTTTTCGGAAATAGATCAAATACGATAACTAAAAAATTTTTTTTTTTTAATTTTTCAGGATGTCGACGCCCTCTGACGTACAACACCCCTGGGGGGCCTTAGCGACCGCTTACCGCTTTAACTGCCTCTGCTTACCAAACGTTCAAGTATCAAATTCAAACGAAGCTCGTGTTTCTATTTAGTTTGATTTAATTTACGGCTAGCGGAAGTTAGCTCCATTTAACATTAAAATACTGAAAATAAAGGACTTACTTATTTAAAAAGAAAAAACTTCAAAGCGCTATTGCTAATAAAACATATGTATTTTTAAACTACTGCCAAAATAGGAAGAAAGTTTATAACTATTTTACAGTGGCATATATATCATTTTGAAGGCCCGTGGCAGGCAAGTTTTGAGTCCCCATAAGCTTCTTATCCAAAATTTGAAGCTGCAGCTGTGTGTTATACATAACAATGCA
This sequence comes from Rhaphigaster nebulosa, assembly GCA_948150685.1. Taxonomy (NCBI): domain Eukaryota; kingdom Metazoa; phylum Arthropoda; class Insecta; order Hemiptera; family Pentatomidae; genus Rhaphigaster; species Rhaphigaster nebulosa. The sequence goes on from OX411307.1 coordinate 52,175,517, forward strand.
ATGTTAGTTATTAATTGCATCACTACATACAACGTAATTTGATATTGTTTAATTGCTATAAACACCAATTCGAGGACCGTGGCATTTGCCACTTACTATTTTTTAAAGTTTTAATAATAACTTTAATAATTACTTTTTAATATTTTAGAAGAGAATAAAGCCGAATTCGAGTGATACCTACGAAAATTTGGAACCCATGAATAACTCGTCCTGACACTACACGCATGATGGCGCGCACTTTTTAAGTCGGTTTATATATTTTTTACTGATTAACAGAGGGTTGAAGACACCTTGCATTCAGCAGAAAGTGCCCTTTCATATTAATACTAGCCACCTTATTTTCGTTTACTTTTCTCGCAAGTTCATTGGTTAAACATTTTTCAGGCTCATACTTTTTGCTTTTCGGCTATTTAAAATTTGCTTCGCAGGAGAAAACAAGTTTTAGGAAAATGTCTAACTCTTGTAATTTTTTAGACATCAAAACAAAACAAAAACTAAAATTATGAGTATGATATGCTCTACATTTTATGTCCTCACAACGCGTCAGCTAAGTAGTGAGGAAAGTGGTTCAAAATTCACAGCAATTGATATGAAAAGTGACATTTTGCGCTATAAAAGTGTATCAAGGAAAAGAGACTCACTCACCTTTGATAAAAGGTTGAAGAAAACTTCAACAGTAATGGTAAACCAAAATGGTCATGCGGGATCAAAAATCCGATGGTACATTCAAAAATATGGTCCTCGAAAAAGTAATAAACGATACCTATACAAAAATAAATGTAAACGATAATGGTAATCAACTCGATCAAAATCCCAATACGAAAACTGGAATCAGAACCCCCGAAAACCTTATAAACGATCCATATATCGAAGATTCCTTCAATAATAATGGTAAATCAAAATGTGCATACGCGATGGAATATCCGATAGTAAATCCTCCTTGATAACACAATAAACGATACCTATAACGAGCAAGTTCTCAAACTAATAATTAGTTAGTAATTAATAAATGCTCGCGCCCGAAGAAATTTTCGATAGTACATTCGACATTAGCAATTTCGTAAACCAAATAAACGATCGATGAAATCCATATACTATCCCTCTTCTAAAAAATAAAGAATAATAAATATTTAAAAATAAATAAACAATTAAAAAAAAAACTTAAATCCAGAGGAAATTAGCACATAACATGGATTACCTAATAATCGAAAACAATTTATGGGAAATATATGTCGACATTATTTCAAAAGTCATTATTTGAAATTAAAACAATTATTTTTAAATAAAAAGATAACTAAAATGGGATTAATCTAAGTCCCGTTGGGTTACAATTTAAATGGAAAATGTTAATTTGAATCGGAAAAGGTATAGGAGATTTTTATAATTTAGTTTAAATCAGAATAAAGACAATTATTTATGACCCATTTAAAGATTTGAACAAAACAATTAATGATTATGTTACCAAACTTTTCAAAAATGGTTATATAAATAAAAAAATTAGTTACAAATCACTGACTATACAGTTCCACGAATAAATGGATTGATAAAAACTCATAAAATACAACAAAATATGTGACCTATAATAAACAATATTGGGGACCCATCAGAAGCCTTATCAAAATATCTAAATCCAGCTCTTAATGCATTCAATAAAAATAATATTAGTATGATACAAAAAATTCTTTAGATTTAAAATAATTGTTATATAACATAAATATATTAGATGAAAATAGGGAGATAATAAGCTAATATATTAAAGCACTGTTTACCAATGTCCCAGTGGACGATTGCATGAAATTAATAGAAGAAAATGGGAGCATAATAGAAGATTATACAGCAATCAAAGATAAACAATTATTTATAGAATGATTAAATCTTTGTGTTAAATATAATTACTTCAAATATAAAGGTGATTATTATAAACAATTATAAGAACCCTATGGGAGAAACATTATCGGTAAATTTAAGAGAGGTTTATCTAAATAATTTAATAAATAAAAAATTAAATAATATAAAGGAAAAACCCATTTTGATAAAAAAATATATAGATGACTTGCTGCTTATTAATAACAAAGAAAACCATGACGAAATATTAAACAAATTTAATAACCATAATAAAAGGATGGTGTTCACAATAGAAAAAGCAGAAAATAATAAAATAAGATTCTTTTAGACATGGATATAATAACATATCAAAATAGATTAGAACAAAATGGACAAAAAAAGATCAAAATAGTAACACATTATTAAAGTATTATTCAAATCATCCGTTTGTGCAAAAAATAAATGGAACAAGAAGTATGATAAATAGAGCAATTAAATTAAAGGACAAGGAGTGTGTAGAAGAGATAAAACAAATGTTTATGATATACTTATTGAGAACTTCTACCATAAACAATTAATTAATAAAATATGGTTTAGTATAAAAAATTGTAAGCCTGATAAAAATATATATAATAGTTATAAAGAAATAGTCCATTCTGAAATAATTAATCACCTAAATAGAAAAGAAAACCCTAATTTAACAAAGAAAAATCCTAATCCAAAAATGATAACAGATTTTTATCCAGATAAGAATAAGAAAACAAAAATAAGGGATACAAATATAAATGATATAGAAGAGGACATGAATAAAGAAGTATAAACCAATATTTTAAAATGCAATACAAACCAGACGAAACAGAAAATATCAAAAACATTTACACAATATGATCTCCCAGAACTCAAATTAGGGTTATATAATAATAATAAAATACAACACAAAATATCAAATATGAAGGACAAAATAGAATATAAAGAAAGGCAAAATGTTATTTAAAAAGTAAATTGCAAAAATTGTGAAAGTGTACATATTGGCGAGGCTTCAAAAAAACTGGCCACTAGACTTGACCAACACATAAATAATTGCAAAAATAGTAAAAATGTTGAAGCTACAGCATTAGCTCAACATAGCCTAAAGTCTAATCATAAATTCCCAAATATAAAAAGCCCAATATTTTGGATACTGAAACAAATAAAATATTTAATAGAAGCAATACACATAACTAAAAATGTAAAAGAAGCCATCAATTATAAAACAGAAACAAGATGTTGAAATAATAAATATGCAGATATAATTAATAGATTAAAATTATAATAGAAAATATACCATCAAGTTTCTTTTTAGAAGAATATCAATTAAAACTACAAGCACAAATTGAATAATCATGATAGTGTCATAAATATAAATAAAAGTATTAATAATAAAGAAAGATGTAAGGAGAAGAGATAAGTAGGTCAATAGTTGACCAGATTTGGGCTAATCCATACAAGTTCAGTTCAATGTAACATTACAAAAGAATGATATGCTAATACTAATTCTCATTTTAATTTATTGAATACAAAATAATGATTATTTCATAAGTAGACCATGTAGGAGTCAACTTTGTAAGTATTGTATTTATTTTCAACCAATAGAATATGGATGCATAAGTACACACATATATATTAATTTTATTGTGATTTTATTTTTCAGATTGTTTAAAGTGTGATAAAAATGTTTTAGAATATTCATAGCATTATAGGATATATTCTTGAAAATGGGGCAATACCCCAAAATGTTGAAGCTGGAATGATATAGAATAGGACCAGTGGGGTTTTAATGGGAGATAAAGGAAGTAAAATGTTCACAAGTTTTAATAATTATTAATTTAAAAGTTCTTCCAGTTTATAATTTGTTTCTATGATCAATTATCTAAGAAACGAAAAAAATATATCGGAAAAATATGGTGACATTTCAAAAGTCATTTGAAATTAAAACAATTATTTTTAAATAAAAAAATAAATAAAATGGAATTAATCCAAGTCTGATTGGGTTACAATTTAAATGGAAAATATTAATTTGAATTGGAATAGGTAATTATAGGATTTTTATAATTTAGTTTAAATTAGATTAAAGACAATTATTTCATCAAAGAAACTTATTTTCCTCAATAAGTGGCAAGGTAGAATAAGAAATAAATAGTAAACTTCTTGTGTCTACTACTGCATCTGCACAATTCTACCATTGGGATTTTAGTGTCTACTACTGGAGATAAAAACCATTTTCAATTTTCTTTTTTAAAAATTTAAATATCTCCTTTTTCTTTGTTTTTAAATACCTTGTCATTTCATTTATTAGCCAGTTAATCGCTCTGAGCAGTCAAAACAATTTTCTAGTTTATATTTATTTCTCTAGAAAACATCAAGTGGAGATCCTGTTTTAAAGTGTCTACTACTGGTGTCATTACCCTACCAACATTTTACTCAAAGAGTAAGTAAAATTCAAAACCAATGCCAATATCTTTTAAGTTAAGAAATTGGGGTTTTATCGATACAATGTTGTTTTAATAAAAAAGAAAAATATTGTTGGGAAATCCAGTCAAAATTGTTGGAAAATTTTAGATATTGTCCTTCCCCAATAAATTGTTTTACCAACGTCCCTGGCTGCTTGATGGGAAATGGAATTAATTTCCACCCAAATAGTAAAGAAGAAGTAATAAAAAATAAGTCTAACAAATTAAATATGCAATTCATGTATAAATTATTATTATAATTCTTTAAATTTCAAGAAAAAGTTGATTTTATCCCCAGAATTTACTCTTCAATTAAAATAAAAAAAAAGAAATAATCTTTCCTACTTAAAAAAAAAAAACTGTTATAATGAAAATATTATGTTTATATTTATACTCATTATGGAAGAATACTCAGACATGACACGGTAGTGAATAATTTATTTAGGGATTGATAAATTATTTGCCACTTCTATAATTTTGTTTTTAAAACTTTTTGAAAACTAGTTTCAAATGTTATACATTCATCTTTAGTTCTAAAAACACCCAAAAATTCAAAAATAAGCAATTTAAAATACAGTTTGGTATTATTATACATATTAAATTAAATGTAATATAAATTAGTATTATAAAACATTTATGAATTATGAATTTAATTAAGACAGATCAGATACATGTTGATACTCACCAAGGTTTAAGTAGATTATATCAAACAGAAAAGGTTACATTGGTTTGTTTTCGCACAGAATTAGTAATGGAAATGACTGTAATGGAAGAAAGATGAGGTGTTAGTCGGTAAATGGTACGGTTTAGGGGTCAGAGTTTTCCCAGTAATTCTGGTGAGAAATTGTTTTTTTCTTTTATCGATGGGAATAAATTTAAGATTGGACTATTGGAGATATTTATTGGGTCAATTAAGCAAAAATCTGGATTGGATTTAAAGGATTTTATTATTTCAAGTGCTTCATATATATTTAATTTTAGGCTGTTTTCAACGTGATGTATTAATTTAACTCATGAGTCTTTGATGAATTTATGTTTTTTTCATTTAAATGAATTGCAAAGTTGGAATTCTCTGTCTTATTATTAAATGCTCATATATGTTCCTTTAATATCTGATTTAGTGTTTGGCTGCACAATCATTACAATTTAGTTTGTATACTCCACAGTTTGGGAAAGGGTCTATTTTGTTTTTAGGAGAAGGGAAATATGAGGATAGAGTTTTTTCTATTTTAAATGCAGGATTTAATTCTATTTTTTTCAATTCATTTCTGATATTGATGGATATAGGATCGTAATATGGAACCAAGACATATTGTTTCGGGATGGGCCTATCTTCGGGAGTTGTTGAATAGATATCATTAATTATCTTTTTTAGACATTAGCTAATAAAGAACATTTCTAATTATTCATTTAGACATTTAGAAATTTATTTAGGTATTTGCTAAATTATAGAAGTGGCAAATAATTTACCAATCCTTAATTAGATTGATCCTTCTATACTATCATGTATACACTAACTAATCATTTACTTAGAAGTGAAATACAGTGTCGAACTTACTTTTCAAAGCGTAATGAGAATTTGGCAATCAGAAATTTGTCTTTTAGTGATGGGAGGGCTATAATTGTGGATCTACAGATAGGCCTTAACAAATCTTTTATGACACAAATGTAAAGTGAGGAAATATATCCAATCAAAGTAAAAAGGATAGTTGATAGGGCACTAGATACACCATTTTCCAAAATTGATACTGTGCACACTCAGTGGAACGTGGAGGTGTGGGAAGACTCTACATTAACCTCATACAACTTAGGCAAGCTGATCTTGCCCTAGGACTATGCCAACTGGACCTATACCAACTACAGAAGATCAGGCACATTATAGAATAGAATAGAAAAACAGCTTAATTCTGGGCAGAATAACAAATATGTATAAAATAATAAATATTATATCTGGCCATGGTAAAAATGGAAGACATAGCTGTCCTTAGAAGCAATGAAGAGGATATTAAGAGACTTGCTAAGACTCTGTTAAGAGAAGCAGAGTAAATCGCCTTGCAAGTAAATGAATATAAAACAAAATATAAGATAGTTAGCCGAAAAATCCACCCTAACAATAGTATCTGCATGGATAGCAGAACATTCCCAAAAGTAGACAGTTTTAAATACCTCAGCTCCACAATAAGCTCAGTCAATGACCAGCATACAGAGATAGACCAGTGCCTCCTCTGAAAAAATCCTAGTTCCGGTAGGATTAGCTTTCTGTTTAAGTGATAAAAAACAGAAAAAGCGAAACTTGGAGAAAGGACAGTTCTGTTCTGAAGCGGCGATTTAGTCCTATTTTATCGTATAAATACATAAATAATTTCCTCATTGAAACAAACTTATCACAGAGAGTGGGAATCTGGACCTTCTCCCTCTAAATTACAGAAAGTAGACAGCTTTAAATACCTTGGCTCCACAATAACCTCAGTCAATGACCAGGATATAGAGATAGACCGGCGTATAACAAGCGCAAACAGAACTTTCTTCTCTCTTTCAAGAATAATGAAATTCCAAAAAATCTCAAAATAAGGGTGTAAAATGCCGTGATAAAACCAGTTCTGATATATGGCTGTGAGACCTGGTCTCTTACCGGTACCCTGGAAATCAGAATCAAGAGATTCAAAAGGAAAGTCCTTCACACAATAGTCGGAGCGATATGGGATCAGAATCTAAACTCATGGAGAAGAAAGACTAATCAAGAATTGCTTATAGAAACTGGTCGGTCCATATCTCATGATATGAAGGTAAGAAGGCTAAGATGGCCGGGGCATGTAGCTCGAAGCAATCCACCAGGACGCTTCTTTACAAAAATGATTGCCACAATAGATGGCAAGAGACTATGTGGAAGGCCAAAACCCAGATGGATAGATAGGATCAACAAAGATGCGGCAGAGCTGCATGCAGAAAACTGGAAATCAGTAGCCCAAGATAGACAGAGATGGAGAAGGCTGGTTCAGGCGGCCATAGATCTACAAGGTCTGTAGAACCAACTGAAAAAAAAGAATAAATATATATATATATATATATATATATATATATATATATATATATATATATATATATATATATTGGGTTGTCCAGAAAATAATGCAGGATTTCATGTTTTCTTTATATTAACCCTCTATATAGCAAACTGTTTACATTTGAGGGATTATACTTTTGTATAGGTGTCAACACTATTATTAATCCTCTTCCCCAAAAAAATGTTTTTATCTTCTGTAGCATATCACTAGTTCGAAATAATTCAGTCTTTACTAAGATTCCAAAGCGTGATTTTCGATAATTTCATTTTACGAGTTTAAACTCCGTCGGAACGGGGCCCAAGTGGCTAGAAACAACAATGAATTCTAGGGCCATGACAGTGTGAGTGAGTGCACCATATAATGATGATTTAAAAAATTTCGAGAGAGAGAGACATCAGCCTTAAGGACAAAGATGGTTGTGGAAGGACTTCTTCCCTTGATGACGATATTCTGCGAGCTTTGGTCAAAGAAAATCCCAGAACTACTGGTCGAGGACTCTCAGTTAGCAAATCGACAATCACTGAGCATCTCAATGCAATTGGAAAGGTAAAAATGCTTGAAACTTGGGTTCTTCGTGCATTAGACAAACCGACAGAAAAATCACAGTTACAGCTAGTTTGCACTGCACTTCTTTGCTGAAACATAGATATATAAATGTATATATCACAGCAAATGAAGAATGGTTGGTACAATATATTCTATACAAAGATAAAACGGATAGACAAGAAAAAAAAATACATCTAACAAGCAAAAAAGAAGGTAAAAAATAGAAAAAAAAATTCAACTGTTATATTAAAATATTTTGAAAAAGTACACATAATCATGTGGATGGAAAAAAAAAATTGTAATCTATATACAAAAACATAAATGTGGGAGAAACATCATAAAGAGTACATTATAGATTTGTAAAAAAGAGTTTGTCAATGAAAAAATAAAGTAACATAAAAAAAAGAAATAACACTTCTAGAATACATATGGAAAAAAACAATGTGCATGAAAAATGAATGAAATATATGTTCATATTCACAAAAAAAGTTATTAATGCAACCAAATCCTTAGTTCACAATACATCATTAGCCAGCGTCTGACTGGATTGTGAAGAGGAACTGGAATAAGAGGATTTTAAATGTGCCTGAGGAGGGGGCATGCCCGATTTTAAGAGGGAGGGAATTCCAGAAAGCGATGGAATGGGCAATAAAGGAGTGTTGAAATGAGACAGATCTGTGAAAAGAGGTATAGAAGTCAGAAGGTCGAGACCTTGTGGTAGATGACCTGAATTGGAGGATGTTGTAGACATAGGAAGAGCGATGGTTATTGATTATTTGGTAAAGGAATGTACCAAGGAGATACTGTCTGCAGTAGAAGGAGAAGAGCCACCCTAACTCAGCATCACGGTGGGAAATACGGCAACATCTAGGAATCCCATTAATAAATCTTATGAAGCTGTTCATAATTCTTTTTAGTTTGTCTACGAGATCTACCGAGAGGCCACTGTACATCACGCAGCCAAAGTCAAAGGGGGAGAAGATAAGACAGGATACAAGGAGTCTATGAGTGGATCTGAGTAAGAGAAGCGGAAGCAATGAATTAATTTTAGAGTAGAAATTGATTGTCAGGAGATATGGGCAATATGGTGGTTCCAGGAGAGGGTTTGGTCGATGATAATGCCTAAGTTTTTAATGGGGGAACAGAAAGTGATGGGATGGTCATTTAGGTATAGGTTAGGAAAGTTGATACTGGATCTGAGAAGTGGTTTGGAACCAATGATAATAGTTTTTGCAGCATTTAACTTTAATCCATTTAAGTTTGCCCAGGCGCTGATTCGATCTAGGTCTTCTTGAATCTTGGCAATTAGATTTGGGAATCATTAGTATAAAGGAAATGGGAACAATGAAGGATCGATTTATGAAGGTCATTAATGTTGGAGCAGAAAAGAAGAGGAGATACACTCGAACCCTAGGCCATGTAGGATTACTTGTTTTAAAAAAATGTTTTAAAGATATATATCTGTCGATTTTATTTAGATTTAAAAAAAAAAAAAATTACAAGGCTGTTGTTGATTCATAATGCTTATGGACTAAATGAGACTTAATTTATATTGATGGTTTAATCATTAGGGGTAATTTATAAGTAAAGAAACAAGACATAAGCCTCATAAAATGTATTATTTATACAAGTTATTATATTCAACATTAATTAATAACAGTAAATAACCAGATTTCATAAATGAAAACAATAGTGTCTTTTGTAAGAATTCAATTGATAAATCTAAAATAAGAGAGCCCGATAGGTTCGAGAGAAACGTGCTGAGATGTATTATGGGCCCAATAAGAGAAGATGGAGCATACCTTATGAGGAAAAACACAGAGACCTACAACATTTATGATGATCTCCGAGCTTCCCATTTCGTGTGAGTTCAATGCATTAAATGGCTAGGGCATATAATTAGAATGGATGATGGATGAGCAGCCAAAGTATTGAACCCTAGATGGAGTCAGATTTCGTGGAAGACCGAAGAGATAGTGGAAGGACTCTGTGGCTGAGGACCTGAGGATGACAGGAATATCAGGCAGATAAGCACCTAACCGGAATGACAGGGAAAAGGTAGTTGAGAGCACCAAGGGCTGCTTTATACACCTGTTGAACTGATAAATAAATAATAAAGAGAGCTCAGCCTGATTAAATTAATTGGGTGAAAGTAGAGCCTGGCTAGGTGGCTACAACAGGAGCTGGCCCTTTAATGTCTAAATATTAATGCTAGGCAGTACTGCCGGATAAACTAAGTTAAATTGCTGCACCTTGTAACACCAAAAGTTATATGGAGCCTTTGAGTAGTCTATAGGTTTCGAATATCTAAGTGATACAGAAGTTCTGGACTTAAGATGGCCAGCTCCTAGCCTTGACTTGAAATTAATAGAATATATTTGTTTCTTTTTTTTTATGCTACCTTCTATTTTAAACTTTCAGAAATTATTAAATTATAAATAAGAACAGTCCATGTGTCAAACATCACAAGCATGGCTAGATTGCCTCAAACGTTGCATACAAACATGTAATGATAATGTAAAATGTAATGATCTGACATGCATTGCGCTTATTTATATTCTTAAATAAAATAATCTCTATTTATTTTATAATTGTAAATTTTTACATTTATTTTTCTTCCCCTTTTTTATTATAAATTTATTTATATTCATTACACCCTCCTATCAACAATAACTTATACTATGATAAATACTTTTTTTAAAGTGTGCTTTAAAAAGTCCCACTTTTTTTTAAATCAGTTTATGTAAATTAAATGTATTAATTATATCCGTAAATATTTCATTTATTTTTTTGTTCTCTCTTCTGAGGATATTAAAAAAACATCTGAGAGTAGCAAGAGAAAAGTCCAAAATATAAAGTCTATCAATAATATATAATGTAATAGCACAGGATTAGATACCACAATTTTATAACCATAAATCTCACAACTATAGCTACATATGTTTTAAGTGAGAACAAGACAGGAGTGATCATAACAAACATGGGATATGATTATCATGGCCTATACTATAAAAAAACCTGATGCAAAAAATAAATCTTAATTAACTAAAACAAAACCATTAGGTACACAAGAATGCTACATTAGTGTAAAGAAATTTGACTTGGTCCCAAAATTAAGTTTCTTTATATTTCTATTTCTAAAGCAAAAGTATGGAACAGCATACAATAAAGAAAAAAAATTCATACTCAGAGTGGTGTTACAAGCAATCAAGAAAACACATGTTTACAAATATTTTATTCACGCTAGGTTGAACAAAACTTTAGAATATATAGGTGTGATAAATTTAAATCTACTTCATATGATTTCTCTTATAAGAAAAGATCATGTATTTCTCTTTTGTTTAAATAAGATATTAAAATTACTATGTTCATTTAGTAGATACTCTTGTCCGTTTATTCCATGAAAAATTTACCCCATAATTTTTAACCCTTGGAGGTTTTGTTTGTTCAGGTTCCAAAAACCATTCCCATCCATTTTTATCACAGAATTCCATAGCATCTTCTTTATTCGAAAAGTATAGCTGCATATTAGATAGTGGGTCTCCACTGAAAAAATGGAATAAACATTAAATAATACAACAGATTATTGGATTAGTAAGAAAGTAATTTTGGTTTTGAATGGTAAAATAAAACTATTTTGTTGGCAGTACACAGAATAAACTTAAATCAATTATACAGGGTGTACATTATAATAACGAAGAAACTTCAGGAGCTGATTCCCTGCAGAAAAGCAGAAGAATTTAAGTTTTGTGTTATTTTAGGTGTCATGTTTTTTGTTGAATAAGAAGCGATCACTCAAAAACTATTCGAGGTAATTAAGTTCCAATTGCACCATTGTAAAGTAGACAAAATTTCCTATAAGAAATACAGATTGGCTTAACTAATTCAATTGTAACTGCATGGGGGCTTTCGGAGGGACCATTAGCAAAAAGTTTTATATTATTTTTAAAATCACACTTTACTTGTGAATGTTTTTCTCAGTCCCCTGCTGGACTACAGTCATCCAAATTTCATGAAAACTTCTCCTTTTATTAAGTTTTTATTTTGTATAAATGAAGTTTAGGTTTCCCCCTTCAAAGAAGTGTTCTGAGAGTAAAATTGATTTTGTTTCTAGTCAATAAAATAACACGAAAATAAAGAATAAAAAGCTTCTTTTTGAAATAAAACAAAACTTTACTGAAAAAATATCTGTTAATTAACCAAAACAGTTCTAAAATTAAATATGAAATAAAACTGTGAAGAAAATAATTTTACCATCGCAACAACAATAAAAATACAAAACATACTTAAAATAAAAATATGCTTATTGAAATAAATTTTCAAGAAGACCAGAGAGGACACTACACACTCTTGCCCTCATTAAAACAGCTTCTGCCATTATCTTTTTCTCTTGCTCATGATATTTTTATTTTTATTATGTTTTATATTTTTTTTTTGTTAGTGCTATGGTAGAAATATTTCATTCTTTTGAATATGTAAGCATTATTATTATTATTAATTTGCATAACAGTCCTTAATGGACCTGGGCCTCAGGTTTTGAGTATTTCATATACAGACTTTTTCCTTTGTTTATCCTCAGGCCTAGTTCCATTGCTGTCTTTTCAAATTCTTCGATCAATCCTGCCAGAACCGGTAATGTGTGGGTGCTGATAAGAATATCATCGGCACACGCAAGGCATTGGGTTAGACGATTATAATTGGTCCCTATTGCTCTAACAACCCGGTGCAGCGCTAGATTAAAAACACCATAACTATTTCTTCCTTTTACCACAGTTTATTTATAGGATAGATATAAAAGCTTAATAAGAAGATAAGTTTTCCTGAAAGTGGGATATTTGCACCCTAGCAGGGGGCTGAGAAAAACATTCAGAAGTAAAGTGCGATTTTAAAAATAAAATAAAACTTTTTGCTATTAGTCCCCCCGAAAGTCCCCATACAATTGATTTAGTTAAGCCAAACTACATTTCTTAAAGGGGGTTTTGTCTACTTTATGAGGGAGGAACTTAATTACCTTAAATAGTTTTTGATTGTTCGCTTCCTATTCAATAAAAAACGCGACACCTAAAATAATATAAAACTTAAATTTCCTGTTTTTCTGTGGGGAATTGGACCATGGTTCATATGAACTTTTTTGTTGCTCTTGCAGGTGCAAAATCAGTCTCTGAAATTTCCTGGTTCTTATGCTCTAAACCCAACCCTCTATATTCTCTATTTAGTTCAATGATCTTCGTCATATTTCTTGCAGCTACATGATTCCTCTAGTGATTTCCTAATTTTGGCCATAATTATTTGATTGCTTCATCCAATTCATTAGTTGTTGACATTGAACAACCAGATTTGATCATCTGGTTCCTTGGAAGCAGCTCCCACCAAAGTAGTCCAACCATATTGACAACAATGTCTTTTTTTTTAAGCAATTCAGCATTAAATGGGGCTTCTTGGACAACAAGGTAACTTTAGATGGCCCATTTTTCATTTTCAGTGATGATTATTTTCAAAAAAGGGTCAACTTTATTGCACATGAGATTCATTTAGTAAATATTAATTAATTGTGTCGAGTGAATCTCTTTCAATTCACGGGGAACCTAAATATTATAGTTTGTCCCAAGCCTAAGACATTTTAAATGTTTTTCAATTGTTGAGTGGAATAGAGTTAACAATACTCTTTGATCTGATCATTATCAACTTCAGAAGGTACAACAGAACATTGGTCAACAATGATTGAAAAATCTCCAGAACATAGTTTTTCAAACCAATTCTAACACATGCATTCTGCTATGAAATCAACATCATAATGCTTGCATTTCTCTTTGTTAGCCTTAGCAGCTTTATTTTGTTTATGGATATAAGAGAGTAAAGTATGCCAAAAATATTCGTTTTCATACACAATAATAAAATTTACCCTAAAATAATAGCTGCAGAAAAAATTATTCAGAACTTTGCTAGTAGCCTAAATGTGGCTGATATCACATTTAAAAAGAAAAAAACTTAACACTGAGCTCTTAAAAGAATATAACACTCTAGAAGATGATACAATAAACTTAAAAGAATGAGAAGCCCTTAAACGATCACAATAGTCTCTATATGGGACAAACAAAAAATACTTTCTTGCCAACACAATGTAGTTAATAATAAATTTATTTATCTCAAAAATAAACAGTAAGACATCAATCTCTCTCCTATCTGTAATTACCTTATTTTAAAAATAAATCCTGTTCTTTAATGAAATAAAGTTAGACTAAAAAACATGCAGAAATATCAATAAAAATATAATTTACAAAATTACAACTCTGTATTAAATATATTATTAAATCAAAAGTAAACAAATTAATTACTAAATTCACATTAATAAAACTTACGTTGAAGTCCATCCCATCAAAGGATTCTCCCATCTTTCACGAGTTTCAAATTCCATTAACCACCTATGAGTATTATCAGTACCAGACTGCATAGGATTCTTGGAAACTAAACTAATTCTAGCACGCCTGCCCTTTATATGCTCTTCAGGAACACCAGTTATGGCACTGATTACCTCCTACAAAGAAATTTTAATAAAACTTATTAACAATCATAAGTTATTAAGTAAACCATCTTCAGGAAAGAAAACCACCAAATCGCACAAATACAGACCAGAGATTGTATATCTCACTTCAACAGCCTAATTTGAGCTGGTTGGTAGGAATTATACAACGGCTGTTGAAGTGAATGTGCTCTATCTGCATTGAATTTATGTGGTTTTACATACTTATACATGAATTATTGGATTGAAACATCTCAGTTTATAGGATAAGAGGCAAATGAATGAAAAATAACTTTAACGATATTATTTTTAATCAAAATAACTTTCTTTAGCTTCAATACATTTCTCCCAACATCCAAGTTTTTTTTTATAATATATAATTTTAATAGATTTTAATTAATAATTATATTAATGATATAATTTTTCAAATGAAATCATGCGTTTTCATTTATTATTTGTTCCTTTTATGGTTAAATCTTGTGTTGCTTAGCCCTGGTGAAAGTCTACAACTTAAGCTGAAATATCAGCACACATTAAAAGAAGTTAAACACTTACTATGTGTTTTCTCTCTTTAACACAACACCAACAATCTTCTCCTTGATTACATCTATGGTCAACGATTTCTCCACCATTCCTGATGTTAGTTTTAACTATTTATTTTGATGAATTATATCCGTGCTGATGTTTATTGAACTGTACTTAAAAAATAAATTTTTCCAAAAAAGACAGGTTAAAAAAAAAACGACTGAATAAGTTGTTTAACTTCAAGAAATAAACATTTTCTTTCAAAAATTTCAACCTCTAGCACCACTTCAAAAAATCTGAAGATGTCAAAATCTTAGGTAAAGATACTCTATGACAATAGTTTGCCCAGCTCAACAACCTGTAGAGTTAGTCGTTTTTTCCCCAATTTTCATAAATTTTTTTAATTTTTTATGGAAAACAGTAATAGAATGTAATGTTTAAATGTTGCAATGTGATCTGAAAATTTCAGTTGATAGTTCATGATGTCCATGGCTTATGGTAAAATTGAGAATTTTTTCTCATGTATAGAGCTCATTAATAAAAATTAAGAAAAAAATGGTGAAAAAATTACAGTTTCAATTATGGAGCACAGAAGGCCACTAGAAATCTGAAACTTTGGTTAATATCAATTTCTTGTGAGGGTGTACATATGCGTAGATCGACAGGCATTTACCTTACTTACCTGAATAAAGTCTTTCCTTAAACCTAATATTTATCATTGATAATGTCAACTCCTAAATATATAGTAATTTATACCTTTCTGTCAAGTCTTATTAATTCACCATGTGCTTTATATGATTCGGCATCTTTTCTTGCCATTAATGCAAACTTTTTATCGATTTGAGGAGGATCCTTCAGGTTCAAAATAGAAGAAACATCACTGCTTGACTGTTGACTGGCAATACAAATATTTTCAACCCTAAAATTTAGATAAAATATATCCATAAGTGATATAGAACGAATGAACAATATTATTCAGAAAAATACTATTCATAATATATATATATATATATATATATATATATATATATATATATATATATATATATATATATATATATATATATATTGTTTTGTTATAAATTAAGCCTTGTTTTAAAAATAAGGCATTGTTTTAAATATCATATAATACAGAGAGTGTACCATTTAAATTCTAAAACAATATATAGAGGATCTCAATTGAATTAGTTTATACACTAGTTAGAGTATATACGGAAGAGTTTATATAGTTTATGTATATATAGATAGTAACACCTAAGACAATTTACTTGTATAATGATTTTATATAACAATATGAATTATCAGAAAGATTTAGCTTAGAAGATGACTACATTGAATAAATATCGAATCTAGTTTCTAATAAACTTCGATTTGAGGCTTAAATGTGACCACTGATGATCAAACCGCTACATGCCAAATGAAATGTGGGAGGACTGTGAGTTTAAAATCCTGTGTGGATTTTTTGGAGTTATGCGGAACAGCAGGAATTCTATTTGTCCGAAACTCCATGATACTTCAACAATGAGTGTGGAAAACTGATGGAATAGAACGATGGATTGCACAGATTTTATGCTTTGGTATAATAAAAATAAAAATTGGTGGCCAGCAAATATAATTTAGTTAAAATTTACGATAATATATGAGGATAGGAAGGAAAAATGACCGCGTGGACAGAGTGTTAAGGCTTGGTGGAGTAGAAATTGAACAGGTGAGTGATTATAAATACCTTGGATCTCACCTGAATGAGTACGGATGGGTAGAGTCAAATCCAAGCAATGGAAATGAAGTATCTTAGGAAGGTCGAGGGAAAGACAAGGCATGAAGAGGAAAGACAAGGGACCATGTGAGGAACACAACAATTAGAGCGAGCCTCGATATGAGACCAATCGAGGATATATTAGAAGAACATCGATTGAGATAGTATGGACACGTTTCTTGGATGTCGGAGAATCGCATTCCCTGAGCTACATATGAAACTGTCGCAGAGGGAAATAGATCGCAAGGAAGACCTAGAAAGACATGGGACAAAGGGTTGAAGGAGGCCTTTGACAGGAGAGGTCTGGAGTGGAGGAGGAGGAAGCAGCTGGTGCTGGAACGGAATGCATTGATCAGGCTATAAGAAAGGCACCCCACACTGTGTGGCGGTAGAAGAGGGAAGATCAAGAAGAAGAAAATTTGCGATATTTACAGTATGAAATATGTAAAAAAAATATTGATAAGGATAACTCATAATTTTGTTCATTTTTACTATTAATTATGTTAACAAATATAAATATTCATAAAATAAACATTTTTAGTAGGTTTATAATTTATAGAATACTCGAAATTTCCAATATTTTCTTAGTTATTATTACATTATTTAACTCTCTTGCTATAGTAAAAAAAAAAAAAAAAAAAAAAAAAAAAAAAAAAAAAAGAAAAGGCGACACTAAAGTTGATGTGAGATGTGTTGTATTTGATCTTCATTATGGATCATTCTCATGAGACTTGCCAAAATTGAATCTTTTGATTTTTGCATGCCTGTAATTATAATGGAGTTGGCTCCAATATTTGTGTATATTATTGGTGAGTACATCTATCAATAGTAAATAGTGAATAACCAAAATATTTACATTTAAAGTAAATTGTGGTTAAAATGGTTAGGAGTTCATCAAGAACTTGTCTCCAGGGAGTGATGAAAAAGAGAGCTCAAGTATGTTACAACTATTATTTAGGATAATATTCATTTTATAAGGAGGTAACCCTGAACTCCTTTGACCTTGATTTAATTTGCATGAAAAGATAGGGATGCAAGGCCATGGTTAAAGTTTTCTGTTTAATAAAAACTAAAAAAAAAATTAACCAAAAGGAATAGTCAGAAGTAGGATAACAATATAATTTAACACTTTATCACATACAAGAATATGATAGTTTTTAAGAACAACGCACATGGTGTAAAAAGAAAAAAACATCACCTTCCACCAACATGCAAGGATCGGTACTATGAGATCAAAAGTGCTTTTTCTTCCTACATCCTTGCGTGCAGCTTCTTATGAGGGCAGTGCCCACAACAGCGAAACTGTGCACTTCACAGTTCCATACAAAGATTATTGTATTTTTTTCATAAAGATGTCTACTGACATTGAGCTTAAGGATTATATATTGTACAACTGTAAGAAAATAATTAAATATAAAAGGACTCATTATAATGGAAATATCAAGTGGAAATGGGAGTGCTGCAGTTCCATAGTTCTCATAAGGAGCTTCCACTTAGTGATTTTATAGTACGTAGTAAAGTCCATAAGTTTCCGGTTTGAGGAAAAAGGAAAGGTGCAAGAAAAACTGGTGTAATTGTTTTTCAATATATTTTCCTCTAAGTTCTACACACTTAATACAACGCTTAGGTAACATTTCAATACCATGAAAAAAATAATTTTCTTCTTTGTTAGAAAAATGTTCTTCCACTGCTGCTTGGACCTCTTCGTCGGAGTTAAATTTCCTATAACGAAGGTCAGATTTTAACTTTGAGAAAAAGTAGAAGTTGCTATGGGCCTAAGTCTGGGCTGTAGGGTGGATGGGAGGTTTCTTGGAATCCGCAGTCCTTCACAGCGGCCTTGGAAATCAAAGCTGTGTAGACAGGGACATTGTCATGAAGAAGCTGAACACCTCTGCTCAACTTCCCCCACCTTTTCTCTTTTATGACGTCTCGTAAGCGGTGAAGTAGGGCTGCATAATACTCGGCATTCACTGTGGTGTTCCTTTCCTTAAAATCAATCAGCAGTATTCCTCTACAATTCCAAAAAAAGGTTGGCCATTACCTTTTTTGTCGACTGCGTGACTTTTGCCTTTAGCGGGGATGCTTCTCCTGGCCTTCTCCATTCCATGGACTCCCTTTTGCTGAGTGGGTCATAGTATAGAACCATTACCCCATCCCTAGTTACAATGGAATCCAAGAAATTTTTTGGGTCGGCATTATATTCAAGTAAAACTTCATTGCAGCAGTGAACACATTCCTATTTTTGAGCGGTTGAAAGAAACGATCTTCAGAACAGTTGTTTTTGAAAGCCCCAACCTAGCTGCTATTTCTTTGGTCTTCAGCCTCCGATCAGACAGCAATTCAGCTTCCACAAGTTGGATTGTTTCAGAAGTGACAGCTTCCAATGGGCGACCAGGACCTAACTTAAATAATTTTGCCCGTTCTTTTACAGTAGAATACGAGGAAGAGGACTCCCCATACACACCATCCAAGCGCTCTTTAATTTGCACAGGAATAAGGCCCTTTTTACAAAAGAATTTAATAAACGCACGGTATTCGATCTTGAACATTGTTAAAACGCACAGCAGATTCCTTCAATGTTAGATACGGACTGACAAGACTGACGAAGTGCAGGTGATGGGTATAGAGAGTGCAGGTATAGACATGCACGGCAGGTAAGTCTCAGCCTGCTTGAAGTAGGAGAACGAGGGCAGGCCAGAAACTTATAGACCTTACTACGTATATGTCCTGATGATGCCTGAAATGGTGAAACGTTGACTGGTTAGTTATTTACCAGTATTTTAGACTTAAGACTTTGTTATAGAATCTTCTTATTGCATAATATGTCTTTTTATATTTTTTGTTTTTATAACAAAGGTTTCAATTTGAATATACAATATTTTTTTTTATTAACCTTTTCCTTTTTTTAGTTTTTCTTGTAATACCTCCTCTATTTCATAACTTTAAAAATAAAAAGCGTAATCGGCAGCGAACATTGTACCCAATTGGGAACATAATGAAAATCCTGAAACTGGCAATCGTTTTATATGAAAAATTAGAAAACCAAAAACGCAAAGAAAAATTAATCTTTATACTGGGACATTCAGTCCCCTAAGAATAGCATAAATGTACAATTTAGGCAGCATTTGGCTAGCTTCACTGTGGTAAATCAATTATATTACTAGCAGTAAGTCAAATAACAATTATTTATAAAAGTAACAATAAATATATTTATGTACATATTTGCATAGTTATTTGTTCTTTACATGCACGCGGAAAATTGATCATTCAAGAGATGGAGAAATAAATGGTGTTTAAATAAGATTAGGGAGGAAGCTTGACGAATAGAGATGGGTAAGAAATTACAAAACAAGGTAGCACGAATAATAAAGGATTTTTCAAAGGAAGCAGTTCTATGGGATGGGATGTACAAATCAGTAGGTTGCGATCTTGTATTTAGGAGATGAATGGAAGAAGGTAGAGTGAGGAGGTCAAGAACATAGGAGCATTTTGTGGCTCTAAAGGATTGGAATAGAAAGGTATCGAGAAGGTATTTTCGTCGGATATTAGGATAAAGCCACTCTTGATCAGAATACCAGTGAGAGAGTCAGGGATATGAATTCGGTCTGTTAAAGGTTAATATAATTTTCATAATATTCAGAGATAAAGTTTCTTATTAATCCTTGGCGTTGTAGTATTTATGAGTTCGGAATAGTTTTGAAAATGGCCAGAAGTAGCATGAATCACTAATTGTTGGTAAAAAATGGAACAATGGAGAGGAGTGATCTTTAGTGGGGCCCTTGAAATCATCTTTACTCCAAGCACTACAGTCGCTCCACTTCATTGTTCCATTTGGAGTGATTGCCAGTGGCCACTTAAAGATTATTAGTTTGGATTTTTCCATAAATGCACTAATTATAATACTTGGTTTATATTTAGAGTTTTATTCCAATTTCAATATGTTATAGTATTTTAAATAAAAAGGTTTTAAAACTTTTTTTAAATCATTATTTACTTGATTGTAAGTGGATAAATATTATAAACATAGAATCGAAAGCAACACTATTTCAATTTTCTGAATTTATATTATTTAAATAAACTCGCATCGCAAAAAGCTAGGGGAATAGTTAAATTATGAAGAAAAAACATAATAAAGCTCTTCATTCAGTTTCTAAAATATAATTACCTATGAAGACATTAAAATTAATAAATAAAAGTTACTTTTAATCCTTGATCTAAGCAGAAGTTTAATTTCTGATACACATTGGCTTCCAATATATTGCATCCGTTGAGAAAGAACAGAAACATGAATTCATAAAAAATTGAGAAACCATTTTTAAAATTATTACTTTTTAAAAGGGAGAAGTTGATCGGGGGTGCGGTCAAAGAAATAGACTTAATAAGTGTGGTCTTATATAATTGTGCCTACGTTTCGGCCTAAATTTTAGGCCATCTTCAGGGCTAAAATGAAAACAAAATAACAACAATGAAAAAAGAGAAAAGAGGCAGTACCAGTAACAGTAAAAATGATAAATGATAAAAAACAGAAAATACAAGTAAGATAAAAAGTATAAAGAATAAAAAGAAAAGGATAACACCCTCAATACCATCAACAAACTCATCCACAACTACAAAAACCCTCCCCTTCCCATCACCTCTACCACTACTTCTTCACCACCCACTACCACTCCCTTCTATAGATCTCTTCCATACATCCCCCTTTACGATTCCTGACCACTACATACTTACCTCCTTCGACGTCGAAAGTTTATTCACCAACATTCCCATAGATAAAGCCCTCCGTATAATTGAAGACAACTGGACATCCATTGAACCCCATACTCCCCTTAACCGTTCCTCATACCTAGAATCCCTACAGCTTTGTTGTAAATCCGGTTACCTCACTTTCCATGGACAGTTCTTTAATCAAATTTCAGGACTTGCCATGGGAAATCCTCTTGCTCCTGACATTGCTAACATTGTCCTTAATGACCTACTTAATTCCGTAACTCCCCTATTTCCAAATGACATTATCTTCATTAAAAAATATGTAGACGACCTTCTCCTCATCCTCAATCCTGATAAAATTCCTGATATCCTATTAGCTTTCAACTCTTACCATCCCCGCCTACATTTTACCGTTGAACGAGAATTACAAAGTTCCCTTCCTTTCCTTGATCTCCTCATTATAAGAAACCCTGACAACTCTATATACACAGACTGGTATACCAAACCGACTTACTCTGGCAGACTTCTAAACTACTATTCCCAACATCCTTACCACCAAAAAATAAACATCGCCAAAAACCTCATACATCGATGTCTTTCCCTTTCCGACTCCCACCTTCATGATACCAACATTAATCGTATCAAACAAATCCTCTTAACCAATAACTTTCCCCTCAATACCATCAACAAACTCATCCACAACTACAAAAACCCTCCCCTTCCCATCACCTCTACCACTACTTCTTCACCACCCACTACCACTCCCTTCTATAGATCTCTTCCATACATCCCCGCCCTTTCTGAAAACATACAGAAATCCTTACGCTCCTCAATTCCCAATCTGCGAATTGCTTTCAAATCCCACAACAAACTTTCCAACCTCTACACACGTGTAAAAGATCCCATTCCTCTTAAACACCGTTCCCATGTCGTATACCGCATCCCCTGTTCCTCTCCCAACTGTAACTCTATCTACATCGGCGAAACTAAAAACCTCCTTAAAGATCGCATCACCCAACATAAATATTCCATCTCTTCCCGTAACCAGACTGCCTCTAAACTCTCAGAACATGCTTTATCCTTAAACCATACTTTTGATTTTGACAGTACTTCAATCCTCGCCACAGTCCCTAACCATGACAAACGACTCCTCTCAGAAAGCATCTTCATCCAATTAGAATCCCTTCCCGTCAATCAAAAAACTTATATACAAAGCCTTTCTCTAACCTACTCCCAAGTATTCAATTTATTAAAAAAAACATAACTTTTCATTATCCCCCCCCTTTTTTTTTTTTTTTTTTTTTTTTCCCTCCCTCCCCGTGACAACTCCTTATACAAAGTATTTATTTAAAATTTTTCCCTAGTAAATTAAACCCCTATTGTTATTATTTAACTTATACTTATTGTTTACTTAACTTTAATTTTATTATTATATTATTTTTTTAACTCGTCACCCGCAACGACTCCTTATACAAAGTATTTATTTATTTTTTATATTTTTTTATTTATTTATTTTTTTCCTTAGTAAATTTAACCCGTAATATTATTTAACTTATACTTACATTTAACTTAACTTTATTTTTTTTCAAATTTAATTTTTTAACATTAATTTTTTTATATATATAGTTTTCTAAATATACTTATATCAACACGTTTTTACAGTTTTCAAATCAATTGTTATGTCTTTTGATCACACCGCATTTAAATTTAGTGTTAGTTTTATTTCAAATCAGTGAGTTGGTAACATTGTTTTAACGGTTTTCCTAATTCCCGGTAATCCATTATTAATATTCAGTTGGCGCTAGACCACACGCCTCGCTGGTATGTAATTATCACGTTTTCTTTACATTTCCTCCTCCTCATTCTTTTCTATCCTTCTTCTTTCTTCACCACATAGGATTTTTATCTATTTTTGTTTTGGGGGCTCACATTATTTTATATTTTACTCCTTCATCTCATAATTACAAAAATCAATTACAACAATGTCAACTTCTTTAACATCATAGTCATCTTTTGCATAACTTACAACTATCTCTGTATGCTTTTATATACTGTATGCATTTATGCTTTATGCTTTGCTATGCATGTATGCTTTACACATTACCAAACCTTCATATTATGTGTCTTTTTAATTAATAGATTTCATATATTTCACTATTCCCTGTGTAAATATCGCATTGTTTTTAATTTTTAATTTTTACATTGTTATTTCATTTATTTTATTTGATTTTATTTTTTCAATTGTCTTTTGTATTATGTAATTTAGTGTTATCCTTTTCTTTTTATTCTTTATACTTTTTATCTTACTTGTATTTTCTGTTTTTTTATCATTTATCATTTTTACTGTTACTAGTACTGCCTCTTTTCTCTTTTTTCATTGTTGTTATTTTGTTTTCATTTTAGCCCTGAAGATGGCCTAAAATTTAGGCCGAAACGTAGGCACAATTATATAAGACCACACTTATTAAGTCTATTTCTTTGACCGCACCCCCGATCAACTTCTCCCTTTAAATATAAATATACGGTCAACAATAACTCCCTCCATTATAAAATTATTACTGTTGAAATCTGCCTTAACACAAGCATAATAAAAAAAAAAAAAAAAAATGGAACTGAATGTATTACATTGGATTTTATTATAGCTAATAGTTTCAGTTAGCTTCCTATAAAAATTTTGTCAGAATATCTTGTGGCATTAAAATATAACTAAAAAAAAAACATATCACTTAAAGTAGGGATTCCCACAATTTATGACACTGCCTACCACTTCCATTTTTCAGATTATTAGGTTTACCACTATCTGATCTTATAATATGAGTATTAAAGATTGGTCTTCATAATAAAAAAAAAAAAAAGGTCAACAAAAGTTTATTTAAAAAACAAAACTGTATATTTGCTTAAGAAAATAAAGTTCAAAAACCCAAAATCAAATGTTTATCAATTTAGCATAACAACAAGAACAGTAAGGTTCGCATGACAAAGAAAAGCATCAATATTTTTCAGTTGGAAGTTTGTTATTGATTATATACAATCAGAGCATAAATCTTAGACTCGATGGAGCTCAACTTGATTTTTAAAAGCCCTCTTCAATACTGACAGCTGTCACCTCGGTAACAATCCTGAATTATTTTTATTAATTGTAGATCGTAATTATTTTTCTCATAAGTGATACATTCAATAATAATTTATAAACAGCTGTCATCTATCATTGAACGTCTTAAAGAGATAAATTTATTTATGATTTTGGTTTTCTTGTTCGCATACCACCAACAACGTCCTTGCACACCACCAGTGGTACGCATACCACAGTCTGAGAACCACTGACTCATGGGATTGTTAGTTCAGATGCACAATAAGATATTTACTTATATTAATAAATATATCAACTGAGCAGAGCAGCATATCATTTTGTGAAATCATTTATTGTATATTCAAATACATTTTTTTATTTTATCAAACTATTAAAAGGTAAATGAAAAATTTATAAGGTACAAATAAGGAAAAGGCATAAAGCTATAAAGTTGATAATTGACTGGTTTGCTATACTTTTAAAATAGAAAATAGTTTTAAACAAAAAATCAGATGAAAGGAGTAAAAGTTGGGATGCTGAAGGAAAAGCCACTTTTTAACAGTTAAATTTAAACTCCTGACAGAACAAAACTGACAGCTATAATCATTACAATAGCTTAATATGTTTAAACATTTAGTTATTCATTTTACAAAATCATCTAGTAAATTTTCGTTATTAAAAGGAATAGCAAAATATGAAATTAAAAACGTACAGTTGGTTAATGAAGAATAAATACAATATAAGCATAACTCCCCTGCTTTGAATTAATTACCTTGGAAAACGCTGCCCATTTAATATCCTTTTGGCTGCTCGTAAACTTGTGTAAATACTCATTTCCTATTAGTTTTTACACAGAATAATAAAATTATTTATTTTCGGATAAGAATTCTGCAGGGAAGGTTACATTATCAATTAACGTACCATAGAGCTTCAATAGATTTGAGGCAAAGAAATAATTCTGATGGGTTTAGTATCTTGACCAAAGTTATTACTCAGTAGCAACATATTTTTGTTTTATTTATTTATTTATTTTTTAGAGTTTTAATTAATTATGATATAATATGATACAACATTGTAATAAACACCATATATTGAACTTGTACAGAAAATTCAAATTCAAATAAATAGTATAAAAATAAAACTCATATAAGGTATAAGGATAAACCACGCAGCAACGTAACCATCTAATTGGGAGGGTAGTCTTACCAACCCAATGAATACAATCAATGAATGAAATTTAGTGTCTATGAAACTATAGTGAGGTTATCCCCGCACTTTTTGAAGTGTGTAAGGCCGCTACATCACTCCCCTTCAATGAGTCCGTTGCGGAATTTTATCGGTAGGCGGATAATAATTCCTTGACGGGTGCAGGCCTCGGTAGGAAGTTTCTGTGGGTGGATCATCATTGTCACTCCCAGATGGAGGTTTTGCAGATGGAGTCGTGAGTGGTGTGGTTGCAGGTGGTAATTCAGGAGCTTCGAGAAGATAAGCTGGTTTCAGGCGGTGGACTGAGACAGTCTTGGGACCACGAGATAATTGTATATCAAAATTTTTCTCATGATGCATGAGGACGAGGTGAGGTCCTGTATATGGTGGTGTCAGAGGTTGGTGAACTGCGTCGTCTCGTAGGAAGACATGACTTTACTTTCGGAGATTCTTATGGACAAAAATCTGGCGAGAGCTGGTACGAAGGGGTGCCGGTCGCAGCGTATTCATCTGGTTTCCAAGTTTTTGTAGGAACCCGCCGATATCTTCTTTTTCTCTTGGAATCGGACAAGATGTCCAAGAGTCATCTCGGCAGAGGTACAACTGTTGTCTTCACGAATTGACACTTTTAAACCAAGAAAAACAGTGGCGAGAAGTTCCGTCCAGCTCATAGACCCGATGAGATGTGCCTACAGTGCAATTTTCAGTTCTATTCCACCTTTCAACACTGTTGGTAGGCCTACGCATGGAGGAAGGAAGATACTAATGCAGGGAACATCTACTAGGTGAATGGTAGGGCAAAAGTGTTTCCACTGTCCGCCATATTTGATAGATCTAAAGTATCAGGGACTTTTTCTTTTTAAACTACTTCATAAACAGATAAGCAGAAAATAACTTTTATTTTATTATTAATTATAAAATATGGTAATTACTGGGACCGGTCACTCCCTTATCTAAAGGGGCGTGGCCTCACATTGTTGACATTGAGTTTACGTCCCCACCACATTTCCTTATACGTTCATTCCCATATGCGTTCACTTCTTTCTTGTAAATAATTACCGAAATATACATGATTTTTACGTAATTTCAATTATTACTGCTTTAAATAGATCACAGCTGACGATTTCCGCTCGCTA
The DNA here is from genome assembly GCA_948150685.1 of Rhaphigaster nebulosa. Classification (NCBI taxonomy): domain Eukaryota; kingdom Metazoa; phylum Arthropoda; class Insecta; order Hemiptera; family Pentatomidae; genus Rhaphigaster; species Rhaphigaster nebulosa. The sequence continues at coordinate 52,202,361 of OX411307.1, forward strand.
CGCTCGCTCAAGAGATAAACAAACCCCAAAAGTTCCTTTTCAGTTGAGGTCGGGTCCTTACCGTCATTTCAATTATTGCTGCTTTAAATAGATCACAGCTGACGATTTCCGCTCGCTCAAGAGATAAACAAACCCCAAAAGTTTCTTTTCAGTTGAGGTCGGTCCATACCGTAATTTAAATTATCCCTCCTATAAATTATTAATTAAACTTCCCCAGATCACCGGAAGTAAACAGCACTAACAATTTTAAATATGTAATTAAGGCAGTAATAATTTTAATGATTGCAATGAATACGCGCTTTTCAAAAACCAGGACAAAGGGGAAGAATGGTGGCGGCAACTGGTGACGGGTGGGGCTATAACCTTACTGAGGCCACGCCCCTATTAATAAGGGAGTGACAGGTCCCAATAACTACCTTAAAATATTAAATTGTTACAATAAATGTTGTATTAAGTGTAAAATATTTTATATTCTTAACAGAAAACTTTAAGAACGAATCTTTTTCAACAGAAAACTGTAATCAGTCAACATATTGAAAACTATAGTGTTTTATAAGGGGACTTTATCCAACAGAAGAATTTTCATTTTGAGTGAACAGTATCACCTAAAAACTTTTCAAAATTTGCATGAATCTTATTCAGGCCATTACTCACAGGGACTTAATTTTTATTTTTGAAGTTAGAAAGTTTCTAAACATTCTTTCTGAACAAAATAAATTTATTTTTAACAGTCGCTGTGACCCCGACATTATTTCATGTAAGTCCTATATTCCAAATCTCGATTAATCAAAAATTTAAGACCACCATAACACCACACGAGAAGGGATGAGTGATGATGATGAGTTGATATATTGATGAAAAAATGGCTTAAAATTTAGAACTCTATATTTATACATTTAAAATAATAAAAATATATACATAAATGAAATATTTAAATTCTAGGTATTCAATATGAACTAATTATAAGTTAAAATATCAATTTATATACAATTAAAATTTTTATAAAAATTATATTAAAAAAACATTATAAAATACATAACACATTAAAAATATTGATGTTGTTTCCTTCATATTCAGATATATGAAATATTTAAACTCCAGGTATTAAATATGAACTAATTATAAGTTACTATATCAATTTAAATACAAATAAAATTTTTATAAAAATGATTTTTAAAAAAATGTTATAAAATACCTGATACATTATTATTATTATTATTTCACGGCGCTATAACCCGGTTACACGTCTTGGCCTCCTCCAACCGCTTCCTCCAATTGTTACGGTCTTGTGCCGACGCTTTCCAGTTCCTGACTCCAAGGATGCTGTAAGCATCTCCTGCCACACCATCTGGCCACCTCAGCTTTGGTCTCCCTCTCCAACTTGTCCCATGGATTGGCTGTGTCAGCAGTATTTTGGGTATTTCTTCATCCGCCATCCTGGCGATATGCCCTGCATATCTTAAGCGCCTCAACTTCATAGATCTGACAACACCTGCATCCCCAAAAGCGATATTTCCTGGTTCGTGCGTCGCCTCTAATTTTCTTCAATCTTTACCTCCAAAGATACGGCGGAGTACTTTTCTTTCAAAAATGAGGAGCTCCTTTTCGGCACCCATAGATGCTATCCAACACTCCGATCCATAAAGAAGTACAGAGCGCACCAACTTTTTATAGAGGTGGAGTTTGGTCTGCCTAGAAAAGATACGTTTGCTCAGCTGTTTGCCCAGCCCAAAGTAGCATTTGTTGGCTGTGGTGATCCTCTTTCTTATGAGTTTTGATTTTATATTCGCGACCTCTTTCAAGAATGGTCCGCACACAGAAAATCTGGTCCGAGGTGGATCTTCCTTTCCTAAATCCACTCTGGTACGATCCGAGTTCACGCTCGGCGTATGATAAGAGGCGCGTGAAGTAAATGTGTGACAGTATCTTGTAGGCACAGGAAAATAGCGAGATGCCTCGATAATCGCTCTATACAAATCTATCACCCTTTTTATGTATAGGGCATATAATTGACCTATTCCAGTCAGCGGAAATCATTTCATCTGTCCATATTAGAAGCAGGAGGTCTTGTAGTGCTTTGACAAGCTCACTTCCACCACATTTTAGGAGTTCTGCAGGGATTGCATCAGCACCAGGAGCCTTATGATGCATACATGATACATATAAAATTAAAATATTATTATTTCGTTTTCTTCACATTCGCTGTAAAAGTACCAACTTATTAAACTGCTGCCTTTTTTTTGTCAGGAACTAAATCAAAAGTCATAAATTTTGTCACGTGATGCATCCTTATATTTAGATGTTTGTAGCTAATAGCGTTCACAAAGTTGATGAAATGACTAGTATTAAAATCTTGATCCAACATATGGGATTTCAAGTTATTCAAGATTTGTCGGTCAAAATCGCTAAAACTTGGGATACTATGCTTTTTAATTTTTTCCCATCAACATTTGCATATGATCTGCGATTCTTCAAAGTCTGAAGAACACAATTCGCTATGCATGCTAGGTGTCCAAGTTTCCCTTCATGCGGCCTGGACCCATTTTTCTTTTAGGATAGGATCTTTAGAAAACCTAAAATCACAGGTAAAATTATTAATTAGTTATCTACCTAATTACAAAGGGTTCTTCTTCTACTTCGATCTTCCCATTCAAATGACTAAGTCAGGAAATAACAAAATAAAGTCGGTGGTACTCCTGAGATCCTCCAGGTCACCGTCCAGCTTGGCCACCAAGTCAGTAGGTTGAGGCCACCTCTGTCTCCATTGCTCTTCCATAAGGATGCATGACTGTAGAATATGCTCTGTAATCTGTTCACATCTTCCACATTCACACAAACGAGTTGGGCCAATTTTAAATTTTTTGTGGAGGTGCGAGTTAAGCCGATTATAACCAGTTCTGAGACGGAAAATTAAAACCTGTTCTTTTCTGGAAAGCAAGTAGTAAGGATCCTGGGGTTTGAAGTCTGGTTGTTGATTGTTCCACCTCTGCTGAATTGACGTTTTATTTATAGTTTTTACTTCACCCAGCCGAGGTATGGAGGTGATTTGAGGAAGTTTGGAACCTTCCTTGGCAAGTTTATCAGCCAGCTCGTATCCTTGTATTCCACAGTGCCCAGGAATCCACTGCAGTGTGACTTGTTCATATACAGTTGTAAGGCGTTCCAACTCAGAGGCAAGCAATATCAGCCCCGCTTTCTATTTGGACTTCAGGTTTAAAAGAACTGCTGCTGCATCGGTCAGAAAAACTATTTTTGATTTATGGTTCCTCTTGAGGTCTATTAGGATTCTCATGGCCTCCAGTAACGAATCTTGCTCGGCTCTGTAGTTTGTAGAGCTAAAACCCGTAGGAATGGCCTTCTCAAGTACATGACCATTTGGAAATTCTATGTGAATGCCTCCGCCTCCATTTCTAATAGAATTTTCGGCTGAACCATCCGTATAGATTCTGGTCCAAAAGTTTTTTGGGTAGGTTGAGTTCACATATTCGAGTGCTCGAGATCTAATTTCCAATTGATCCTGGTCGCTTTTCTTTCTAATTGCTGGAATAGTTGGAAAGATGGAGGGTCTGCAAGGAAACGACAATAGTGGGGAGTCGTCTTTTGCCTTCTTTATTTCGGGTTGGATTTCTGTTAACTGAATTTCTGCTTTTATTGAACGCGTTTTGTGTAGGAAGCTTTGTCTTTTTATACAGTTTCGTATCCTTTGACCTACACGATCCATCAGTGGGTGGTAAGGAATGCTTTTTGCTTTTGGGCCTAAAGTAAGCATTTTTATATCCCTCCTGTCCTCCAGTCTGAGCAGGCCCGTAATGGACTCCATTTTATTTATCGGAGTAGATTTTAGACCTCCAGTAATTATCCTTAGTCCCTGATTTTTGACTACAGAGGCCTTTTGGAAATTGGAGTTTGCTGCAACTCACCAACTGGTTATCCCATACTCTAACGTGAGCCTGACATATCCAGTGTAACGAGATTTCAGAGTCTTATGATCTGCTACCCAATTTGAGCCACATAATATCCTCATAAGATTGGTTCTTTTTGTTGCCTTTACGACACATTTATCAATATGGCCATGTTAATCTTAGGCCTAAGTTGATTCCGAGGTAGTTGGGTTTGTCTTCCTTCGTAATCAATCTTGCACAAAACTTTAGATGTATGGATTCAGGGGCATTTTTCGATAGACTGAAGATGCTATACTTTGTTTTTCCTTTATTTATCTTCAGTCCCCATTTTTCAGTCCATAAGAAGAGGCCATCAAGTGCGTCTTGCATCCGATATTTAGTAGCTATAACTGATAGAGTTTTGCACCAAAGGGCTATATCATCAGCATACAACGAGCCGTTAACATTATTTGGAAGGTTAATTAATAAATATGGGGAATAAACTTGTGGATAGAACTCCACCTTAGGGAACTCCATTTTTAATAGGTTCGACTCGGCTCTTTATTCCCCTACAATGTACCTTTCGCGTTTTCAGGAAATTGTGAAGCCATTTCAGTGCCTTGCCTGTTATTTCCATGTTTGCTATCTTAAGGACCAGACCTTCTATCCAGACTCGGTCAAATGCTTTTCCCATATCTATCCAAACAGCAAGGGTATGTTCCTGATTTTGGAATCCATCCTCAATTTCCTGAGTTATATGTGCAATCTGATCTTCAGTAGACCTGTAATTCCTGAATCCTGCTTGCTAAGTATCTATCAGATTGTTCTTTTCCAGGAACCAAGTAAGTCGTTTATTGACAATTCTCTCCACAAGCTTGATCAGGCAGCTTAACAGAGTAATAGACCTGAAACTGGAAAGCTCATGCTTTGGTTTTCCTGTTTTGAGAATGGGTATCACGGCTCCTTCCTTCCAGATTTGAGGGATTTCATCCTCATTCCAGCTGGTGTTGAAAAGCCTTAGGAGTCTCTTTTTTGATTTTACTCCTAGCTTTATTATCATTTCATTCATTATACTATCTACCCCTGGAGAACTTTTAGTTTTCAGAGAGTCGATGGCATTATCGAAGAGAAGGGAATATCGAGATGATTCTGGGTCTTCTTAGAAAATTTAAGATGGCGCTTCAGCTATCTGTGTACGGTTTTCATTGTTTGTCGATCTATCTGAATCTCACAATGCTTACTAATGTATTTTATAAGCACGTCTGCAGCTGATTTTCCTGTGAGAAGTTTCCCTTCACTTTCAAGGGTAAGAGAGTCATACTTTGTATGGTCATCAGCCAATGATTTGGCTAGTTCCCATAGCTTTTTGCCATTTCGATCTAAATTCAGATCTTCTATTTTTTCTTTCCATGTTTTTCTTTTAGATCGATTTATCTCCCTTTTTAGCTTGGCTGTGACTTCTTTCAACTTGATGCAAGTGTGTTCTCCAGGGTTTGTTTCTGCTTTGCTTCTTACATTAGCCAGTTCCTTCTCTATGGCCCCAATTTCTTCAATCCAAAAGGGTTTATAATCCTTCCGTGCTCCTCTTGGAATACTCTTTCCAGCAGCCCGAAGAAGTGCCACTGTAAATTGCTTTGCAGATTGGTTGACCTTTTTCGATTTTGCATTTATTGTTGCAGTGTAGATGTCCGTTAATTTTTCTTATTTGTCCCATTGAGCTTTTTTGAAATTCCACCTGGGGTATTATTGGGGTCCGGTGTGGAGGTTGTTTTCCATGTTCTGGAGTAGAATGTTGGGAGGTCGGAAGGTTGATTAAGCAGTATCAGCGAACATTTAGTCTGGCATGCTTCAAGTTCCTCTCCTCTGGGGTCATAGTGATCATATCCCCATGAAGGTGAGTGGGAGTTAAAGTCACCTATCACTAAGAAATCACAATCAGGAACCCTCATGTTATTAAGGGAGAGCAGTTTGCCATTAGGACAGTTGTAATTATAAATTTCTATTTGTCTATTCCCAGTTTGTAGGAGCATCCCTTCCATTTCTGCTTCATCGTTTATGTAAATTCTTTTAGAAGAGAAAAATCTTACTGGGATAGAATTTCTAACCAATATTATTATTTCGTTTCCTTCACATTCTCTGTAAAAGTACCAACTTATTAAACTGTTGCCTTTTTTTGTCAGGAACTAAATCAAAGGTCATAAGTTTTGTCACGTGATGCATCCTTATATTTAGATGTTTGTAGCTAACAGCTTTCATCAAGTTTATGAAATGGTTAGTATCAAAATCTTGATCCAATATTTGGGATTTCAAGTTATTCAAGATTTGTCGTTCAAGACAATGCGCTAAAACTTGGGAAACTATGTTTTGGAACTTGGGAAAACGCGATTGAAAGAATGTATTTAACACTGATTTCTTACTTAGAAATTTAAATTGTTATTGCCTAGTGCATTTATAAGCTATGATCTATCTAATTAGCTAAAAGTTATAATAATCAAATGAACAAATCAATAAACATGATTTCATAATAAAATTTGGTTAATTATTACAAAACTTTTATACTTACTTGTGAAACGTTAATCCATCAATTTTACCATTGCTTCGATTTTTACAGCCAAATGCTGAAAAGTAAACCAGTTTTTGAATAAAAACTTTAAAAAACAATTCAAATAAAACAAAACAAGCAAATGAAAATTTTAAAATAACACTAAACAAGAAAGCAAATCTTAACTGACAAGAAAGTCAAGGGAAGGTTAGTTCCATAAGTAAGGCCCAATCAATATGGCCGACCCCTCGCCTCAAAGGAGACAATTTTCAACAAGCCATGCTCCCTCCATTAGTATCTTCCATCCGGCTAGGGCCTATGGATGATAGACGGTTGTTCGGCATCGCCGAGTTCCTAAATTATGTGTCAGCCGCCTGAAGAATTCGCTTTCAAATTGCCTCCCTTAATTCTCGATGTTTTTGATCAAGCCAAGTACACCCTATAAGAACATAATAAATTTTAACATCATTAGGTAATCGCTGGCTTTCTTAATTTATCGACTGAGCTTTTCTATTCGTTCCTCGGACAGTCTTTCCTTTGATAATTCGACTTGCCACTGAATCTGTGTATTTCCCTTGTAGATTTTGCTTCTGGTTATTCATGTGCCAAGTATCCTGAACTGCTTTTAATATAGCACTCGATCTTATCTTTTTCTATTCGATCCCATGTACTCTCCTTCATTTGTTCTTTCACAACTTGCTGTTATTAATGTTTCATACTTAGATTTATTCTTCCAGGACCTTTCTTCCGAGTTAGACGACATTCCTGGCCCTTAATCATAAAATATGACTCTATTATGAATTCGGATTTGGCAATCCTAGCATGGCCAAGGCTTCCTCAGGATACTTCCACTTCCTATTTTCACGCATTATGTGCTAATAGTGGTCTGAAAGTGAAGAACTATATTCTCACCATTCCCTCACTTATGCTGGAAATGCTACGGAGAGTGGAGGTTTCCAGATACCAGACAGTGTGGACTGCTTTTGGTTCCTCCTATATTGCTAAACTAATAAGAAAAATCTCGAATTATCTGCCGATAAAAAACCTGAACTCTGAAAATGTCTGTAATCGTGATGGGAAGCGTTTATGGGCTAAGAAGCTATATGAGAGTGTCGACGGGAAAGCTCTTAGGGAAGCTGGTCCGTTTCGCCCGAGCGTAGAGCATTGGTTAACAGATTACGCTCTTGCAGCTCAAGGCCGGGACTCCACTCAGAAAATGAAGACCTTCATTAACGCTAACGAGAGTCTATATGGAGGCAAGACGTCCGATCAATGAGATTGCTAGCTAAGTCATCCAGAGATCAATTGACGTACGCATGATGGTATAGGATGATATATGATTTGCCCCTTCAATAAATTTCTTTTTATTGAAAAATAGTTTCGAATATTTTCATTCATCTTCAGTTCAAAGTTTAAGTGGATTATATCACACAGAACCGGTTACATTGGTTTGCTGTTCTCACTGACTTGTAATACCACAGGAAAAGGACAGTGTATGGGAAGAAAGGAAGAGGAAAGTGTCTAGAAAGAAAGGAAAAGAACAGTGTATAGAAAGAAAGGAAAAGGACAGTGTCTAGAAAGAAAGAAAAACGGCAGTGTCTAGAAAAGGCCCAACCCAAATGATTTCACCGGCCAATTTGATAATGGAAACTGAATATTTAACACCCTCTGTTCAAATTAGTATCCCTGAATGTAATATCAACTTTAATCCATTATGCATGTAATATATACGTGTAGTTCATGAGATTAATGGAAATTCCGGGAATATTTTTTTTTTTGAAAAATAAACAATATGAAAATACATAGTGCTATGTTTCTGGCAAACTGCTTTTCTAAGGCAGGTGGGGGTTCCAGAAACCACATTTACTCAATTTATTGATCTAATTTAATCTCTATTAAATGCATCGGTTCCAGAAGGGAACCGACCAATCAAACTATATTTTAACATAAAAGGCTAGAGACCGCAGAACCCTCTGCTATGGTCAATAGCTTGGGATGTTATAAATACCATTGGAAGATTCTTTCCAAGGGTGTCGTGTTCACCATTTCACTTAATTAGACTAGATGATGGCATGCAGGGTAAATAGAATGGTAGATTTTGTTACTGATCTTACTTTATTTATGTTACGTTATTAATTAACCTATTGGCTTAATAATTTCTAATCTAAATTACTCTCATTGCAAAAATCTACAGACTGTAACATATATATTTAACCTGTTTTTTTTCCAGCTGTATTATTGCATTGGCACTAAATCAAGTCCAGCCAGTGGAGCTGGTTCTTTATTCATTGGCACTGGAATCAGTCCACCTTCTTCCAGCCCCAGTTCAGGATGTTATTTTCATACCCCATCCACGTTTGAACTTGCAGCACTTTATGAGCGTGATATTGAATTGTATACCATGCTGCAGGTAGGCGTACTAAATCGAATGATATGGTGGCCTCTGGGAATGGAAGGTGACATTTTCAGTTTCCATTCCATTTTCTCTGAAATTATTATTTCAATATTTCTTGCTGTCTGTTTCGAGTAATTACAAATATTTGGTATGAATCTTGTAGGAAATTTAATCCTCTACAAGATTTATGCATTTTGCACTAAACAGCACTTAGAAATAGTTATTGAGGCGAAACCACTGAACTCATCAAAATTGACGTGGTCGAAACGTAAGCTGTAAATGTAGGCACTTTTTTTGTTTGTTTTTTGCTTATATCTCGGAAATCACTGTTTTATTTGAGAAAACTAACTATACAAAATTAAAGTAGATAAAATTTCCTACATTTTACGTTTGTATAATATTTTTCTACGATTAACCGTTAAGCCACTAGAGCGCCCTCAAAAAGGGACTGTATTCCCCAGAAGTGGCTAAAACGCGATTTATGACTCTTTACGTCCAATTTCCATAAAAACTATCCATATTACGCTAAAGTTGACAGTTTGTGTCATGAAATACTCATAAAAACATACATGAAATGTACATTCATATTTGGCGTATAAAAACCAATACCTATAAGCTTCACAATACATTATGGGAATATGACTGTGTGAGAGGTCCAGCAAATTTTTCTCCTTATCTTTCCCTTTATTACAAAATCCCAAAACCCCCATTGTAACTATATAATTTTGATAGATGCCAACTCATCAAGAACGATTCGCCGGTGAATATTGTACAAAAAAGAAATAAAAAAACCAATGTTGATCTTTTAGTCATTATTATAGGTTTCTTCAACGATGAAAGCATCTACTTCATGAAACTAGAAAGCGCCAACGTACTTTCCAATGCACGCTATTAATAACCAAACAATAAAAGAGCGCGTTCTTACATGCTATAAGTGACTACAACTTCGTCCCTTTTCAATCAAGTTAGATTGAATTTTGTGAAAATCATTTCCAATAACCACGACTTAGCTACAGTTTTAAGCGTTTTCTCAAAATCACAGGCGACTTACTGGAGCATTGCAGAAATAAGGTAACGTGTCCTGATTTCATTATATAGATACAGTGGGAAGATTGCACCCTCTTTCAACCACCTCACATTCGTATCATACAAGGATTCTTGATCTAGGGCATCAGGCTGAAGGCCAGAGAAGTTGAAACCAAGTTCCACCTGAAGGTCCATTTAGTAAACTATATCGTCTTCATCTCTGTCCACCAACGCATTTGTGAAAGAAACCAGAAGGCCTGCCTTTCTGCAGCCACAGTTTCTTGGACATGTTTTGTTGTACCTGCACGTCTTCAGCTTCAGAAGGGCTGAGGGGGGCCAGTAGGGTGGTGATTGGTTCAAGACCATTTCTGGCTCTCTTCCTATCCCCCTCTTAAGCCCGTTTCGGCTATAGCCGCTGAGGGTGGTAGTGATGCCACCTTGGACCACCCCTGAACGTTGACTGACCTCTTGTATGATCCGAATCTGAGGTGGTTCAAAAAGGGTGCAATCCTCCTACTGTATTCATATAATGAAACCAGGACACGTATCCTTATTTGTGCAATGTTCTAGTAAGTGGCCTTTGGTTTTGAGAAAACTCTTACAACTGCAGCTAGGTTAGGGTTATTGGAAATTTTTTTCTCAAACTTTAATCTACTTTGATTCAAAAGGGCCGAGTCACTTATATGCCATTAAAAAATAAAACTGAAAGAGTGCTGACAAATCTTAATGCATTCACATTTATTTCACTGTTAACAGGCATGCATAAATACTCTAATCTTATTGGTATTTATTTTGTATGAATATCTTGGAACATATACATCTTCTGGATGGGGCTGCTATTTTCAGTTTTGATGAGGCTAAGGGAAAATAATATATTTAATATCTTTCACTTGAAAGAAGAGTGTCACAATACGAAAATTTCTGTTTTTGCTTGGAAAGCTTCCAGTGATATATATTTCTTTGAGACGAACTGTCAAATTTTTTATTTCAATATCTACTTTAAATTTAAATTTCAATTAAAAAATATTGTTAGTTTAGCTATTATAAGCTTACTAGTCAAACATAATTACTTCCTTCAAACTGTGATTAGCAACTTTATTAAGACTATCTTGATGAAGATAGCATTAAATTATTTTTGATGTTTTATTAATAATATTCTTATACCAGTTAGGTGGCCAACAATTATCAATACTTTGCTTTTCTTTAAATAATTAAAACCTTTCTTATTTATGTTAAAAATATTATTTTGTACTTTAATAAATTATCTTGAGATGATTTTTTTTTTTTCAAATTCAATTTTTTGTTCAGTAAAAACTTTTTTTCTCCAAAAATGTGTCTTTATCAACCATAAACTCTAAAGGAGCTTGTACTTCTTTTTATGAAAACTTGAAATTTGAATTATGATTAAATTATCATTTAATCGTCAAATCATTTAATCATTCGAAAAAATTGATTTTTTTGTTTAAAAAAAAAGAAGGTAAATAGCTGATGTTTAATCAGTTTGTTGAGGGGCTGCGATAAACCTAAAAAGGCGAACTTCAAATGTTCTCCTCTAAAATTCCTCTTTTACGTATTGAGCCAATCTTCTTCCAAATGAACGATATGTATATATATCTATATATGAACAAATTTATCTTTGTTCAAGTTATCTTTGGTATGGGTAATTTCATAAATCAATATACGCTACCTTAAAATTAGAAAAAAAAAGGATTATTATCATTAACAAGCTGTTGCCCGCGGCTTCGCACGCGAATATTTCATTTTTGCCATTTCATTTAAATTTATAAACGTTTACGATAAGGATAACTATAATGCATATAAGAATTGTAGTACGCATTGTGTGCCCGTGAGGCAAGCCCCGCTTCAGCCACTCCACAGTGAGCATGTAGCACATACTGAAAATAGAACCTTCAGTCAAAGCATGCATAATTTTTTAAACTTTCAAATGAAACTCTCGAGTTACTATATCGTGTTTGCCATGAAGCTTATGTCCGTCTTTTAAGGCATCTTCAATTTCAGACCATTTCGGTTAAATGCATATGTGATGAACAAATCAGGATGATCATATGTCCTGGCATCCGAAGTCCTTTCATATATATAATGGGGCTCATCAGTAAAACAGGATGGAAACACAAATATCTTTACAATATCCGAAGAGTTACCATACCCTTACTCATGACATCTTTGAGATGAACATAGTTTTTCCGCTCACAGCTTGCTCTGGTTGAATCTAATAAAGTTAAGCCATTCTGTCTCTATCTATAAACGTTTATGGTAAGATAATATGCATATAATAATTGTGTTAAGCATTGTGTCGCATCCCCGCTTCTGCCACTTCACATTATGCATGTAACCCCTACTTGGACCGTAAATGGAACCTTTAGTCAAAACACGTCTAATTTTTTAACATTCAAATGAAACACTCGAGATATTATATCGTGTCTGTCTTTAAAGGCACCACCAATTCCATACCATTTGGGTGACATGTTAGCATGATGAACAAATCAGAACGATCGAAGTGACGAACATTTGTCATCGCATTCTGAATTCTGTACGGGACCCATCAGTAAAACAGGATGACAGTGCGAACATCTTTCCAATATTCGAAATGTTGCAATCACCTTTACAAAATGGTATCTTTAAGATTAATATTGTTTTGACTCACAGCTTGCTCTGGTCAAATCTTATAAAATTAGACCTTTCTGTCTCTATCTTGGCGTAGGTATTAACCAAAAACTGGTTTAAAATGCAATGATACAGAAAGATGTAATTAATACTAACGTTTTAATTTAGTATAGCGTCGTAACAAATTTGCAATATAAATGCAATTTTTCTCATCTGCGATCACTTTTTAATCACTTAGAATACGATTTTTTCAAATCATGCCTTGTTGTACATCTACAACATAAGGGGAGCCACCATTAAAAATTTGAGCTTTATAGGCATTGTCGTTTTTGAGATACAAAGGTTACTAAATCAATCAGTGAGTGAGCGGTATATTTCTATTATATCGATAATTTAATTACTTTCCTTTCAAATGAGCATCTGTGTGTGCAATGTATAGTTTTCGAATTATATATATTTAAAAAAAAAAAAAAAAATTGAACGGGTTTTCATGGGAACCTGCGCTTAAAACATGGATACAATGTCCAATATGCTTTTATAGATCTAGTATTTTAGGTAATAATTTTGTTTTGTAGAGAATTTAATTATCTTTCAAATGAATCCTTATAGTTTTCCAGGAGATGTATAGTTTTCGAGTTATTCGGAAAACTAATTTTTGTTTAGGCTTTAGAAATGTTTTTTTTTCAAATCCAGTCTAATTGCTAGGGGAAGTCTAGATCATAAGGGGAACGACCATTAACAATTTCAGCTTCATAGGTATTGTCGTTTTTGAGATGATGACAGTGATGACTATATAGATGGTAACTTGCTTTTATAAGATACAGAAGATATATATATATATTGGAAGAAGATTAATTAATTGTACTATGCCTATAACCTTCGCGCAAGTGCAAGCAATGAGTTGACGAAGTTTCATTGCAATCGGATGAGCTGTATGGCAGCGCATAAAATACGAACAAAAAAACCCATATTAATTTTTATATATTAGATTAAAATATGTAAACTCCAGAGTCAATTAGGCCAAAATAATTAGAAAATACTTTTCAACTAAAAGGTATCTCACTAATTGAGAATGAATTATAACAAATAAATAAATTCAGTACTGAGTATAGATGTAATTTATTGAAAAGTTCAAAAATAAGCAATTCAAAATATAGTTGGTATTATTATACATATTAAATTAGATGTAATATAAATCAGTATTATAAAACATTTATGAATTATGAATTTAATTAAAACAAGAAATCAAATACATGTTGGTACTTACCAAGGTTTAAATGGATTATATCAAACAGAAAAGTTTGTACTGTTTTTTTCTCGCATTGAACTAACAATGAACGAAAGGTAGGTAGGATGTTGATAGGTAAACGGTTTAAGGGTCAGGGTTTTTCAGTAATGCCGGTGAGTAATTGGTATTTCTGTTATAGATGGGAATAAATTTTAGATTGGACTATTGGAGATATTTATTTGGTCATTTAAGCAAAAATCTGGATTGGATTTGAAGGATTTTATTATTTCAAGTGCTTCATATATATTTAATTTGAGGCTGTTTTCAACGCGATGTATTAATTTAACTTCTGAGTCTGATGAATTTATCATTTTTTTCATAGCGAGTTATTGTTAGTTCAATGCGAGAAGAAACCAGTATTGGATTATATCAAACTTTTCTGCTTGATATAATCCATTTAAACCTTGTTGAGTACCGACATGTCTTTGATTTTTTGTCTTAATTAAATTCATAATTCATAAGTATTTTATAATACTGATTTATATTACATCTAATTTAATATATATAATAATACCAAACTATATTTTGAATTGCTTATTTTTGAATTTTTTGTGTGTTTTTAGAACTGATGATGAATGTATAACATTCGAAACTAGTTTTCAATAAAACAAATTTATAGAAGTGGCAAATAATTTATCAATCCCTAATTAGATTGATCCTTCTATACCATCATGCGGATGTCAACTGATTATTGAAAAGTGTATAACGAACGACAAATAGGTATACGCATACATTTCTCTTTAAATGCTTTTGTCCACCCCAACAAAAAATCAAAATAGGTAAAACGTTTAATAATTTGAAAACAAATCATCGCACCTCAAAAATTCTGACATCATTTGAAAGAATTGGTAAAAACCTCCAAGAAATGATGTTGAAGACTTAAAAATTTCAAATTACAGTTAGTTGTAACTGATAATAAAAGGTAAAGAACGTCGACAATATTTGCTCTTCTTCAATTTCTAGCAGATTTAGATATAGTTATTGTTAAATATAATAACTAACCGAGTTTGAAAGGTGGCCCTTAGCCTATAAAATGTGTGGTATAGCTATCGATTTCGTCATTTTTTATGTAATTTATGATAATTTTTGCAAAAAAAAATGGCACTTTTTTCCGATTACGAATATGTATTTCAAAAACTGAGAGTGCTAGTGAAAAAGTGTTAAGAGAAAGAATTTTGTATTTGGAGAAAGATCATGGATCTGTGGTAAAATGATTTTTTAAAAACTTCTTATTTTATTTGTTATTGCTTAGAAAAGATATTAAAAATAAATTAATGATGTAATTGTTACTCTTACTATTCTTAGAGGTTAATTTTACTCGTACAGCTTTAAATACTGCTCAGTATGATGTAGAATAATAAAAAACTTACTTTTTTATCTATAAAAAATTAATAATTTTCTTTTCATTTCATTTAATTTTATAAGAATATCAAATGTGACAATTCCCCACTTACGTCTTTAATTTCATTTAAAAAAAAAACTTTATTAAGATATAAAAGACGAAATAAAAATTGTTTCAATCTTTTATTTTTATTTTTTTGTTTATCACAAATCCATGTTCTTGGTCCAAAAACACAACATTTTTCTCATTATAACTTTTCCCTATCTCTCTTATTTTTTGAAATGTTAGCAATCGGAAAAAGTTCTATTTTTTTTTCCCACAAAAATTCTCATAATATGTAAAAAAGGACGCAATTAATCGCTACACTGCTCATTTTAAAGGTAAAGGGACTACCTTTCAAACCCCGTTTGCTTTTATATCCTACAATAACTGAATCTAAATCTGCCAGAAATTAAACAGCAAATATTTTCGACTCTTTTTACCTTACATTATCATTTAAAACAACCTTTAATTTGAAATTTTTTAAGTCTACATCATTTCTTGAATTTTTTTACCTGTTTTTTCAAATGGCTTCGGAATTTTTGAGCTGCGGTTTATCAAAGTTTAAGTTAAAACAAGTTATAACTTGTTTTAACTTAAACTTTTTACTTAATCCGATTTTTGCTTGGGGCGCGCAAAAGCATGTGAAGGAGAGTGTTGGTACATTAAACAAATTTTTTATTTGTGGGAGCAACCTGAAGGCTTTTAGTCAGTGAAGGATTCACGTAATTTCCTCGAATTTGGGTTTGTTCAAAGTTATAATTTATTCCATCTTGTTTGGTTTTGGTAGCCGCAATGGCAATGATGGACATTAGCAATTATCATGTTCATTTGTTGCTTGAAGGAAAGAGTAGATTAGAAGTGGGAAGGGATAGGGACCTCCCATGAGGCTACGTAACGCACGTGGTCCCATTACAGCTATCATTGTCATAGCTGGACCACCAACATCTCTCCGCACAATCCCCAACATCCCTCAATTTTTTTTGTTTTCTTCTTTTTATTGGTCACTCTTGAGTTCTCTGCCAACTGGACCGTGTATATTTATTTGTTTCCTCGAAGCACATCGCCATCTCTCAATGGGAGCAACAGACTTAGAAGCCCGATAACAGAAAAGTTCCTTCTTTATAGAAAATTGTGCTTGAAAACTCATTAAATTAAATACATAATTAAAAACTAAAGGCTACGGTGAACTAATATTTCCTTTACGTGTATTAATTTTCTTTTTATAAATCATCATATATTTCATTAACATTTTTTCCACATCTTCAGAATGAAATAATTCTGCAATATTTAAAATATTGTTAATTTATCTTTTTTACACATCACATTATTTGCAATTAGGTATAATATATTATGAAAGAAGACTTTTAAATTAGCTTAAAATATATATATATATATATATATATATATATATATATATATATATATATATATATATATATATATCTTATATATATATATATATATATATATATATATATATATATATATATATATATATATATATATACACATTTTATATACTCCTCCTTGTCATATGATCCATTTTAATTTCGTCACTATTAAAAAAGTTGGTAAAAACATTTAGAATTATTCGAGGAGTACTCAGTATTCACCCCTTTCATGTCGGGCTATTAGAGATTCAGCCAGTGGCGTACGCAGGGGAGGGATATACCTCCCCCTTCCTCTGAAAAGTACGGAAAAAAATAAAGTTTTTATTTCAAGTAATATTTTCGGTAATTTATAACAAATAGTTTTTATCAAATCTTCATGCTTATCCTTAAAACACACCCAATTTGGCGATTATAGATATTAACGTGATTACTTGCCTTCTTCTTATTAAAGCCTCCTCGAAAGAAATTTAAATCCCCCAAAAAAATAATTCTTCGTACACCCCTGGATTCAACAATTCGCACTTTGATCCTTTTTATTTATTAATATAAAGTAGTTCTTTTATTTATTTAAAACCACATATCTTCCATTTGTTTGAATCAAATATACATTATGTAAAATTATATCCGATATATTGAAAAGTTTTTATCATTTAATTAGAAGAGGTTAATAAATAAATAAATATATTATGTCTGTTTATTTTATTTTAGTAAAATCCGCATAATAGCTATTTACATTTTTTGTATCTGTTTTGTAGTTTATCGCTTTTTAATATTTTTAGTTATATGAATTGCTTCAAGAATTCTCCTTTTTATTGCTATAGTATATTTTCTTTATCTAATATTTTTGGTTTGTTAAAGTTATATTTATGCTGTAAAGTAATGCTATGGTGGGCCAATGTTGTGGAATTTATATTTTTACAATTTGCGGCGTGTTGAACTATCCTAGTTTTTGGCCTATGTAGATTCCGTCGCAATTTTCACATTCTGGTTGATAAACTATATTTTGTTTGTCAAAATTATCGATTTTGTCTTTCAAATTGGTTACACAGTTTTGCAGTTTGTTGTTATTTTATAAGCCAACTTTTTTATTTTGGTGATCGTAAGAAGTAAATAGATATGCTTAACTGTTAAACATCATCATCAGTCAGAATATCGCATTAAAAATATTCAAATATTAAATCATGTTTTCAAAACATTAACTTTCCAATAATTAAGATATCTCTTCACTGTCATACATTTATCTAAATGCCTTCGCTATGTATGCATCTAAGTTTCGTCGCCTTCCTCAAAGCACTTTTCAGCCCAGATAAAATTAAACTCATAATCTTCAAATATAAGTCCTTAAAAAAAAAACTTAAAATCTTTTTAAAGCAAATTAATACTACTTTCGCTTATTTTGGTTTATAAATTTCAATAAAAAAACTTTGTAATCGACCAAGAAAAAAAAATTGTCACTCCCTGCCAAAATTTGAGGTTTTACATTATGTACGAGTATAATCCAAATATCGAATATTTAATAAATCCGTCCGTATGCCTTCCGCATCTTTTCTCCGAGACTGCTAAACCGATATTTTTGAGATTTGGCACCAAAGTAACAGGCCACTCCAGGATGATCCTCGAAACTTGATATTACAATCCGCCTTTACGTCTCAGAATGGCGGCCGATGAGAGATTTTATACGCCTCTAACTTGACCATTTATAATGATTAGCTCGAAAATTATAACATATAAGAAAAAAAATGAATATTAAAATTCTTAAAGGAAATATTGCCAGCTTTAATTTTTGATTTTTCTGTGCGACGCATTGTTTTCGAGATAAATGCGAAAAAGCCAAGAAAGGACCCAATGGACCCTCTCCTCACATGAAGCGGCAATTGTATATACGAGTATTTTTACTTCCTAAATACTCCCAACAAATTCCCAAAGTCAAATGCTCTTCCCTCCCTCCTCTATGTACTCTTCATCCCCCTTTTGGTTTATCATTTACAATAATTTACATTATATTAATATGTTTATTAATTAACAATAACTTTTGTAATCGACCAAGAAAAAAAATATAGCCTGATGACGGCTCACATGATTGAGCCGGAATGTCGGATTGTATAATAAAAAAGATATTATATTGACTTCATCCCGATTATTCATTTCATCATAATTATCTAAGTTTTATCCTTGGGATAATGGTGAACTAGACTTCCTTAAATTGTTTTTTATTTAGTAAAATTATCACATATAAAAAAGGTTTACGTTTTGGGTTCTTATTCCCAATCATTAGAACGAAAGACATCCTGTAATATTCAACCATTCATTAACAATATTGGTTTAACCGATAATTTATCACATATATTTTTTAATGAAATGAATTGAAAATTAATTAGACAAATGCACCTAGCAAATAACGCAAAATTACCTTAACAATTTTTTAATAAAATATGTACATATTTCGTCGCTTTAGAGCAGAAGTAGCTAGTAACTCCGAAAATTAAATTTCACAAATTTTTTTTTTTACTTTTTGTTTTATCGTTTCATTATATGAATGTATACAAAAACAAATTTTTGACTTTATAGGTTAGCCTTATACTTGGTAGAAAATTTTGGTAATTTTTTTTTAATATTAAAAAAATATTCTTTACAAAAATTGTTTAAATATAATATTTTTTACAAAACATTTATTAAAAAAATATATCCCTAAACCTAGCAGAAAATTTTAATAATAGAACTGCATCATGAGAATAAGTTAATAAAAGAACTGAGTCATGCGTGGATACATTGCAAAGTTTAAGTTATGTAATAGAGATAGGCTACATCTGAATCAAAACCGCAGTAGTCTGTGCTATCTTAAGTGAGGCTCGGAACAAGGGGAGGGGGCACATGCCCTCAGGCGGCAGAATTTAGAGAGCAGCAAATTTCGAGCGAAATTTTTAGTTTTAGGTTAAGTAAAAATGATTTGTTTCTGCTTTTTGGTTGTTGTTGGTTGTACTGACCTTAATTCATTCAATAAAATGATTTAATGCTTTGAGATGATGATATTCATTTCGAAATATATTACCAAAAATACAGTTATAAATTATTATTGGGGAGGGGAGGGGGGCGTAAGAAAGCAAAATTAAGCTTACCCCCTCTGAAAAAATCCTAGTTCCGGTAGGATTAGCTTTCTGCTTAAGTGATAAAAAACAGAAAAAGCCAAATTTGGAGATAGGATAGTTCTGAAATGTGAATACATAATAATTTCCTTATTGAAACAATGGCTTAGCCACTGAGAGGGGGAATCCGGACCCCTTCCCTCGAAATTACAGAAAGTAGACAGCTTTAAATACTTCGGCGCCACAATAACCTTAGCCAATGACAAGCATACTGAAATAGACCGTCGTATAACAAGCGCAAACAGAACTTTCTTCTCTCTTTCAAGAGTACATAAAACCCGAAAAATCTCTAGATATATCAAATTAAGGGTTTACAATGCTGTGATAAAACCAGTTTTGATATACGGCTGTGAAACCTGGGCCCTAACCGGCACCCTAGAAAGCAGAATCGGGAGATTTGAAAGGAAAGTCCTTCGCACGAATCAGAATCTAACCTCGTGGAGAAGAAAGACCAATAAAGAATAGCTTACAGAAATTGGTCAGTCAATATATCATGATATGAAAGCAAGGAGGTTAAGATGAGCGGGGCATGTAGCTCGAAGCAATCCACCAGGATGCCTCTTTACAACAATGAATGCCACAATAGTTGGCAAGAGACCACGTGGAAGGCCAAGAACCAGATTGATAGATAGGATCAACAAAGATGCGACAGAGCTGCATGCAGAAAACTGGAAATCAGTAGCCCAAGATAGACAGAGGTGGAGAAGGATGGTTCAGGCGGCAAAAGGCCTATAAGGTCTGTAGAGCCAACCAAAAAAAAAAGAAGAATATATATATATATATATATATATATATATATATATATATATATATATATATATATATATCTACTAATCATGCCAACATAAAGTTGGGTTTACACCGGAGAAAACTTAATAATAATAATACGAATAATACTTATACGTATTATACTTAATAATACGAATTATGAACATATTACTTATATTTTTCAAAGATTTGCTCTAAAAATGTCAGTAATGTTTGCTAATAACAGTTGATTTCATTTACACCAATTCGTTGAAAATATTAATTAAACCTAATTTTATATTTTGATGATCGTATGCAGTGAATAAATATTTTTTTATTCCCTCTGTTAGCCTAGGAACATATTGCATTTTGAAAAATTGTTCATTTATTTTTCTGTGCTCTGTTTTTTTACTATTACTATTACTATATATAACTGAGTTAGGTGTACGTATATGCATAATAGTTACACTTATTTACACTATTTTTTTTATCTTGTTATTATTTTATTTTAATTTTCATTTATTATTTCTTTCTTTCTGTACGTGTGCTCGAATTTTATTTCTTTGTGTATTATTTTTGAATATTTTATTTTGCATTTCGTATATTTATTTATACCGAGAGTGTTAAGGTAAAACGACGTAACTCTCAATTTTTCAAAATTGGATTTTGCATCACCCAACTCTCTTGCCGTCATCCAATTTCATTTTTTCAGTTATCCAACCCTGAGAAAACATTGCTTGAGGGCTGGATGACTGAAAAATGCAGTTGGATGACTGCAAAAGAGTTGGATGGTGCAAAAATTCATTTTAAAATATAGAGGGTAACGTCGTCATACCTTAACACCTTTGATATTATTTGTTGATATTTTTACATTGTTCATTGGCTAATCTAGCACCAAAAATGAAATCAAGCGGCAATGTAGATGGGATAGAAGGAAGAGAACTTATAAACAGTAAAATCTGAATAATTGTGGAAACCTTTTACTGATCCACCACTGAAGATTTTGATTAGTACTGCGAGAAATTCTAATATGAAATTCGTGATCTTCTAGATATGAGAAAAATAGGAAAATCAGCATTCAATGGAGAAATCGTGAGAAAGGGTGGCCAACGTGAAGCCGCCAATTTTACTTAGAAAATAGCCGTTTTATCATCAAAAGTGGACTCTAAATTTACAAAACATAGTTATAATTTTATTCGTACGTAGGCACTAGAGTTGCGAAATATAGTCCATTTTAATATAAACTCATGAAAGCTACAACTCAATGTTATCCCTCCCATCAAAATGATATTTTATGTTTTATGATATATGTTTCTTTATGTCAGAAAATATGCATCATAATTTCATAATATCTTTACGGGGTGTGGGGGGGGAGGGGGTTATCCCTCCGATTCTCCCTCCTGCGTACACTACTACATAATACAATGCTAGAAGATGATCATTGATCCGAATTTTTTATACAAGAATGCTTCTTAAATAAAATTTATAACTTGAAGTTGGAAAACAATCTAAAAGAAATCGTTCCGAACAATAAAATATACAAATATAATTACTCAAAATAACAACAAAAAAAACATAGTCGAGACTCAGATTTGACAGTTAGCCGAAGGCTGGGTTTGTAAGACTTGACCAATGATGAAAATTCAGTGCAACTATTCTTATGAAATCTTTTATATTTTAAAATGTTCACATAGCATCCATCAATGGGCTAAACGTCGACCTTATCAACCGTTTTATATTTAAACAAATATTCCATCTCGATTTGATGTTGTAGTAGTTTAGTTGGTATTATATTCCAGTAATTATGCATAAGCTATTTGTACGTTGGAATAATACAGGACTCCTCACCCAGGGGGCGTAACTAGCAGATGCCAAGATGGCATATACCACAAACCTCAGCCTAAGGGGAACCTCGAATTGGCCTTTATAACAATAAAATGTAATCGAATTGTATTTACATGTAGTAATACAATTCTGTATGAAGTAATACAATTAATTACTAACATTGTATTATTATGCATAAGACCCAGCCACATCTTCAAATTTTGAGTACGAAGCTTAAGGGCCTCATAACTTGGCTGCGAATTCATAATTAGCTTCTGTCATCAACTATTAGTATGTTTTACAAGAATGAAACTCATGAGACCTGGATGGGATTCAACATGAAGAGAATACAAAAAATAGTGACGAACAGAAATCTCTATCCGTTTAAAATTGTATTTGATAGAACATCTTGAGTTGAGACATTTTTTGAATTAATTTCTTACATAATTATTGAATGAAATAAATTAAGTATAAATTCAAGTTTGAAGAAATCTCCTGGAAGATAATTTAAAAAAAATTAAATTATTATTAAATCTGAGCGATCCGCAACACTTAAACATAGATGCATTTGTATTTTATGTAACTACTCCTGAGTCTATCTTCTCATAGAAATTTTAGGTTATTTCGGTACCGTACCATTTACCTACAAACACCTCACCGTTCTTCCATTACTGTAATTTCTCTTACTAGTCTAGTGCGAGAACAAACCAATGCAATCTTTTCTAGTTGATATAATCTACTTAAGCCTTGGTGAGTGCCAACATGTATTTGATATCTTGTCTTAATTAGGTTCATAAATGTTTTATAATACTAATTTATATTACATTTAATTTAATATGCATAATAATACCAAACTGTATTTTAAATTGCTTATTTTTGAATTTTTGTGTGTTTTTAGAACTAAAGATGAATAAATAACATTTGAAACTAGTTTTCAATAAAAACAAAATTATAGAAGTGGCAAATAATTTATCAATCCCTAATTATAAGATTTATATTGGGGATCCGAGATAAGGCCATCAGAATCCGAAAACCATCGTTGAGCTATTATTATTATTTAAATTATGTGTTTGTCGGAAACGAAAACGATTGTGATAATCAATAAATGTAATAAGCAGAATGTAACCAGCAAGCTAGTTGTATTTTTATTTATCACTCGAGCGGTAGTTATGAACTGTTAGAAAGTGCATGAATAATAGCCTAATATAATTTATGTTGTGTGTATTTAGAAAACCTATAGATTTAAAAAACAATAGTGAGAGAAGAAATTAAGAATTGAAGTGAAATGAAGGATTGGAAGGGAAGACCTAAGGGAGGCAGAGTGTTAGCTTTAGACTGGAGAGGCGAGGGCCGCTCTCGGCGTCACCTGTCTTCTTGATGTCTTTATTTTTCACCTAATAACAGGCCTCCATGTTGGACTCGAGACCGCCTTTTTTCTTCCACGGCCGTATTGATAACACCTCAATGAGTTCCCAACTCTCCGTTAACAACTCCATTCGGTCCTCATTTTAACATCTTGTCCGAAAAATATTCAAATCAGTTGGAATGGATCGCAACTCCGCAGGGACACTAAACCCAACCTAAGGCCTCTGGTTCCAACATTCTACTTCGTTATATCTAAAGGGGAAAGAATTTATTACCAAAAATAACTTACAAACAGCGCACAAGTTAGCGTATGCCATGTAGAGGCGACACGGTCTGTTTTATGACCATCAGCGATAATACCAGAATAAAAAGGCAGTGGCGTCAAGACTGTGATAGCGTCGAATGATGGGCACGGGGCATTTTCACTCTGGGTTAATATTTCACAATTATTACTTGTTTGGTATTTCTGCAATGTATGATCTTACCGGTACTACAATAATTGTATATAACACCGTTTGTATAAGAGGGTGCTTGTTTGTAGTTAATAGCTTTAGGGTCTTCGCCATGGGTGAAGTAGGGGGTGTCGAGCCCCTCCCCCCCCCCCCCCCTCCCTCCCTCCAATAATTTGAAAATCGAAACAGTTGGGAAATTAGAGATTTGAGAACTTACTTCATACTTCGAAAATATTTCACTCAAAGATTTACTAAAATTTAAAGCCAATACCAATACGTTTTAAGTTAAGAAATTGGGATTTTATCGACACTATGTTGTTTGAACAGAAAAAAAAATGTATTGTTGTCGTGTGTCAGCGTTCGCAAAAGATAAATGAAAAGTTCAAATTCTAAAAAGTTGGGGAAAATTAAGATATTTAATATAGTTGGAAAATCCAGTAAACAAAAAAATTGTTGGGAAATTACAGATAGTGCCCCCTCCAATAAATTGTTCTAGCAAACGTCTGTGGTTACCATTGCTCATTAGGTGAGGCAGTATTGTAAAATGTTATATTTTAACATGTATGTGTGTGTGTGTATGTATGCCATAATATATCCTTATAAATATATATATATATTAAACTGTTTTGGATTGATGTATTATTTCTATTTAATCTACACTGTTAATGTGAGATGTTCTATCTCTCGTCTGCAATTATATGATCTTATGTTTTTCAGCCTAGATGACGCCTGAATGCAAGAAACGTTGACAGTTTAGTTATTACTACCACGAGTATTTAAGATACTCAAGGCCTTGTTCTGTAATCTTCGAATAATGTTGTTGTATATCATAAAATATATTGATTCTAAATTCTAATATGTTTACGTCTTTGATTGAAACAATATTATAAAAAAAAAATGATAAAAAAATTAAACATTCGTAAGTACATAGTTTTTATTTTACTAAAAATATCTGATGTGGGCAACACATGACTTCCTTGTACGCCAATTAAAAACAAGTAATAAAAATGTTTAATTGGATTGGAAACCAAATTGCGTTAGTAACCTTTATTATTGAAACATATGATTTCTCTTTTAACTTAAATATAATTTTTGATGTAAGCTTATTATGACCTTCAAGTAAAGCATCCTTTTCGGCTCACGAATCTTAACCAAAATCTAGTAAATACATTTATATCGATATAAAAGTCCTACTTACCAAATTTGAGATGTTTTACATTATATTTTAATATAATTTTTGATGAAAGTCTAATATGAAAATCCTAAAAAATGAAAAATGAAAGTCCTTCAAGTAAAGTACCGCTTCCGGTTTTCCAATTTAGACCAAAATCTAGTATGTTATTTAAATCAATATATAAAGTATAAATACTAAATTTGAGAAGTTTTGTATAGTATTTTAATATAATTTTTGATTGGAATCAATTATGACCTTAAAGTAAAGTACCACTTCCGGTAATCAAGCAGTGACCAAAAAAGGAGTTTCACAACTAGATTTTACAAGAATCCTAAATACAAAATTATAACTTTCTACGGCTAACCGTTTTTGAGTTATGCGAGATACGAACGTACGAACGTACGTACGTACGTACAGACGCCACGACGAAACTAGTCAAAATGGATTCAGGCATGGTCAAAATGGATATTTACGTCGAAATCTGAAAACCGAAAATTTTCGCGATTGCAATACTTCCTTTACTTCGTACAAGGATGTAAAAATTGTAAATCCAAATGTAATCCTTAAATTATAATTATGCTTTAAATGACTTCAGCATGATTTATATTCAATGGTTCATTTTTAGGTTCAGTTTCTAAGTAGGCAAGTGACTTACTGTGTTGGAAAAAATTTTGCAAATAAAAGACAGTGGCACACTCATGTAACACATTTTCTCATGAGTGAAGTTTGTAATTAGTTTATTAATAATTAAAATATATAAATTGAACACAAATTAAGCGACAAGCAACAAGACAAAAATTAAATAACGTATTGAAAGTGTTCGCTCAATGTTTTAAGTGTCCTACGACTATTAAATAAATATATAACTCTTGAATTTGATTAATTCAAAGTAGATGTATTGAATACGAATAAAGCAGTCCTCTTTTTTGTTCTTCTGATGATGAGAGGAGGAAGATAATGCCTGGCACCTCGTTTTCAGGTCATTTAGTGGATTCAGGTTGCTACTTTCGGCCAGGTACCTATGACTTCGGTGTGTTTTTTGTTAAAAGGTTTAGTCCTTTCCCAGTTCTTCACCATTGTTACCGGATGTCATGAGACCCGCCGACACGTCGTAACCATGTCGCCCATTTCTGGGTGACGAGGTCCACACGGATGCATACCCGCACTCAGATTTGGGTTCACTTGTTTAAAAAGATATGGAATATGAAATAGTTCACGTCTGTGCTATTTATTTTAAACTTATGGAAATCATCCGTTTATCGATAATTTTGAAGTTTTTAGAAACTCGACCGATTCACGCTGGGCGACGAGCTTTTCAAAACAAAAAAATATTGTGATTTATAAGAAACCAAGCACCATCAAGAATAAATGAATACATACAGGGCGTAATAACCAAGTAGTTACCTAGTAGTAACCTAAATAAATACATTGAGAACTTTTTTATTCATATGAATAATTTATTGATAAGAAATATATTCCACCAAAAAAACGTAATTAGAAATTAGGGATTGATAAATTATTAGACACTTCTATAATTTTGTCTTATTGAAAAATAGTTTCGAACGTTATTGATTCATCTTCAGTTCTAAAAACACACGATTCAAAATATAGTTTGGTATTATTATACATATTTTTATGCTTATTTTTGAATTTTTGTGTTTTTAGAACTGAAGAGGAACGCATAACATTCGAAACTAGTTTTCAATAAAACAAAATTATAGAAGTGGCAAATAATTTATCAATCCCTAATTAGATTGATCCTTCTATACCATCATGCTGATGTCAAATAATTAGAACTTATCATTTTATGGTGTATAATGATGATTTCGGTTTGATAGATATAATTAACTTTTGACTAATATTAGTAATTAATATAGATATGAGGTAACGTGCACAAAATCCGTCCCGTCGCTTAAATTCTTCCCCACAGTTATCTAGCGTTGATATTCCTGCAACCTGGTGAAAAACTCTTGAAATACTTCTGTATCACCTAGTCGACTGATGACAGTAAAATAATTCAGACAGATTGTGTTTTATTTTTATTGTGAGAAGCTGGATATAGTTTTAATCAACTTCAGAACGCTATTTTGGTGTTTTAAGGAAAGATATTTTTTACTTTATCATTATTATTCGTTTACTAGAGTTTTCATGTTCAAATTGCCCGATATCAGTACAATTACTCGTTAAGATAGAAAACTCGGTCGTCACGTCCTCTATCACTTAGGTAAGCATTGTGTTTGTTTACTGAGAGGAAAGATTATTTAGTTATGCCCAATAACGATACCAATAATTATAGGTCTAGAACAAAGCTGCTTGCATCAATTTTATGGGAATTTTAAAATTAAGTTTAATATTTGAAATTTCGAATTTGGCTTTGGAGGACGATATTTGGGCACCTTCCATAAGACGGAAATTTATTTAATAAAGTAATAAATTATTCGTGAATTTCGTCTTTTTCTGTAGCACATTTTTTATAATAGATTGTCGACGAATTCATTATGAAAGATCAGTTATGCATATTTAAAAATTGCATTTCTAAAAAGAATATGCCGCTTTATCAGTCTTTGATGAAGAAAAAAAAAAGTAATGGGCCTGAATAGTTATCATCAATCATATTCATTAAAATCGGATGAACAGTTGTGCATGACACATCAAAGAATCTCTTTATCTGTACCGCTTCATTAGCACCCATCGGAAGGCTTGCTTCTTCTTCTTATCCCATATTTATTGTTAGAATAAATCATTAAGAATTATTAAGTAATATATTATTTAGACGGTCTGAATGCACATATTGTTGCTGGCTGATGCATAACAGCGATGCTTATAATTTTCTAGTTTTTTTTTGTTTCAGAAGCTACAAACCAAATGAAATGATTATATCGTAAAATAAGAGGACTTACGTTAGGATTACGTTAGGACTTAAGTTTAGGATTTACAATAAAATAAAACTAAAACTAAAATAACGATATTTTCTAAACAAGTAAATTAAAGGAAAGAAAAACTTAAAGGTAAGAAAATGTTAATTAATGCGTGGTGTAAGGTTTACCTTGTTAAATATTTATATTTACATCATAAAGTTAAATATGTTGTGTAAAATAAAGTCAAAATTTATTTCAGGTAATCTTGGTAATTGTTTCATTAGTTTAATAAAAGTTTCATTATCAATATGGTCGGATCTAGGGAGGAGGGGGGGGGGGGTCGACTTGCTCCTGGCGGCAGAATATAGAGGCTGACAAACTTTGTACGAATTTTTATTTTTAGGTTAAGCAAACAAATCTTTGCTTCTGCTTTTTGATTGTTTTGGCCTATTTAGGTTTAAAACGCTGCAATTTTTTATAAAATACAGTGCAAGCTCCTTCAGGGTTTATGGATAACAAAGATACATTTTTGGACTAAAAACCTTTTTACTAAACGGTGAATTGAATTTCGAAATAAATATATGCTGTTTCCACTCACACGACTTTCTTTACCGCTAAACGTGAAAGTACAAAAAATGTTTGCTAGATCTTTCCCTCCTTTGACTATATTTTTTATTTATTTTTTTTACTGATATCAAGTTTTGTTAACAATCAAATTGTCTTTCGAAAAGCACATATTACAGGAAATCTTTAGTTTTTCAGTTATAAAAAACTAAACTAATGTGAACCTGTGTCCATAGTGACGTGTGAAATATAATTTATAACATGTGTACAAAGTTGAAAACGCTATATAACACTGCAAATACTGGACTGATTTGGATTTTTTCGTTATGTAGGGAATTTTATTGGCAATCAAATGATTATGAATATGATTCATCAAAAAATGAATACTTTTTGAGTTATGCGCGAATAAAGTTTTATTTTCTTCATAACTTTCTTTCGGGGATGCGCTATATAGAAAAATTACAAGTCCTTTAGGGGGAAAGTTTTGTCAAAATCGTTATTGGCGCTACAGTCTATAGAAAAACGTGTTTTTCGGCTGTTGCACAGGGCGACTGATTTGGTACAAGCGCATCGGAGGGCAAAGCCCTATATAACAAAATAATAATCAACAAAATGGCTCCACCTGTTTAAGAGATAATCATGGACAATGGCCAAAAATGCGTTTTTTTGGATTCAAGGGGTTCTGAAACCTACAGATCCGTTGAAAACTACACATCGAAAATTTGACCCGATTACAATACAATCCTTTCATATACGGTAAGGAAAGTAAAATTCAACTCAAAATATTTCATTGAATGCATTAAGGTACAAAATTATATTTAAACATGAATAATGATGTTGGCAATTACCTATTCATGCAGGAGCAAAATCGGCTTCTTTTGGTCACCTAATTTCTATTATTAAATTATTAATATTATAGCTTTATTCTGTTTATGATATTTACATAGTGTGTTCCTGAACGTTTTGTATCTGTATTTTTGGTAATTTATATTTCCTTTAGCATCATTCTATTTTTGATTGTTTGGTCTAATATTTTTAAAATCAAAGTACATACTACGATAAGCTGGTGCTGTGAAATTCAAATTTTTATAATTAGATGTATGATGTGATATGATATCCTCCTCTCTAATATTGTTGGTGTTTGATTTACTATTTCTTTCTGGGAGGTTTTTCTACTACCCCATTTTCATGAAATATATGTGATTCGATTAAATGCCTAAAAAATGCGTTTGATCATTGGTATCTTTCTTGCTCCGGATATCAGAGGCGAGATAGCAGAGGGGAAGTGTCGAAGGGCTTCGAGGGCTGGAAAGTGATAGAGAGAGCCTCCCCCCGCACTTCGTCACTTTCCCTCCACTGCCTCGCCTCTCATTTTCCGTCTTATTAAACGCTATTAAGTACTATTTTTTATTTTTATTTTAAAAAACTTTTAACACCTGAAATGCAAAAAACACTTTTCGGCATGTTTATGAATTTTTTTTTACCGGGTTGCTACATACCGATTTTATCTATGCACTTTATTTCTACTATTTTTCTTCTAATTATCGCGTTGAGAAACTCCACTGGAAATTTATTTAGAAAAATGAATATATTTTCTCAATCGCGCCTGGACTAATAGCTCTTATTAGCATCTTGCTAAAACGTAGAGGATATCTGTTGCGTAGATTATACAATTTACATACAAATGTCACATCTTTCTCACCTTGGAGTCTTTAAATCATGAGGGTTGCCGCATGGTCATTAATGTTTTCGTGCTAATTACAAGTTAGGTTCCTCAACGGTTAGGCGCACCTACCACTGTCATTATTGACACCATCTTTAATTCTCGATTTAGATTCAATTTAATAGACATGCAAAACCAATTCTGCATGTTAGCTTAGCCCTATTTTTTTTTTAACTTTCTGAATGATTATGAAAGTTATAACAAGCAATTTATTATTAAATCTCAGACACAGCTCTTGTTATATACGAAAAAGCACATGCTATTCGCAATTGCTGAATTCTCCAAATATTGTTGAATATTTACCCAGTAACTACCCATAACGCGTTGTAGAACTCCTTATTGTCTCAATAGCTGAAGTAAACCGATAGTTGGTAATGACGAATCTTCCACAACGCGTTGAAAGCAATTTTATTTACCCAAAACACGTTTCCAGCTAATCAACCCATGACGCCCAAGAAAAAAAAAAAAAAAAAAAAAGCTGAATGCTTTTCACATCATGAACTCCTACAGGACCTTTGTGACTACTTAGAGTATTGCCGTGGAAGGAGTGGGGTTTTCATCCTCTCCCTCCAACAATTTGATAACCCAAAAAGTTGGGAAATTTGAGGTATGAGAACCTGTTTCAAACTGCTAAAATTGTGGTAAAACATTTTACACAAAGAGTTATAGCAAGTTAAAGTGTCTTTATCTGTTGACATCCACATGATGGTATAGAAGGATCAATCTAATTAGGGATTGATAAATTATTTGCCAGTTCTATAGTTTTGTTTTATTGAAAACTAGTTCCAAATGAATTCTAAATGGAATTTCCACGTAAACTAAATGTAAACTTGTATAATATGTAAAAATTTATTTCAAGCAGGGAGATAAGTGAATGTTGTGTGAGTATTTTTTATTTATTTGTGATGCACATATATTATTTTACTTATTTTTATCAATTTTTTTCTTTTGAGTCAGTATATATGGTGTAAATGGATATTTACATCCCTAATATCTATAACTCTTGAGTGTGACAGAAAAAAAACCCGGAAAAAACTATCAATTTCTCTTGTTAATAAGTAAAACCATAACCAATAATGTGTTTTGATCTTTAATGTATTATTTTTTTTCTATAATTAATAAATTACTGACATTTATATATACTTTGAGTTCGCAATCTATTTCATGCTAATTACTCTTCGTATAACAGTGTTGACGAGTGAGAAAAATATAAACGAATTGTGAATTGAGATCATGCATGGTAACTTGATGTGTAATTGAAGAGAAAGAACTACATTGAAAAATACTTTTCTATACGGATCCTACTGTCAATCCGAATACTATTTGAAATCTACTATTTTATATCGAAATGATTTTATTAGATTTAATGTGCAAATAAAAAACCTAGAAACAAACCCCCATGTTTTATCAGGTCACGATCTTAAAGATTCCCCCACCTAAATCGGGACTTTGTCCCCTTGTGCGTCCCTTTCCACACCTTAAACTAAACACGAAAATCAACACCTGTCACTTTTAGTGATTAGTTTCCTTCTTTTTTATAAACGGGTTTTTATCAATTTGAGCTATTTTATAAATGTTTCTTAAACCTAGCCTTTCGATTTTTAATCACGTAGTCCATTCTTATAAATACATACAGCACATCTCACATCAAAAGCTAAAAAGACAAATCAACTCAAAGACATCTACATCACTCCAAGACATCTACACACATTCTGCTAGAAAGGTATTTATATTCATAACTTCCGTTTGGCATATGGATTTAAGAATGTATTCTGAAAAGGAATTGAGATCCATATTTGGGCAGTGTAGAAACCTAAAAAGAAGAAAGAATGAATAATATTCTCTTGAGTTAAACGAAAATTTTAATGATTGATTTGGTTAATTGTTAATCACACTTAAGAAAATAACTTTGATTATGAGTTAGATGACAAAACATCAGCAGTAATCATTAGTTGATTAAATGGTTTCTGACCATTTGTGTTGTTATAGGGAACATGGAAGGGAGACATGGTAACATTATTGCTCCATTCTAACAGATTAGCTTGTTGTTGTGTCATCATGGAGATTAAGAGCTTGGATCATTCTCTCAGATGGGGTGTGATTCGTCCTCTAAGGTAATATTTCCAGATCGCTTTTTTATTTTTAATTATATATGAAGTTGAGCTAAGAATAAAAATTTCTATTTATGAACATATTCTCAATTTCTTTCAGTAATTATGAGAACTGTAACTGCAAGTCAGAACTAGATTATTTTCTTGGAGGTTTATTGTCTTCAAAGTAGCAATTACATGGCTGAATGAAACGTAATAATGATTTTTTGCAAATGCCATTCTGCCAGTTGAACAAAATAGGAAATGGACATAATGAGGCACCTTAAATGGCAGACATATACATATTGAATGAAAATGTAGTAATCGCAAAAATAAAAAAAAAATTAAAAGTCGAAAAGCTTAAGACAGGAAATGACCCATGGCGAGTAATTTAAACAGATCAGTGCAGACTGACCGACAACTGAATTTTCAAGAACCTGCATGTTTACCACCTCCTCCCCCCCCCTCCCCGTCTGAAAGTATGAAAGTCAAAATTACATGGCAGATATTTTAATCATATCCTACCTAGGCTCGAGAATTACCCACTTTTGACCAACTCATTCTAACATATGGAAGGAATATCGATGACAACCAATATATTTTTATCAATGAATACTTCGATGCGGGTAACATTAGAAAAGCAATAACATCATGTGAAAAGACTATTTCAGTTCCATTTTTGGCGCATTTACAAGAATGCTGTACAGACCTATGATCCAATAATACATTTTCTACCATGTTTCAACGGTAATAACTTTCATCTGATTTATTACATGTCATGAGCGATCATACATATTTTTTTGGTGTCTCAATTTCGGTGCCAGTATAACAACTAATTACGATACCTTCATAATAAGACAAAACAGTAATTATAAATGTTCATACCAAGATATTGCGATTAATCATACCAGAGAAATAAGCTGTTTAATGGATAAACTCGATTATGGAGATACTTTTAGCTATCACTTTTTGCATTAACGGGTCTATTTATTTATATATTGTTATATTTTTTTTTTTTTTTTACACTATTACAGGAGTTCCCAGAATTCACATCACTTCGTACCACTACCACTGTTCCGATAACTGGGCGTACCACTCAATATAGTCTTATGATACTAGTATCAATGATTCGTCTTAAAAAAAAAAAAAAAAAAAAAATACAAACTGATTTACACAAATTTAGTTAACAAACAAAACAAGATATATTACAGTAAATTTGCTTAAGAAAATAATATATTGAAAATACAGTTCAAAAATCCATAATCAAAAGTTTATCAATTTCACATAACAACAACAGTAAGACTCATGTAACAGCAGAAAAAAATCTGCAAATAAAAGTGTATTTATCAGAAGTAAGAAATTTGTATTTTGGAAAGAAAAGCATCTATATTTTTCAGTTGGAAGCATGTTGTAGTTACTTCCTTGTACGTAGTAAAGAAAATATTGTAATCGCTAAAATTTTCGGTTTTCAGATTTAAGCAGAAATGTCCATTCTGGCCATCCCTGAATTATTTTGACAAATTTCGTCGTGATGTCTGTAGGTGCGTTCGTTCGTATCTCTCCTAACTCAAAAAAGGTTAGCCGTAGAAAGATGAAATGTTGTATTTGGGATTGTTGTAACATCTAGTTGTGCATCTCCATTTTGGTTACTACATGATTTTCGGAAGTGGTACTTTACTGGAAGATCATGATAGACTTTCATAAAAAAATATTTTAAAATATAATGAAATTACTACTCAAATGCGACATATAAGATTTATATATTAATATAAATAACATACCAGATTTTGGTCAAAATTGGCATACCGGAAGTGGTATTCTACTTTCATAAAAAAAATACATTAAATGCGAAAATTCTCAAATTTGGTATATAAGACTTTTATGTCAATATAAATATAACTCTAAATTTTCGTTGATATTGGATACCTGGAAGTGGTTCTTTACTTGAAGTAAAGACTTTTTTTTTAAATCTTTTTTATAAAAGACTTTTTTTAATTTTCATAACAGATTTTTTAAATGGTTCTCTATCAATTTTAGAAATAAAAGCGTCAAAAAAAAGTTTTAGAAAATTAAATTCTAAGACATCCAGAATTAAGACTCAGAACTCCGCCACAAGTAAACGACGCCAGTAGATGTCGCGACTTCGAGTGTTGTTTTTGAGATACTGTCATCTTCGGAATCTAGCAACCAAATAGTTCAGGATCACTTTTAGAATAACCGATTTATAGTTTAATAGGCGTGCAAGGAAGCCATGTGGTATCCATATCAGACTTTTTATTTACAATCAGAGCATCAATGTTAGGCTTGATGGAGCTCTACTTGATTCTGAAGTCCTCTTCAGCACTGAGTGCTTTCGCCATTACTATGCTAACCATCCTGTATTATTTTTATCAATTGTAGATCGTGTTTATTCATCTTATCATTAATAATTCAATAATCGTTGTAAGAAAAAAATGTTATCCCACATTGAACGTATTAAAAAGATGATTCTATCAATGACTTTTTTTTGATTGTTCGAGTACCACCTGGAACTTTTTTGCGTTCGCTCACCACCGTATGGAGACCCCTGACAACCATATACAGTTTTTAATAACAGGAATTCGAATAACTGGTAACATCGGGATTAAATATAATGATTTTTCAAAATCATAAAATAAGAAATTATTGACACCTTCTTAGTGAGGTGTTTTAATTAGAGATGGCAAACAGGCATCGATGTTTTCATTAAAACCACCGATGCTTTGCCATTGATGTGCTTAGACCGATTTATCGGCAACATCATGCTTGAGTTTCGATGTTTTAATTTTTTTTACCATTACTAGTTTTAACAATAAGAAGCAAAAACAATATTATAACCATTAAGGGGTCAACGCTGTCCTTAGATTTTGTGATTGTCTATAAGTTATGAAAACTTATATTTGATAGTCCAATTGAATTTCACTGTGAGATATTAGTTTCTTTTTGTTAGCTTTTTTGCACTTGAACTTCGAAGAGTCCTTTACCGGAACGATGCTCCTTATTGGCCTGATTAACCAACAGCTTTTCAAACCCTTATCACCAAAGTATATTCAGTTTAATGAACGCGTTCTCGAGAATCGAGAAATCTGAGCAAATCCTTTTCAGTTACGACGAAAATCAACAAATCTTTTAAAAATTTATAAATAAATCAAAGAACGGGGAGTTGAAAGGTTGCTTGCTCCTATCGGAGTGCGTGGGCTAGGTGGTTAAGATGTTCCAACGGCGACATACAAAGAGTCGAGGTCATTTTTCAGGCCGGCCGGTTGGGGAGGATTGGTTCTGTCAGGGGAGCGCTCTCCTGACTAGAAATACCTTCATTAACTCCTCCACATTATTGAAAAGGTTTTCGTTCCAAAAGATCTGGCACAACTGTGCCCTCTACCCCCCTTCCTTTACGTCTCATCTCCAATGTCATAACCGTAAATAACGACGATCGAAAAAAAAAAAAAGGAAGCTGACGAAAGAACTGTGAATTAAAATTGAATGAGAAGGTGAAAAGCGACGTTGACTTCACCATATATATCTGTTTTAATTTAACTTTATTTGGTCCTCTTGCAATCTGGATATTATTGTCATTAAGTAAATTCATTATTCACGTAGACACACTTTTTTTCCTCTTGCATTACTGCAAAGAAGAATTTATTTAAAAGGTGTACATACTACATATGAAATACCATAACATATGCAGGAGATGCTTAGTTTACATTTTTAAGTACGGTATTGCATTATACAAATGTATAAATATATAAACAGCTAATGGCCATCTAAAAGTATTTTTGGGACTGTATATAAGTCGAAAATTTAAATAGGATAAATTAATTGTTGCAATACAAAAACCGAATAATTTAAAAAACGTTAGATATCTATGGCGGAGGTAAAAAAAACAAAAAAAAAATTCTGACATAGGTAATTACATTTAGTTATCAGTAATAAACGAGAAGAAATATAATATGATTATAGAATAGAATAGAATAGAAAAAAAAAAAAAAACTTTATTGTGTGACAAAGTCCATAAAGAATAACGAAGGTGTACAAAAAATAAAAATTAATTCTGGTGAAAAGACCTAGTAAGGTATTCATAGTTATCAAAAATATATTAAAACCAAATGAAAATAGTGCAACAATATATGCGCTGTTAAAAAAAGAATTAAATTCATCCAAGAGCAAAAACCTAACCTTATAAAAATGTATTTACTTCTGTTATTTAATTTTTTTTTTTAAATAAATACACCTAATCCTATAGTAAAAAAAAAAAGATAGTAGAAATTTTTTTTTCCAAATACAAAAACTTAGATCGGAAATAAACAACATAAAGAGAATATTCTAATTTAGTAAAAATGAAATCGCAAATGACATAAAAAAGTAAAAGAAAAAAAGAAACAAATTCTTGAAATTTACATAGCGGAAAACGATAATAGAATATTGTTTGAGCAGTACTAGGATATTATATCTTTGTTCATATTCATAAAAACGTACGTAATGAAACCAGAGCCTTATTACATAATATATGATCAGCCAGCGTATGATTGGATTGTGAAGAAGAGTTGGAATAGGAGGTTTGTAAATGTGCAAAAGGAGGGGCATGCCGGATTTTAAGAGGGAGGGAGTTCCAGAAAGTTGTGGAGCGTCCAATAAAGGAGTGTTGAAATGAGGCAGATCTGTGAAAAGTTGTATAAAGGCTAGATCGAGATCGAGTGGTAAAATAAAGTTTGCCTTATTTATTTGGAGATGATGAAGCTGTCGTTGATTAGTGGATAGACAATTTTGAAAATACAATCGCATTACTAAGACGAAATATTTGAAAAAAGGTTCATTCATGGTAAAATAATGTTGGAATAAGCAACGAAACGATTTATTAACCACGAAGAAGACGTCATATGATGGACCATGTCGAAAGATGGGCTAAGAGCTTTAGAAGCGGGTAGACTGTGCGATTATTCATTTGCATAGGAGACACAAAAAATCTGATGAATCTTACGGACAGAATGTCTAAGCGATACGAGAAATAACTTGTCAGGGACTGATTGAAGAATAATCTTCAGCTCACTGCAATATTGAATACCTGATGTATCGTATACCTGAGGAGGATTATGAAAAGGTATTAACGCAGACATCTAGCAATTTCAGGGTTACCTGTGATACCCAATGTGACTCCAAAAAAACAATTTTTTGATAAGAAAATCCTGAAATATAGTCACAAGGAGTAGTAAAATCAATGACGATTAAGGTGAAAATAATTTTTATATTATAATCGAACTAGTTATAAACACACACATACGCACACACACATATATATGTCTGTACTATTTCAGACCATGAAGAAGGATCTTGGGTTCAATACTTCATAAGAAAATACAGATTGTTGACCAACGATTATACATGGAGAGGATTACGTTCAATCACAAGGTTTTTCACGAAGGATCAGGCACCCACTTTACATAGGATTTATATGGGTGCCATTTAATGGGCCCATTCTGGGTACAGAACATAGAATCTCCTTCCATGTAGGGCCAATAGAATATAAAATAATTTTTCTGTCTTAATCCAAGGAGTTAAGGCCCAAATACATCATTATAATTTGATACTTATTCATTAAATTATCGAAAATATCATTAAATAATGATCAAATAATGGTCCGATTTCGATGAGTTTTTTTTAATTTAATTGAATTTAATAGGGAATTAAATTTATTTCACCAAAAATCAATTCTTTTTTAATATTTATATTTTTCCTTTATACACTTTAAAATAAAAATGTTTTGCTGGAAAAACTATGCCGATATCATTTTTCAAACTCGAGATGTAAAATAAAGTATTTTCAACATGTTTTATTTTTCTCAACTCCTAGGGTGTACATTAGATTATTTATTTTGTATTGTAGAGAATTCAATTATCTTTCAAATGAGCATACGTATAGCCAGTGAAAATGTATATTTTTCGATTTATGGGCAAATAAAATATTCTTTTCGTCATAAATTTTTTCCTTCTTTTTCTCGTGGATGTAGTTCATGTATGGATAGCTGAAGGGCATTAAGGAGAAGACTTTAAGCAAGTTTCATTAATATATCGATATCGGTAGATTATATTATTGCAAAAACATCTAGAAATATGAAGATGATAAAAGTTAAAATTTGGTAAAGATTGATTCTGTAGTATTCGCGGTTAGCGCTTACAAACGAAAAACGGTTTGTCCTTTTATATAAAAGCATAATATTATAATCATTATTATATATGCAAATATTATAATCATAATTACACCTACGAATTTTTGCGAATTCAGGCCAGTAGTGAAATGCCAGCCAAAGCAAAATGTTTTTAGAGTTTTATATCGATAAAAACCTTAAAAATAGTAGATGCAGTTGGTTTTTATAATTATAAAAAAAATTGCAGAACAGAATATAATATAAAGGCTGGACTGTGAAAATTGCGACAGAATCTATACAGGTGAAACTTCGAAAAGGCTAAATAGTCCAGGCGGGATAGTTTATTTTTTTAAATAAATTGCAACGGTACTTTCTTAACGTGATAATTAGAAGAAGAACAGTAGAAACAAGTTTTATATGTTTTAGATAAAATCGGTAAACAGCAACATGCTGAAAAAAAAATCATAAAGGTCGCTAAAAATAATTTTTATAAGTTTAAGATGTGAAAAAAAAATTGTTTATGGAAAATAAAAAATAGTACGTTATATCGTTTGAAACATAAAAAAAAATTATTTTTCTTAATCAAATTTTTTTTAACATCTTAAATGTGAAAAAACTATTTTTGGCACTTTTATGATTTTTTTTCACCATGTTGCTACATACCGATTTTATTTAAAACATATTAAATTTGTTTCTACTATTTTTCTCCTAATTATCACGTTGAGAAAGTACCGTCGCAATTTATTTCAATAAATGATCAAAATAAATTAACTGCATATAAAAAATAAAAAAGATTCTAATATTTCACCTTTTATAATATTGAAATAAACAGAGACTGATAAATATTCAGAAATATTTCAGGATAATTATAATTTAATTTGAATTAATAAAAAATGTGTAAAGATAAATATGTGGACTACAACATATATGTGATAAAAGGAACAAAATACAAATAGTCAGATGTGACAAAGGATAGCTAAGACACTACTCCTCAAATATTTTATTTTTTAATATTGATGGTAATTATTGGGATCACACGCTGCTTTATCAAAAGGGGGCGTGGCCTGAGTAAGGCTATGCACCCTCACGTCACCAGTTACAGAAAAAAAATAATATTGGAGAGGATATTGTACAAACACTGAAGAAATACCATAGCAGATTAATTACAGCAGTTCAGAATACTACCCTTTTGGTGTATACAATAGTTAACCCTTTTCTTTAATTGTTTGGGGTCCCTTCAAATATTCACTTGAGGATTTATTAGGAGTTTTGTTTTTAGGTAACTTCAGTTTTGTGGTAATACACCATTATGAACTATAGCATGAGTATAAAATAATAGAAAAATCATCCAGTTGCAAGACCGATTAAAATTTATTAAAAATTTTAATTCAATTGTAGGATAAAAAAAAATTACCAACTACCAATTTATTTATTAAAGCTCTACTCAATTAATTAATTAATAATGAATTTAATCAATTAAATTCCTAGCTTCGTAATTTTTCTTATTCATAGTAAGTGTGATTGATAATCTAGAAAAGTACAGAATATCGTGATTAACGCGATGGGGAACAAAGTTTTATTTATTTTAACTTTATTATTGTTAATAATAATAAAAATGTGTTCATTTCTGTGTTTACTGTATATAACTTTTCATTCGTTTCTTCGATGTAAACATTATTAACCTCAAAACCATGTTACCTTAATGTCAACAATGTGAGCCACGCCCCCTTTTGTTATCAGCAGCGTGTGATCCCAATAATTACCATATT
Organism: Rhaphigaster nebulosa; assembly: GCA_948150685.1. Lineage (NCBI taxonomy): Eukaryota > Metazoa > Arthropoda > Insecta > Hemiptera > Pentatomidae > Rhaphigaster > Rhaphigaster nebulosa. The sequence goes on from OX411307.1 coordinate 52,242,762, forward strand.
GATAATAACATATTATTGTTTAAATAATATTGATATAATGACAAGGGAGCAATCATGTAAATAATTTTTAAAATATGTTAAATTTAAACTTATTATAATGTTTTTTAAAATATATGTAATTATAATTTTGCGATGGATATATATCAATATGTAATAATAATTACGAAATTCTTTTTTTCTGAAGATGGTTACAAATACGGGAGGGGGGAGGGGCAAGCCTCCGAAATGTTAACAAATTTGAACTATTGGAAGTTTAGTCACCATCACTTTGATTTATGATTAGAAAGACTTATCTAGAAAATTTTCAAATATAACTACGGTTTGTTTTAAAATGTTTACTAAATTTCATATTAATCTCCGCGCTGAATTCTGACCATGAGAAATGATTTGAGATGAAGTTTCAGAGAATTTTACTCAGAAAAACAAAACAAAAAACTATAGCATAAAAAAATCTTTCCTAAAGTTTTGCGTTCCACTATAGATAGTCCATAGTTGAACTGACCGACAGTTTTATCGAAACGGTATCAATATTGGAATAAAGACTTTTAAGATATAGATTTTTCCAAAAAAAAAAAATATTCAGTCGTGCAAACAATTACAAACAAATAGTTTTATTATGTTTTCCATATCTCCTTCCTTGTGATCTAGCCATATACACGGATGTGAAAATGGAAATTTAAATGACAAGCAAGAAATGAAGGAACAAACGAATCCACTCTTGTGGCATTAAAATAAAAAAGATAGAAGATAAATCCCTTTGAGATACTTTAGAGATTCCGACACCGATGAAAACTTGTTTTTGTTTCATTTTATCTCAGCAACAGTCTTTTTAGATTTCCCTTGGGGAATCAATATATCAATGGCCTGTCAGAATTTTTTTCAAAGGAATTTTCATTTAATTTTTAATTTTTTTTTCTCTTTCGTATAAAGTGGTTGTATTCACGTGACTTACACTAAAACTAAATTAAACTAATTTCGATTTAAGATTAATACAAATCATCAGATAATTCTGATAAGACTACGGAAATCTTAAATATAAAATTTACTTAACTTTTTCTTTTCGACGGGCAATCACATTACAATTGGGAGAAATTGCAATCCACCATACTTTAATATATTTTATTTCGTCCGTTCCTTCGACACTACGTTTCGGACTGGTTCGTCCATTTTCAAGTGTCTTATAAACCTAAATATATTCAAATATTACAGCATCTTAATTTCAGATTATTATACAAAACATATATTTTTCTTAAATACCTTATATTACCTTTAATTTTTTTATTATATTTACTATTTCATTATACCATAATAATCAGCCACTTTTACATAGAAGCCTGCATATTTTATTATTTATTTTTTGAAAATCAGTCAATATTTGCTATTAGACTACGAATTGATTATAATTACCTTTTCTTAGTTCTTGCCTATTTCTTATCCTAATGCTTCTTTGTTTTTATATTTTTTCCATTCAGCCTAAACTATTGTTTATTTGTCTTATATATAATTGCCATTTCAAAAAAAAAAAAAAATACTACTGATATTAATCCTTTATACAATTAAATTCATTATTATTTATACGTTGCACTATTTATATTAGGTTATATTTCTATTTTTTCGTTATAATTACCTCTAGATGCCCATAATTCCCTTATTTATTATCAAGTGACTGGCCCCATGGCCTTTGAACAGTTTGCCCCTTCTATGGTATTGATTATTTATTTACTATTATCTCAGTTCTAGTTTTGTTATTACCTTTTTAATTTAATTAATGTTGTTGTTCTTTTTCCCTTCAATATTTATTTTATTTATTGCGTCTATGTAGGCCTATTCCGCTCACTTAAGTTTTATAATTTACCACATTCTTTATATTTTTAGTTATGTGTATTGATTCGATATATTTTCTAATTGTATTGTTCTCTGCCTTATCATTTATTTCTGTTTTGCCAAATTCAAATGCATGGCTATTTTTAATGGCATGTTTCGAAAGCGCATACACTATTGATTTTAAATTTGGTGCTATTTCTCCTATATGATATTTATCTTCACATATGGTTTGGTTTTATATTTAAGAAAAATATATGTTATGCATAATAATACGAAATTAACATGCTGTAATATTAGAATATATTTAAGTTTATAGGAAACTTGAAAATGGACGAATCAGCCCATAAGTGTTGTGTCGAAGGAATAGATGAAATAAAATATATTGAAGTATGATGGGCTGCGATCTTTTGCAAAAAGTATATGAACAATTTAAATATACCATAGTGGTTCATAAAGTTGAGAATAATAAAAAAAAATCTTAAAAGAAAGTTTTGATTAATGACCTAAAATATAAAAATCATAATTATTGAGTATCTAACTTGTTGATCTAACATTCAGTAATTATTTCAGAACAAAAAAAATAAAACATAACTACAAAATGCATTCGAATAATATACATTCTTCCTTAAACAATACTACAGTATAGGTGTGTATTTGTATTTATTTTTTTCTATAAAATGTATCCTTATAGGTACAAAAAAGATGAAAAAGTTGGAAAGAAACCATTTTGGAAGATTATGGGTATATTTTTTGTATTATCTTATTTCGTCTCGAACAAATAATAAAACAGAGATTAAAATGTAATCACTTTTCGAAATCATAAAGTCGAAAATACTACCGAGTCAATCCAATTAAAACTTTTACTCCTTGCAGTTCCGATAATTTTTCCTTGGCCAAACGAGAACAATGTGCAGGGGCAAAGTGTTGCAAAATGGCATGGTTCTTGTTGACCAAAGCGGGGTACTTTGCACTCAAAACATAAACTCTGTCTAGCTGTTCACTGTAAAGGTTTGAGTTCCCACCACGGCCGATAAATCACGAGTAGTTGCATGTGGGTCCTGGTTCAGACATTCAAGAAGAAAGTCATCATCAACGACCGATGGGCGACCTGATCTGGGTTGTGCAGCAGTATTTCGATGGATAATTGACTCTCCTTCTATGGCACAAATTTCTTCGGCGGCTGCCTTTGCGCTTTAACCTTCTTTGCAGTAATGGCTCAAAAGACCGTGAAACAAGATTTTTTCTTCTGACATTGCACGTGCGTTTTAAAAATGTAAATAAAGCCAACAAGTAACAAGGAATAAAAGGATTAGTCAAAGCAAACATTAACATAAATAGTAGGAACAAAAGCTCAAAAAAAAAAAACTCAAAAGGAATAAGTCTTAAAAGTTTGACCATTGCATTAACTTACAAAGAAATGTAAAAAGAGGGATGATGGTAGGAATCAATGGTCTAAGGATTAGTTTAAAATACCCAGCAGTCTAAAATTATAATTTTCAACTGCTGGGTATTTTAAACTAATATAATATAATATAATATTTTCTAAATAATTATTTAGAAAATATTTTCGTCGGCGCACATATTTTTGAGGAAACCTGGCCAAAACTCATTTTATCGATTTCATTGTTTTGGCTCCCAAATTAGTTAAAATGTAATCTATCTAATTAAATGTTATTAATTGAAATCTTACAAAAACAATTTTTTTCAGGGAAAGTTATGCATCGAAAAAGTGAAATAAAGTTGTGATGACTCATTGATTAGAAATAAGATTTAAAATTAATTGATAAAATTATTATTTTACTGATGAATAAATTACTTTATAAATTGTGACAAAATAGATATATTATACATCAAGAAATTACATTGAACTTTTAAAAGAGAAGGATTAGAAGTTAATTAAAAAAATTTTAACTGCGGAAGCCTGAGGGTTTGATTTTGATTAATAAATTAATTTGGAAATTGTGACGTTAATGAATCCAATTTAGGGGGTTGCCATCAGGCTGTGGCGCTATTTTTTTTTAAACTTTTGTGGTGAACCAGTGTCTTGTTTTACTTGAAATTTGTTATCCAAAAAGAAAAAAAGAAAACAGCAAAGAATATGGAATTCGGATAAAACGTATAGAGCGGTTTTCATCAATAATTTGTTGCAATTTGCAGTGAATAGTTGAGTAGCGGGGACAATAATTTGTAATCAGAATTCAGAGTGGATTTGCGCTGATTATCTTTTTGTCTATGCTATTACAACTATCTTCAATAATGTTCTGAATCGATTTATATTCCTTTTGCATTTCAAAACTCATTTTTTTATTGAACGAGTGTTGGAGTGAACGACAAAGGAGTTCAAAGTGACAGGAATGATTATTCAAAAAAACAACAAAAATATGCATTAATAAATTATTCGCCGTGATTATTTTGAAACCGCTTCATATAATTAATTGTGTCCTAAAAAATAAATAATTAAAATGATATTTGTTTTTTAAAATTTAAATTATATTAGTGCTTTTCTCAATTATTTAAATCTTAAAAAAACAAAATGTAAAATCATTATGTATGCATACTGATTATTTTAATAAATAAATCCTACGCATATTTAAGAAATATATATATTTATTTAATGGCTACACAAATTGTACTACTAGTTACAATAGTTATTTCTCCAATTAGGTAATAAAAAAAAATTATAATAATAATCAATTACCGTATCATTATTTATTTATTTTTTATTTGGGATTTAACGTACTTATCAACTCCAATTAAGGCAGACAGGATCTATTATTTTGATTTCAACAAAAGTAGTTAATTGTTTATCATTCAGAATAATTGAAAGTGGCAACACAGCAAATTCTGCTGTATATTACAAATGGGGCGAGGATATAGGCTTCTTGGATAGAGCAGACAGCCCTAATAAGATTAAATTTTGAGTTTTATGATCATCTAATCATTTTAAATTTCCTATTTCATCGCTTTAGGATGAATTCATATTGTTTTAATCAAAACTCCAATATCGCATAAGTTAGGTTTCTTAGCGTATACGGCCACTAACAATGATATTACTTCCAATTAGGTGTACTAAAGAAAAAAATGAGTAAAAAAAAGGAACAATAAAAAAGGAAGAAATGAAAGAAGGGCCAGGTAGGCAGGTCATGTTTTTTTTTCCTTACGATTGGTGCGCAGCTCAGCAGAAGACAAGATTCCCTTTGGGATACTGCTGGTCGGCAAAGGTACTAACCACCTGCTCCTGTCGGCTCAATGGCTCAATCACAATCGCATGAGAGCATATAATGTCTTCATATCTTCCTCTGAGTAGACATCCCAAACCTATTGTAAGTCGTAACCTAAACATTTAAATTAATAAATAACAGAGCCTGACGTACCCGAAGGTTCAATGCCTATAACACAAACAATCTTATCCTACATCCCTCCCTTCACTGAACCACATCAAGACCTAAATCTTCTAGGCAAGAACTAACGCAATCCTCCCATTTACGTTTCGGACAACCCCCAGGACGTATAGCGGTTTAGGACTACTTTCAGCCATTCTTTCGTTTGTAAGTCAATCTAAATCGGATTTGGTATACTTTAAATATATCCCAGATTCTAAGAAACATTTGTTGAATATTGACTTATGGACCAGATCATCGGATTTTGTATGTTATCTAATAACCAGACAATGAAAACAAGAAGTCAGGTCTGATTAGTGATTATGAAAAACAAAATGGCAGTTTAGTATCCGAGCACTTTGAAAAACAGTAAAAAAGGAAAAACTACTTTAACTTTATTATTTATTCTAGTTACATGCGGGGCCTTATAGTTATATGACGATAGTTGATGCTGGGCCTAGAATCTTAATTTCTGTTGTTTGATAAATTTTGTAGTACAAATAATTGTTAAAAATTTATATGTACGTTACTGCCAGGGCTCGAGTTGAGAACTTTCAACTTTAAGAATCCTGAACAGTTTTTTATATTATTTATCCGCTGTTTTCTTTGTTAAATTATACCTATATTAACTCGAAATTGTACGCAGTATTGAAAAGTAATAATTTTCAAGAAAAGAGACAAGAATTTTGCCGTATCCGCGAATTTATCGAATTGTTCAATTGACGTATGTAAACAGTACTGGAGGAGAACAGTTTATAGCTGGAGACAGAACAGGGGAACATTAGGGTTCTTATCAGCTTCAGCTTTGCGACATTTTCGATTTTCAGGGTAACGTAGTTAAATTTTCAATAAAAATTATTTTTATAGCGACATAAAGTTGGAAGAAATAGTCTATCGCTTGACAATTAATAAAACAGAGACCAATGAAGAGTTCCTTACACGAATCTGATTAAGAAAATTCGTGGTAACAAAATACAAGCCCCGTAATGTGCGTGAGCTTTATAATTATCTTTTTTTACTAAAAATCAGTTAATAATAAGGGAAGCTGTAATTTAATGAACCGACTCGTGTAACGTAAATGCTCCCAAGTAGCATTGCATAATAACATCCTACAATGCTATAACGCGAACGAGGGACTTAGTTTTTCTAAGATTTTGGAGTTTACCAGAACGCTAAATTGCCATTTCATTTGAGAATGACCCTTAAAAATGACAATTTTTATTCATTTATTTTTTTTTTTTCCCCATTAAACTATTAAGTCGTTATTTTTCATATCAGTTCACCACCAGTACACGTGTTTAGACAAAGCCAACAGTTAAATAGATTAGTATTAAAATAAAAAATGTTAATCAGCGCCCGAACTTAGTGATAATACGAGTATGTAAATGCAGACCTTGGCCAAGGAGGCAGGTAGGCATATGATACAACGCGGCCCTAAAGAATCTTAGAAACTGGTCAAAATATCTATATTTATTTATCTAATCTTGTATGTATCATTACAGTTTGTCACAAATACTGAAATAAATATTTTTAATTTCGATAATATTATTTCACTATCATCATTTCTTCATATTTTGTTGAACATTTCATTATTACTCTTACTCACCGCGATTTTTTTTTTTTGACTTCCTTCAGATTCAATTTTGTAACAATATCATACCCGTTATATTAGATCAATTAAAAATTTAATAGTAACAGAATCGGCTATTTATTGTATATTGGATATTTATTACAGAAGAGATCAGTACTTTTATTGGGCTAAGACAAGATTGTTTGCTAAGCCCACTTCTATTCGCTCAAGTATTTAGAAGGTGAGGCTTGGAAAAAGTATGTTGAGGTACGCAGATGAAATCGCAACTGATTCCAGATAGTCCTAGTATATTACAAGAAATGGTACATAAGTTATAGAATATTGAAAAGATTGGAACCTCAATGCAAATAAATCTAAATTCGCTTTAAGGCAGAAAGTCATGTGTATCCTCTTTGCTGCATTTGTTTGTGCCTTTGAACCCGTGGGGGAACTACAGCATAAACAAGGGGGGTACTATAAACGATTAGAGTTTTTGCAAAGGAACACACCACATACTATATGACTAAAGGCCCCAGTTTATTTTGAAAATGTGGTTCTAAAGTATACATGCATGTTCCAAAAGAGTTCAGAACAAGATTTCAACCAACCTAAAGCATGATTTTAGTTACCAGTGTGGATGATAATTTAAATCATCTAATGTAGATGAGAGTTTAATTATATGATATAGTTTCTAAAACGATTAACGTGGTTTGTCGAGGAGGCTTGTCTATCGGGTTGTAACGCCATGGAAGTAAAAGAAGGTAAATTTAATTTCATCATTTGTACTATAATTTTAATAAGTACTTATTCCTAGTTGCAAACTCTGTTTTATTTCTATAACCATCTAGTTACCTTACTCTTTTTTTTTCTTTTTTTTGGAATGCTTAACTTATTATTTAAAAAAACATTTTGTCGAAATTTAGTTTCTTATTCTCAAAATATATTTTAATTAATATTTTACTGTGTTTTATATGAGTACTTCAATCTTTCAGCTTCACATCTGTACTGCTGTATCATCAAATGACTGACATAGTTATAAAATGTTTCAAAAGAAAAAAAAAGTAGCACACACATGTATATATTCATATTTATACAAGAAATTGTTATAAATATTTATTGATGATAGTAGGTAAATGTGCAAACGATAAAATGAAAAATATCATTTATTTTCCAAATATTTACAAAACAATAAATATAAAATTATTCAGGTATATATATATATATACATACAGAAATACATATAGTATATAATTATTTATAAAATAAATATAGCTATCCCAACACAGTTTAAATGGTGGATTCGTTAAACAGATTTTATATAAGTATATACATAAAAATGTAAAATAAAAAGATTTGGTACCATTCTAGCAGACATTGCAGATTATAATTTGTTTTATTCTATAATTCGAAAAATATAAGTTTTATGTTAGTGCATAATTTAATCATTTTATCAAAAAAGTATTAAAAAATTCATAAGAATGTATTAAATGGAGCTATGTAAATACATGTAGTCACTAATTCTTTGGTTCTGAGCCTTTGTTTATCTTACTGGAAATATTTATATATACAATAGAAACATAAAAGGTATGTACATAATATAGACAGCAAATAAAACTCAAAATGTTGTGAGCAACGTTAAAAATTTTCGATGTTCGATTAAAATGAATATGTGATTTTATACAAGTTAATATAATTAATTTATATTTGACAGTAGTATACAGTCCGTAATTGTTGAATGTAATTTTATAATAACAATTTTTTTCATAATGAAATAATTGTTTAAATTTCTTAATCAAGAATTAAGCTTGAAGTTCAATAATATCGACTTTTCTATTAATTAAAGGAAGTATTTTCATAATTTTTGGTAGTTTTAAAATAATACAACGAAAAATAATACTTTCAAGAAAACATTGTGAGAGAGAGAGAGAGAGAGAGAGAGAGAGAGAGAGAGAGAGAGAGAGAGAGAGAGAGAGAGAGAGATCATCGTGTGTGGTAAAGAAAGTGATATCCAATCTCACGCTGAGTTCCAATCTCTGCTAATTATCAAACAAAACCTTTATAATAGCACAAACTGTACATTAAATAGCTATCAAACAGGATCTTATTCTTTGTATAAAAGATTATAGAATATTGAGAAGAATAAAGAATAAAAAGGGAATGTAGAATAATTTAACCTAAAAAAAATTCCAGCATGTATAAAAAAAAGTTTAATACACGTTATAAAATTACTAAAAAATCGACGTAATTATATTCTTCATTACATAAAGATAAAAAAAACAAAAAAACAACCTCAGCAAAATAGAACTTAAAATTTTATTAGACTCACAATTAGATAGACAGATAGTTTCGAAGGTTATTCCCAATATCAAGATCAAGTAGTGTGTTTTTAATTTATAAATTATTAACTTAAACATATCGCTAATTTTTTTTTATAATAATAATAATATGATATGAGTATAATTTTTATGAGTATTTTAGATTGAACCGTTGATAAGTCAAGCCTGAATCCATTTATCGAGCGGATTGCCTTTTTACTTCCACACATTCCTGATACTAACAGAGTTCTTAGAAACTAAAATCAGAGATATCACAGAATTTTTTTTTCTTACATAATGTAAATGTCAATAAAACAACAAAATAAAAATTAATAATAAAATTAAACAACTTACTACTAACAAATAAAAAACTCGTTGCTCAAAACATTTTTGACACGATTATAATGATTGTCAAATAAAATATAATAAATAATATTTTTAAAGCTAATATTATAGATAGTCATATGCATCTTTGGGGGAACAGATTCGTATAATTTCAAGTATTGTGGTTAAACCGTAGGTAAAGTGAGCCGGAAATGTTCCCGGCTCGTTCATCAAACGCCAGAAGGTTTCGGGCAAGTAGGTAACAGCTCTCGGAGCATCATTTGGTGGAAATTGGTGAGCATGAGGTAGATGAGAGTATTTCTTACATCAGTTGCTACCTAAATCGGGAAGGAAAAGTTTTTTAGAATACATTATAAGACAGTATTGGCGGGTTAGGGTTGAACCAATTTATTGGAGTAAATATGCGATAGTTGTAAATAGAAATTTCAAAATGCTAATAAAATATAACCTATTTGCACGAGATTTGTGAAAAAAGTAATTACCTTAGAGCATTCAATGAAGAGATCAACATGAGAAGAAAGGAAGATTTGAGAATGATTCCGGTGGATGGAGAGCGAGGTACCACTTCGTTCTGTTTAGGATCGACTTCATCCTGTTTCTTAAAGCACAACCTCTTCATGTTTTTTCTTATCGAGAGGCAATCGTATTCCTCATGCCCGTTACAGATGCAGGTGTCCAGTTTGGCCGCTTTCTCCTGTCTCCTCAAGATGTCTATACTGTTTTTACATCGTAATGAACAACGTTTTCCAAGGAACATAGAACGGCAGTACATATGGTAGTACCTGAAATGAGAAATAAAAATGAAGTTTGTCACAAATCTATGCACATTTATCTACCTATAGAATTCCACATTCCATTATATCCTAACAAATTCGGGTACTCGAAATACCCACAAAAAAAGTAATGCATATATATTCATGAAACGAAAGCATTAATAAATACTCATACAAAAATAGATGACCTAGAACATGCAGTCAAACGCAGACAGACATAATTGCGTTCATTATCAAGGGAAAAATGCTTTATGGTTTCAGAAAATAAAGTGATGCATAAATCATTTGGATCGAAGAGGTAAGTCGATTGGAGAATGTAGGCGAATACACAATGCAGATTTGCGTTAGATTCATCCGGTAAATATTATGGAATTAATAGTACAACGGGGACTGAAATAAGCGTGTAAAGATGCTAAGACATTGCGGGAATATAATCACGGCTGAACCGACGGGTAAACGTCCGACCAAGACGTATATGGGAGAATTGTTTTAAGGCTGACCTTTTAGATTTGAAAGGGGTCGTGGAGGGAGGTGAGTAGGAAGCGATCTATGTTGGTGATATTGAATTTCCCAGTTCGCATAGCACTTCGAAGAAAAACTTTATTAGCATGGAAAACTGATTGAACATGCAACAATTTCACTTGATGTCGCATCCAATTCATTATAATTTAAAACTTTTGTACTTAATGAGATAAATGAAAGAATTGTGCAAATATGTGCTACTTCCATTGAACTTCCTTTCCTTCATCATTTCCGGTATTGCAAGCTCTTGGAAGACTCCAGGAAACAGCACGAAGATTGTTCTAACAGGAAGCCGAGACCGTGATGTGACAGCTGAGTTCGGGGTGGGAAAAAAAAAATACTCTCCGTTCATATACTCGTTGTGGCCCTTATAGCTAGTTCGTACGTGACCCTGAATGTCGGCATAGGAAATGGATTTCCTTAGTGACGCGTCAAAATTCGCCGGTTGTGAGAGAGTGATATGGCACGTTCTTGCCAAGAGTACACGATGCCCTCACTTATCATATCATTCAGCTCGTTTTGGCATAAATGATATTTAAGTATCAAGCATACCAACGAAAATCTAATAATAGAAAAGAACTATATATTAATTATAGAGACATCTTCGACAGCAATCTGGTACCGCAAGAAGTGGAATACATTTAAGAAACGATAGAACATACTTAATCAAACAAGGGTTTCTAAGGTATGAGTCAAATGAAAGAAAAACAAACTTTAATGGTATTTTTATTCAAAATATCTTCGTCAGCTTCTATACATTTGTCCCAACGCCCAACGAAGTTTTTTATCCATTATTCGAACAAATGTTTTGGATTGGTTTTAGCTCGTTTTCTTTTGGAATATTTTGTTTTTTAAACCCCCGGGGGTACAGCTTTACAATCAGGACGCACTATAGTGGCTTCTACCCGAAGATCGCCGCACTAGCGCCATTAGTGCTAACTTACTGCTTTGTATTCAATTGAAACATTCGTATTCATTGGAATTATTAAAATTATTACTGCTTTAATTAGATATTATTTAAAAATGTTAGTGCTGTCGACTTCCGCTCACTGCGTTCGCCCAAGAGATAAACAAAACAGCAATGGATCCTTTTCAGTTGAGATCGGGGCCTTACAATAATTTCAATAATTACTGCTTTAAGTAGATTACAATTGTCGGCTTACGCTCGCTCAAAAGGTATACAAACCCCCAGACGAAAGTTCTTTTTCATTTGAGGTTGGACCCTTACCTTAATTTAAACTATTACTGCTTTAAATTATTACTACAGCCACCCCAGACTACCAGATGTCGACAGGACTAATATTTTTAAATAATATCTAATTAAAGCAGTAATAATTTTATATATAAGTAAGCATTCCTGCGTTTAAGACGTTTAATTCTATATAGTTTATTTATTTTATCTTATTTTTTTCTTATTTATTATTTTGCTATTATTTTATTATTTAATTTTCTGTAAACGTGGTGTGAATGAACTCTGATCACTATTACCATTGTCCATTATTGAGATAGAATGTAATAATACTTAATAAGAGTATTTAAATCTAATAATTTTAATAATTCCAATGAATACGAATTTTAGAACAGATACAAAGCGGTTAGTTAGCACAAATGGCGCTATAGAGTGCTACTGCGGCGACCGTTGGGTAACTTCGGTAGGAGCCACTGATAATACGTCCCAATTGTAAAGTTGTACCCCCCTCCTCCGGGGCTAGGGCATCCATGGACCCGATAAGAGCTGAATAAAAAAATGTATACAGTCAGAATGTTTATTGAACAAATATAAGCAAATAAAACAATCATTTCTATTCATAATAAATAATAGGCAGGTACCATACTCTGACATTTTAGCCTACTTTATAAATGTGTATACTGTTTATAGTTTAAAGAGAAAGAAAGTTTTGTCTATTGATTCTAGGTTTGCAAGAACATCGAATTTTAGATTTTTCAAACATTCGCAGAAAATAAAACAAGAATATTAGCCTATTAAATAAAAAATAGTTCCAACTCTACTAGTGTAATTATGAACACTTTACTCATGTAATTATTATTAAATTATACTATCATTATTAAGTAATTTTGAATTAAAAAAGAAAAAAGGGTTGTATTTTATATAAAAAAATAAACTCTTTATTGTTGACGTTATCCGCTCTTTTTCTCCTGGCAATTCATAATTTATAGGATTTCTCATAATGTTCATTAAATACGAATCATGTAAGATACGATCCCAATTTACATATTTAAAATAAAAAATACTTCACAATTCATTTTACTTTTACTTTTCATTTAAATCACGTAATTAAAATTGCGAATTTCTGATAGCATTCTGTTGTATAATTTCTAATCAGTTTATTGCCAACAAATACTTTCCATCGTTAGAAAAATATATGAATGCAAAAGTACCTATGGACATATAAACACACACACACACACACACACACACACACACACACACCCACACACACAAAAAATCGTTCCGGATAACGTGGGATTCTTCTTACATCAATTTTAGATATTAGAAATAAATAATTATTTCATATAAAACAACCAAAAAAAATAAAAAAGGTATTAGGTCAGCTTTTAGTTGCTTTAAACTAGTTCCTTTTATATATTTAATATTGCACATCTTAATTATCAAGAGAAATAAAATAAAGGATTTGGAATTGAATTGTTAAAAGAATTAAGTGAAATTTGAACTTTTTAATCTAAAATTTTATATAAAAATTAAAGTATATAAATATTAATATATAATCTTATTCAAGTCCGTGACGTGTATACGCATATCTTGAGCACTCATTAGCCAGTTAATAATACCTCTCTGTAGTACAGACGCAAAATTAAAAAAGTGGAGAATGGTGAAAGGTCTTTTGTATGTGTGAACCCTCTTCTTCCGTCTTGAGGGACATTCTGACAGTTATTTTCTGAGATGGATGTACCAACTTTCAGCTACCTGCAACCCCCTTCTAAAGGCTACTGTTCTGGGAAAGAGTCAACTCATTTGTCTGGCTCCTCCTCCAGCAGACTAATAAAACAATTAACGGAGAAAACGGACCGTAGCGGTTTTTTCCCAATAACTTTTTTTTTACATACCATTAGGGTTTAACCGTTCCTGACAGACAGGTCAAATTCTCGATGGTACCTGTACTTTCAGGTCAGAAACTTACAGTATTTCATTCTTGAATTACTCTAATAGAAATGAGAGAAACAAATAAGTTCGAAAACTGGAAACCCCGTAAGAGACTTTGGATGTAACTGGATCAGGATATAACTAAATTAACATGATTCTATAGGTAAACAACTTAGAACCTTTTAGTGCGAATGCGCCTAAAAATAACCTTCTATTATTGAAATAACACCAACTTACAAATAATAAGTTATATATAAGTTATAAGCCTTCCGGCCTTTGCTCCGAGAGTACGCTAAGATGAATATTGACAAGAATAACCTTTTAGCTTCTTGGTAAACATTTTTAAGCAATGAATTTTACAGCAAACTAGATGATATGTACAAGCGAGATGTGGAAGTTTTTCTATTTACTTATGTAAGGGATTATAATAATATAATGAAACGAAGACTATCCTCATTGGTTCAGATACCCTTCTGAAAAAATATTGATTACCGCTTTTTGATTGATTTGACCTTTAGAAATAAAAATCTCCCTGTATTCTCGATTTACTCACCCCGCTTTCCTCTGCCTACTCCTTATAACAATTATGTATAATTGATTAATAAGTAATATATATATATATATATATATATATATATATATATAGATATATATATATATATATATATAATGTAATGATTTAAAGACTAATGTACATGTAATCTACAATACAATCGTGTTATTCTAATGGGACAACATATCCCAGAATAATGGTTATTTTTCGTTCATTTATTTATAAAAATAACAACGATTTTCATAAAATATATCCTAGGATTGATAAATAGACTTCACAACTTTGCAGTTAAAGCGACAGGCTCAGATACAAAATAAACAGAAAATAAAACAGGAGAAAGTTTTAAGTGTGCGCTAGCATTCTGTCTCCATTCCTTATGCCTAGTAGTCAGATGTTTTCGTCAACAAAGTTGCTTTTTTAAAGAACAAATATATAACAAATAGTGACGAACAATATAATACAGAGTTGAGTTGCGTGATTAATTAGATCTTATAAAAAAATAAACACGCTCGGTGCTTACTGATTTACATCTCCTTCCCAATGGAGTTTAAGGAAAGATAAACAATTGGAAGTACGCCTTGGATATTGTCAAAACTGTCTCCAAAGCCCAATTCAAACTCGTTTTCATAGTTAAGTGATAAAGCAAGAACAAGATATTACAATCATATTCATATTTATATTATATTTTGCAATTATTCTACATAAAAAGCGATATACTCTTGACGAAAAAAATTGAAAGTATGAAATATTTCATTATTTCAGACAAATGATTTCATCGGATTGTAAATGACTACCTTAATGTATATATGTGAAATCATTATTTTAAAGAGTTCAATATCAATAGTTACGCTTAAAGCTAGGAAAAACCTGTTAACGAAAACAGTAAAACAATAAAGCAAGAAGAAACACTTTAATGATGAGAACCCGTGGTTCAATACACTTCTTATTTTTTGGGTAGGTTTCAAGTTCGAAAATCGAATATTTGCAATTCAACACGCAACAAATCTATGTTTTTATTATCTACATTACAAGGAAACATGGCCCTAAATATAAAATATTATGATCTCTCACCAACTTGAATTTGGCAATAATAATGACATGTTTTTCTGGAAACAAGATATAGAGAAAACTACTGGAAATTTCTGGAACATCGAAAAAAAAAAAAATAGACTGGGTAAAGTAGGATGTTGGACGTAGATGGGGAAGAGCAGGCAATAAATAATATTATTTATGCGTTATAATAAAATAAATTGGGCTTAATAAATTTCTGTTTCAGCGGGAGTTGATCATTATTATGGTCGATGGTGTTCTTCAGGGCCGGGGGGCTATGAAAGAGGGGCAAAGGGGGACTTATCCCGGGCGGCAGAATTTAGAGGACAGCAAATTTCGAGCGAAATTTTATTTTTAGGTCAAGTTAAAAATATTTGTTACCGCTTTTTGATTGATGCGACCTTGATCTAGTAAAAAAAAATGAGGTAATGTCATTAACTTATTTTATAGACCGAAATATATTACATGAAATACTGCTGCTTTTTTTTTATTGGTGAGAGAGAAAGTTAAAAAAGGAGCGGAAACATTAAACTTGTCCTCCTGACAGAAATCCTAGTTCCCTGATTCAAGCCCCGAAACAAGTTCCCACGACAATTACAATTCATGTAATTAAATGTCCAAAATTGGAAAAATTTCACGATCTTTAATTTTTTTTTTTTAAATTTGTTGACCAATTTTAATTGTCTAAAGCGCATGTACTATTTTTAATACGTACATTTTTTTTCACTTTTCGGCGCGTTATGAATTTTTTTTCACCAGATTGCAACATGCAGATTTTTTCTAAAACATATACCATTTGTTTCTGCTATTTAATTTGTGTATAATCACAAATCTACAAATATCCATTTTCTCACGGTTTCCCGACCCTCGGGTAAATCTGCGCGGGTACAAATCTGGGTAAATGACGAGGTGCTACTCTTTTAAACTTATTTTTATTTATTGCACAGGGGCAAAACCTAGGAAGGAGTTGACCTTTGTGATAGGCGGCTTACGGTTATCGTAGATAATATTCCGGGGAATGAACCCTCCACTTGTGGGAACATCACTCAATTTTTACCATTATGTGAAGTTTCACAACTAGTCACAAAGATTTCTTGATCACTTGGTGTACTTGCTGAGATAAAACTCATCATGATCAAAGTTAGCCGATCGTGCACGGAGAAATTTATTGCTCTACCCTATCAAAATGATTGGCGAACATTTAAATTATTGCACATGGATATGTTAATAAATGATCATAGATTATAAATATAATTAGTTAAGTGAATAAAAACATTGTGGAAGGCATAACTTCTCATTTTCCAATGAATAATAGCAATACATGTACTTCACAATAAACCAGTCCTAATGGCCACGATAGTAGGTTTGGTGAGAAGCCCCTTCGGTGGGCCTCTTTATTTATCTAATGCTATGTTTCAACACCAAGTAGAGATGTATATGGCCGTTATAATCAGGGGCGTACGCAAAATTTTTTTTCGGGGAGATTTGATATGAAGAAGGTAAATAAACTCCTAAATGTAAATAATCGCCAATTTCGGTGTAATATTAAAGGATAAGCATGATAATTGGATTAAAAAAAATACCAAAAATATTACTCAAAGTAAAAATCTTTTGTTGGTGGGTATGAAAATTAATTTTTTTCGTAAAATTCGGGGAGGGAGATATATCTCACTGATCCCCCCTCTGCGTACGCCACTGGTTGTAGTGATGAAGTTACCCCACTCTCCCCTATTATCTAAAATACTGTTTTAAAACTGTTGACTTTTACTGATGGGGAGGGGGGAGGGGGGTGGAGATGACAGAAGGCGTGACAAAATTAAGCTTGCCGCTCCCTGGAAAAAATCTTAGTTCCGGCCCTGGTGTTCAATCAGAGATTTTGTTTAGATAATATTGTTTCACCTTGTACATGAACTGACCATATCCATTACCTAACACATAAATCTTTAAATTACAAAATAAAATGTTAAACATAAGAAATATTTTACTTGAGGGCATTGGAGCATGGTCCGTCAGCACCACATATCCCTTGAGCCACTTCGCATGTGACGGTGGCGTTGTTGGAAGCATTGTCTACACGGGCCCTGCACACTTCCACACGTTCCTTGGTCTGCTTGCACATTTCATCGTCACCGCACTCGCACTGCAACATTTACAAAGAGGGTTACATATCACTAAAATTACAGACAGATAAAATAATTGTTAGGATGCTAATGCGATGGTTATCCGTGTAGAATATATTATCTGGGTAGATTTGAAGGATATTAGTTCAGCTATAAGTATCTATTGAGTTCCATAGGCGCAGATAAATTCATTGGAATTGGTAAGATCCAATATTTCATATGCAAAAACAAATCAATAAAAGAGAATTAAAAAAAAAGAAAAGCGATCTTGAATGAATGAATGAATGATTGAAATGAATAAAAATAAATTTTCATCTTCTGAAAAAACTTATAATTTCAGACACTCCAGAAATTCAGAAACTTAATTTAGGAATTGAATAAGATTTTACATTTATATTGATTCGCTCTTCATCTAACCCTACAACTTAACGTGCCCATTTCAATAGCTACGACGCTATAAAATTAATTTCCTGGGTGCAGCATGCACATTTTCGACGTCTAGATTATTCGATCGGCTCAACATGCTTAGTAGCCGATTTACTTCCAGAAACTTGTAATTTTAGGGGAACGACAAACTTTGAGTGAAACATATTTTTAGATTCAAACGAAGTCGTAAGAATAACAGCTCAATTAAGCATACATAAATATAAAAATTATCACCATTTTACTTCCAGGTGATGAGCTTTTTACTTTTAGAACATTCATCACTGTTTGAGGTTAATGTAAAACTTGAGATAAAAGAGGAGGGCATTAATGTGAGTATATCACACCCTCTATCATGCCTGGATGGCGGTTTACATGTGGTAAGCGGGCGCTTCGGACCTAGAAGGAAAGAACTTCCAAAAAAATTCTACCAACATAAAATCTAAAACCAGTACCCACTTCAGCCAGGCATGGGAGGCTTCCCTGCGTGGTAAAGGGGCCAGCGCGAGGCTGGGACTTATATAACGCCTTTATTCCAACTGGGATGGCATTCCGACCGGCTTCCCTTCGGTGTCCATTTCTATTTCTTAATCAAATTAGAATGATTCGATTCATACGTCACTTGTTGACTAAACGCGTGAGACTTTAATTCCTTTAACCTCCGGTCTCGAAAGGAAACAAGACTATGTACTAGATCTAACAGAAAGCATATTAAAAAATATCAATGAAAAAGAACGATTAAAATGATATTTATATAACGAAAATAATATTCCAGAAACTGGAACTTGGAAAGTTCTTAGGATATCCCTTATAATTGAAATGTCAATGGTAGGAGCGGTTGTTTAGATTTACGATAGAAGGCCTAAAAAAAAAAGATGAAGAAGACTGACTCCATTCCGTCGCCTACTTTAAAAATAAGGTGTTCCATAAACCTTATTGGAGATGGATCTACCCAAGTCAAACACTAAAACCTTACCAGATCTTATCAATAAGGTAAAATATTTCAGTTCGGCTGATCACATAAATATCCATGGATGACATTCATAACCCTGCCAACATCTAAAAGGAACGCGTTTCTTTCCTCACGATGCATATAAGGCAGTCTTTTGGATAAAAATCAATATTAAACCATTTGATACCATTATTTTTTTAAATGAGCATTCTAAAAACTTTTTTATAACAATAATAAAAGTTTTACCATATAATTCTTCAGTTATATGATAAATTTATGTTCATTTTTATGTGCGAAGTACAACCATCGAAAAATTAAAAAAAATGCTTATACAGACTTTTGAATAGCTTCGTCCAACTTAAATATATACATATATATCTATGCAGACGATTTCCAAATATACCTGTCCTTCCCGCCTTCCGAACTATTATTAGCCACCAAAAGACTTCAAGAGGACTTGAATCGAATAAGTCACTGGGCTGTTGCCAACAAGCTGAAGTTGAATACAGAGAAGACAAAGGCAATTGTAATAGGTTCCCATCACCTCCTTAAAACTGTTCCTCATATCCCAAACTTGTTCCTAAATAATAATCCCATTAAATTCTATCCAACCATAAAAAACCTTGGAATCACCTTTGACCAAACTCTTTCCTGGAAAAATCATGTTTCCGATATTTTCCGTCGTACCTTTTACACTTTAAAGCGACTAAATTACCTCCGTCACCTATTTCCACTTGAGACGCGTAGACTCCTAGTTACTTCCTTAATATTCCCCCACTTTGATTACTGTTGTGCGGTGTACGGAGGCGTCTCTGGGGACCTCGAGGCAAAAATAAAACGTTTGATAAATTGCTTTGTACGATTCATCTTCGGGATCCCGAGGGACGCCTCTGTCTCCCGATATTACGAAGAGTTGAAGTGGCTTTATCCTTCCTACCGTCGTAAGTATATCCTTGCATCTTTCCTCTACCAAGTTATCCAATCCCACCGTCCATCCTATATTTTCGATCTCCTCCAATTCAAATCCTCTGTTCATTCTCGTCATACCCGTTCTCGGCCTTCAGATTTATATACAGCGGCCCACCGATCCGCAGCTTTCGACAGATCTTTTCTTGTCCGATCCTCATCCTTATGGAATTCCATTCCTCCTTCCATTCGTCGCTCCAATACTCTTATCACCTTCAAATCCCGCTTGTTCAATCACTTATTTTCTATCCAGTTCCAAAAAACATTGTAAATAGATTTTCTATGATGTCAATCAACATTTGTGAATATTTTCCTTCATTTATAATTTTGTCATATCTTATTAACATACGAATTTCGTGTGTTTTTTGTTTTAAGACATAATCAATTAGAGTATTAATACCTATTTAATATGCTAGTAGTTATTGCATTATGACTTGTTATAATTTTCATTTGTATTTATTTATCGACTATTCTTTATTTTTATTTTTTTTTATTTTTAATTATCTGTTAACGCATATGTTCCTATATCAACTACTCTAAGGCTCTGAAGCCCACCTATCATTGCCTGTAATTGTTATTCTAAAGGGACTTGTCCCAGAATAAATAAAGAGTTTATTATTATTATTATTATATATATATATATGATTAGGTTAAAAAAAAAAAATTCTATTTCACATCAAAACAATACTCACAAAAGAAGCATGGTTAGAACAACAAAAATATCAAATCAAATACAATACAAGTTTATCATTTAAAGTTCTGGAAAGACGATTTTGTTATTTTTTTTTTAAACTCCCGAAAAAAATTAAAGTAAAATAAAACACATTAATCAATTTCTTATCAAAACCGGTTATTTGGGAGCTAAATTTAAAGAAAATAAAGAACCTCATGCCACGCATTTTGGCGCAGTCTTTCGGAGAGGGAGGAGGGGCGCACGGGAAAACGTTTGCATTGGGGCATAGTCGTCCTTAGTTACGCCACGATAATGTAGCCCTGTGAGTGAATCAAATATGAGTGAAAAACTTTATATATATATATATATATATATATATATATATATATATATATATATATATATGTGTGTGTGTGTGTGTGTGTGTGTGTTTGAGTTTTTTTTGCATGCACTTGTCCAATTTTCATCTAATCTCAATTCGCGCGATCTAAATAAAATATACCAAAAATTGAAGAAAGCAGGCCCCTTCTTTCATTCCCCCTCCCATAAAAACTTGAACTGTATTATAATTGTATTTTAGGTAATAAATTTCGAAATAAATATCATGTCATAACATTAACACATTTTATTGACTAAATTAAGGAGAAAAGAATCTAAAGAATGATAAAAACAATCAAACAAACAAAAATAAAAAAAAGTAAAATATTAAATGATGAGCGTGCACAGATAATAACATTAAAATTTCACTTTCCGGTCTTTCTTTTTTTTCAGCAAATTTTTATGATATCCTCATGGTTTATGGAAGCAGCTCTATGGAGATCATATTCATATATGTTAACCTTTGTTGAGCAGTCATGCTCCCCAAGCATCTTTTAATCAGTTTCAGCTTGCTGAAACTCCTTTCTTCAGAAGAAACAGAAACTGGGCTGGTAAGGAATATTCTTAAGGCTATAGTACGTTTCGAATAGCCTCTTCCAGTATATTGATATATTTTAAACTTAATGCGAATGATTCAGTGGCATCATCATCCAAGGCTCTCTCTGTTGTCAGCATATGGAGTATGAAATATTAAATTTCAAAAAGAAATTCTTTCTGGTAAAGGCCTTCTACATATGTAGGTACCAATTTGGCTGTTTTTGCCTTAAAGTAAACTTCCATTTATGAATTTGGGCACCAAAAAACTAAACATAGGGCTGGTGTATAATAGCTGCAACAGTAATTTGGACCGTATAGAAACAAAAGGAAATCGAAAACAGCCGAGAGCGCCTGATTTGGAAGAGCGCCTAAATAGCCCAGGAAACAAAGGATTTCAAAACGCAAATATTATAAATCTAAATTTGCGACCACAGCAGACGCTAAAATTTTCGTTAATTTTTCATTCAATGTTCAATATATTGGAAAATATCTACCGAACGAAAAACATAGCAAACTTTTTTTTTTAAAGAACAGTAAATTTTTAAAAAATTAGTTCCACTAGAGCTCTGAACGTTTTATAGTACCCGAGATACAGATTTTCAAAAAATAGCATTAATTTTCGAAAAACGAGAAATCGCCGTTTTGTGATTTTATTTCGGTTAATAGGAAACTGCTATTCCTACGAAGAAAACCATTATTAATTACGTTAAAGTGAAGTTCATTAGCTTCATTTTGGGACCTTTGTATATCATATAGTTCCAGAGAAATCCAACAAAAGATTATTCAGTCTCGACGAATGTAGCATAATTTCAAAATCGTGTAAAAATATTTTTTATGCTCCTCTAGATTGATAAAAATACCAAATATTAATCATATTTCATTATCTAAATTGATAATGAACTGTTATAAATTCAATAATAATTCAATTTTAAAATTGCTAATAATAAAGTCATATGTTTAATAGGTACCTAGTTAATAAGATGACTGTGTTAAACAACAAAACATTGTATTTCAAAAACATAAAAATAATAAAAAACACATTAAATTAGTATTAAATCTATACAAATATACAAATAAAATAGAAAAATGTATAATTGGGAAGTGAACTTTTGTCGCTTTGATGTACCAGGTTGGTCCACTATATTTGAATATAATATAATTATTAACAGTTGATTATCAATTCATTAGACATCAACACGTCGATTAGTGCTCAAAATGAAGGTAGTTACATTAACTTTAAAGTAGTTTATATTGATCTTCTTCGTAGGAATAGCACATTCCATCATATAAGCCAAAATAAAATCACAAAATGATTTCTCGTTAATCTAAAAAAAAATTGTTTTTTAAAAAACGTTAAGAGTTCTATCAGGTCCCAACTTTTAGCAAATACATACTACTTTAAAAGAGCTATTATACAAGGTATAAGGTTTAATAGTAGCCGAAATAGAGTTTTTCAACAGTCCAAGGGGTTCCATAGTACCCGCAAGGTTCCATATTATAACCACTTCCCCCTAATAATGAATTATTTTTTTCAACCTTTTTCGGAGTAGATTTTTCGGATGAAGTTTCTTATTTTTCCTCGAGGTCTTCTTTTACCCTTAATTAAATTGTATAACCGATCTCCCTAATTCAGTTCACCTAAAAAAAAAAAATCTTTTGTCATAAACGGAAAAAAATTAAAACGTTCGAGTACAAAAAATCAATATCTTTTCTCGATGAAAATTGGTTCTATAATGTTTTTTAATGTGGGGAACTTGAATCTGACATCGGTTACGCAAAAAAATAAATAAAAATTTGTCACAACTATAAGTTGCAATAAATGTGGCTGACCTTGTTGGGATCGCTGCTTCTAATTTCTAATTATGGAATGAAAAGAAATTTTTGCGAATGATCCTTGCTACGGTTGCAGTTATATTAACTAAGAATACTTTATATTTCTTGACCAGCTCTTCGATGAATATTTTTTCTTGATAAGATTTTATATTCGAGATTTGTCACTTCCCACAGAAAAAGGTGCCATGTGAAATTGTGCCATCTCTAATGAATAACGACACTTTCTCTCTCATGATAATAAAACGAAAATAAAAATTAATTCGGATGGAGGAAGCTTAAATAAAAGATTCCAAAAACAAAGATGTGAGTCTGTAAGTCTGAGTTTTGTAAGTATTAATTAAAATTAAGCATAAACAAATGTATAAAAATGATTTTTAAAAAAATATCTCGGAATGTCGCCCTTTAAAATCTGCCACCCGGAGGAGCAACTGCCTCCATTTTTCCCCTCCCACTCACCTGATCCGGCCCTGTAAATAAATATTGTAATGATTTCAATGAAAAAAACCCGGATGTTTAGCGATGGAATCGAGAAAATGAGGTTTAAGCATTTAAACCACAACTGAACCTCTTCATACATTTTTGACTATCAAATGAAATACAAGCAAAGAACAAAATTGCGAAGATTAGCAACGAACTTCAATGCACGAACTTTATTTACATTTTTTGCGAAATTTTATCACAAAAAATTTACCACCCAATTGTTTCCTAACCGTAGTTAAGCAACCACATGAGACATAATCCTTTATTAAACTGTCCACCGGGGTAACCACAGAAAACGAAGGACTTCGCTCTAAAATTGACTCCGAAACTTTCAAGATATTTATTAATTTCAATTCCATTTTTGATTTCAAGATAAAATAAAATAGATGGGCTGGAAAATATCACTGAATACAAGACGCTGTTGAGTGTTGATATGTATGATCCGCTTTTTGCTGTGATCAAGTGGACGAACAGTAACTCGAGAAAAAAAGAGCGAAAGCTCACTAAATTGTAGGAGTAAAGAGGAGTGACAAAATAATAATATTTTAAACAAGAAAAATTCAACCCCTAGGTAGTTTCTTTGCTGATGGGTAAGTCATGGAAAAGTGCTATTTTAATGCAGTGAATCACTCACTCAATTTGCTAGCTTTTATGGATAAGTCTTGAATAACTGCAATAAACTCTTATGACATATTAGAAGATATTAGCTCTCTTATATTGCCCATAACTTAGCGAAGATTGATTATCAATGGGGCGGGAGTAGGAAGCGAAATTGATTTACTGCATTTTTTTTTTTTACAAGTCCTCGATCACTGCAAATTAGTCTACGAGCCGATCGCTCATATCTAGAAGCTGGTAAATATTTCAGGCATTGCGCATTTTATAAATAATAATACATTCTTAAGCAATAAATTGAGGATTATTACAATGGTAAGCTGTTTTCCTTCGTTGGTAGACATGAGGGCGATGAGAGCATTGACGCAGAGTTCTGGGCAAACATTGGGTCGCCGACTGAGCTCGGAACAGCCGATCATGTACTTGTTCAGTGCGTTACCACATCCAGTCCTGAAGGCACACCTCATCCTTGCCTCCTCGCAGGGGATTGCAGCGACCAAACCCAGCCAAGGCAGCAACCACAGCCCTTCCATACCCTGTAACACATGTTCATAGATTAGTAGGAAATCAAAAATAGATCAAACATCAAATTAAGGAAATATATCAAAAAGTGAAACCGAAAAAGCAAAAGGTTTCGACGTTTCGGCTCTCATGCCATCATCAGGCACATTTATAAAAGGGCCCAAATTTACATCATTATTATAAAAATGTATGATATAAATTGATTAATATATCTTATTAACTTTTTTTTTTTATAAAAATTTTTGCATTCACGTTCTACCTATCCTGGATGTGACTTCATATGTTCATTACTGTCCATTAAACGAATTATTCTTAAGCTATAAGTTAGAACATTGAATTTGTTATTTTTACATAAAATATATGATAGCCCTGATCAGGACCATGTCCACTTAATTATAAATATAAATGCAACAATCTGCACTGTGTCTATAGATTAATTAATGCACATGTCATCTGATAAAAACTACTAGAACTAATTAAATGACAATTTAATTAGAAGGTCAGGTCTATAAGCATTATCTGGGGGTAATTGCTATGTTATTTATTACTTATTTATGGTTATTATTCGAAACTGACTAATCGATTTTGGAGCTGTATTAAATTTAAGAGTAACCTAACATCATATAAGTAAAGACTCATTGTTAGAGAAAAATGAGGAAGATTACGTTTTTATTGTAGTGTGTTAACATAAAAACTTACTTTTATTTATTTTATGATTGATATTCTTAAGAATTTTATCGCAGTTTAATCGAAGGTGTTAATTTCCTTCATGGAAATATTAGAATAAAATTATTGAAAGTATATAAACTTGTATAAAATTATCTAAGCTCACATAAACCAGCAGTAAATGAAAAAAAATTGACTGAGAAGTTTTTGAGAGCCAAATTCACATTTTTCTCTACTTTTGGCTACTCTCACCCCGGTTGACGGTATATACAGCTTTGGAGAACATTAAACTTTTTATTTATCTATTTGATGAAGGGTGTTTTTATAATAAAAGATAAAAGACTATTCAGTCCTTGACTGAGTTGATCAGAAGAACGTATTACATACCAATAATAACAGACATCTATACAATAAAATTGTCTGTAAACTTTATGGGGAAAATCCTTTTTGAGATTTTTTGTGTTCATTCCTATATCAGAAATTTTGATTGATGAATGAGGTCGCAGCAATCGACAATTTTGAGAATGCACTAATTGATAGTGATCATCTTCGTAAAGATACCTTTCGAAATGGCGCTCATTGGTAATGATGCAGTCATCAAAGTCCAATTGGCCCTTGATTAAGCCATCAGGAATTATAGGACGGGGAAGAGATGGTGAAATTGTTGATCTCTCCGGTCGGGCATCACGAAAATCCGTGACTACCTGTATTAGTCACTAACTGTCCGATCGAGATTAGTTTCAACGATCGATGAAAAATTGCTAGATCAAAAGTTCTGCTCTGTACTCCCGTACAGCCTTATTGCGTATAATCAACAGAAACTTGATGGAATTTCTTTGATTTATTACTAGTTTCAGCCATTAGTTCTAGTTACCTAAAAACATATAATAAGTTCCTGTATAGAAATAACCATATAAATACTTATTTACTTATTGAGATCACAAAACAAAAATTTTAAATAAATTTCGAGAATTAATTAAATTCCAGTCCAAAATTCTTTTAGTTTTTAATGAGCGAATGATGATTAACTGTATGCATTTAGGATATGATTGCAAAGGATCGACCAACTTGAATAAAACATAAATTAAATTTTGTTTTACTCATTTTCTAACCTAGAGTTTTAGAGCGTAGGCTAAAAAGCAATAATAAAAGAAGTAGTTCTGTATGTAGAAGCGACGGTACAGGTTGTACATAATATAATATATTATATAATATATTACGGGAAAAATAAATAATAAATAAATTGAAAGCTAAGTTGTTAAAGGCTTGGCGGACACTTCCCATGATCATGCTTTACAATAAAAGGTTAAGATATTGTTTTGTTTAAATTAACTTGGCGTGGAATCAGTTTGCATATAACGGGGATTATTTATACAACGAATGAAATATTTAATTCTTTAATAAATCTTGCTATGGTACAGAACTTATTTTCTCTCTCTCATTGCTTATATCTCTGATGGATGACCTAGAAATGAGATGAAATGAATTAAGTTTCGAGTAATTTTGCCTAATTGAGCGTGATTCGTTCACATCAACAGAACCACTCTCGCGAAGTTTTAGCTTAAATTTATGAGAAAAAATTCAGTCAATATTTAATCATTTCATTAGCTCCATTTTAATTATTATAATTAAAAACCATAGATTAATGCGATTGAATATTTAATCATAAAAAAATATTAATGACTTTCTTTATGAACGGTTTCAGCTTCATTACGATAGCCATGACTGGTGCAGATATAAAATTCAGGACCTTCACTGGCACAAGCACACGCTATACACACGAACAAACCAATCCGTCTGCTTTTGCACGATGGCCGAAGCTTTGTAAATCCAAATATATCAGCTTTGGATTACTTATCCTAGACTGTTCTAGATATGTATGTGCATGAAGAGGTGAAGATCTGAAACGCTATCTCAGGAGGTTCTCGGATGCAGGTAGCGTGACACAAAAGGAAGAGTGCCGAACTTATCGAAACTAAAGTCCTCGTTGAATGTTTGTTTACATCGGTGAGGGTTTATTAAATCACCGCCAGTGATTCATCGAACAGATCCAAAGTTATTTAAGTTTCTGATAAATGCTTTAGTTTCTGCCTAAATTATATTTTATTTTCTGATAAATTCAACCATAGTAAAAAAATTCAAAAGAGGAATTATTTTTGTTGAAAGATCAAAACATTATATTTAGTTTAATGCATTGTGATATCTAAAAAATTAATTCAACAATTATGAATATACAACAAAATGTGTGAAGACTCATGCGCAATGAGGAAGGATGTTGACCATACTGACTTTTTTTACCTCGCGATGACATCTTTTTATTTGAAGCAAGGGCCATTAATTAATATTACATTAAAGCCAGGGAAACCTTGCTTCACCACGAGCAATGTGAATCTTCTGTTTAACCCCCTCAGTTCATCCAGAAATCCCACAGGAATTGCATACTTCTTACAAAACAAATTAGGTCCTTGCGATTTATTCTAGTAATATCTTCAGCTTCAGCATTGCCTGTTTTAAGCACTGCAGTCTGTAGAAGGCAAGAGCTTCATATGCACGCTCGGCCCTTTCATCCTCTAGGCACAGACGGCAGGTGGATTCTTCCATTAATTTTATCTTATTGAGATGATATTTTAACGGAAAGTGGCCCGTGGAGAGAGCCTTTGACAAACGGATCAATAACAGCTACGGTTATATATATATTTTTTTACTTTATTTTGTATTGTTGTATATGTTAGGATAGATAAAGAAATAGGATTAGACTGTCTATAATATATGAGATGGAGAAAATTAAATGCATTTTGTAATTTGTTCCTAGTGAAGTTTTACATTTTAACTAGAAGAAAAACATGACAAAATATAACATTATCTGGATACAAAAATTGTTAAAAAGGAACATACTTGCAAATATCTGTGGTATGTAGAGCCTGGATTGATAAAGTACAATTGCCAGATGTTAGACCCTGAGGATGTGGTAATTGCAACGTAACGTTGGCCCTGATATGAGATTGATGAATTAAATTATAAGGAAGATTTGTAGTTCACATTAACTCTGATAAACTGTGGTCTCATAAAATGTCCTTTTAGATTGTTTTTATTTTTAGACTTATTTATTGTTAGCCATGCAAATTGCAGACCTTCAGAGGTGGATCCAGGATCCTACCCCCACCCCCTCTTACCACTCTATTGCACAGGGCGAAAACCTGAGCTTAATAAAACCTTATGCAGAAATTTCGGTACGACCAAAATTTGTGCTTCTTCATAAACGACAATAACTTACTATGAGAGCAAGTGATGGTAGGGAAGTTGGCGCAGTGGAGAGGGGGTTGACTGACCTTCACCCGTTTAATACTCATTTCAGATGGAGTATGATCTAAGTGATAGTTGGCAGAAGCGATAGGCTACTTACTCGCTACTTCACCTAGTAAGATCCCTTGCATATCTTCTTTTTTTTCAAACTGGCTGTTCTGTAGATTGGAAATCTTGTTCTCTTCAAATGGCAGGCACCAGGTTCTTATATTTCACTTTACTTCTTTTCCCCAACATTATTTCGTTATCGATCCTCAACTAACATCCTGAAGAAATAATGCTTGTTGTAGGAGTCGGAGAGCTAGCCTTTCCAAGATGAACCAGTTTTAAATCATAACTGCTCTAGCATAGGGCTGGAGTACTGCACACGTAAAGATAACATTATATGTCATGATGACATCCTGCTCTCTACGGATATACTCATAATAACAGTATTAAACTTTATGATTACAGAATTTAAGTTGAGCTTGTTATTCTTGGCCTTGTTTTCAATCCCGTAAAGAATCAGATACTTTAGTTCAGAGATTTTTTTGTCGTGTTTCAAAAGTAGAATGACCTAAGAGGATCGGGCATATTGTATTCAAATGACAAACACTTGATTGGATATTCTATTTCACCCCTATTCATTGCATTGTTCTGTTGTATAATCCCAGGAGGTATAAAAACCGCTATGGAAGGGGCAGTCTCAAAACATCCCAGTAGATCAATCTAATTAAAATTCATTGTACCGAATTGAAAAAAAAAAATTACTATATTCATCAAGAATATAAATTTATAAAATTAAATAGAAATTAGTCTAGTATAACAGGCAATAAGAAGACATTTAATTAATGTCATGTTTGTAGCTTCTTTTTCAATTTCATTAAAAAAATTAAGTTTAATGACAGGAACAGGATCATTTCATTTCAAATAATCAAGCCAAAAAATTAAAATGAAAGTGATGGTCTCAGATTTTGATTTTTTTTGTTTGTTTGTTTGTATTTGTTCCATTTTTCATCCTAATTAATCATGCACAAAAATACTTTTCCTGATGTTAATTTTCAAAACTATGTAAAAAAGACGTTTTTGGATTACCGTAAGTAAATAAAACTGTGGCGTTAATGACATAGTTTAAGTAAAAATTTCATATCATTGGCAATTATGGCCATATCACAATGATTTTTTCATAAAAATGTTCAGAACATCCTACAGAATAAGTTCAACAACGCATTTAGCAAAATATCTATTAAATGCTGGAATCATTATCAGCTCAAACTTGGGCTCATAAATATTTTGAAAAAAATTATTCATACAGCGACTGTTGTTACCATATTTGGAAAGACGTATAACGATTCTAATTAGTTGGCCTGTTTGACGCTAAACACCAATAATCCGTGAAATCTGGACGGATTTGTGACACGAAAGTTTGAAGCATATTTCCAGATGGGAAGTGAACTGACGCACCGTGGGGAGTATTCCGTAGGACATTGGGATAAAACACGAAAGTTAAAATTTGGAAGTTTGATTGCAATAGTGACAAACTAATATCGTTTCCCCGTCATGCCTAGTAATTTTCATCATTATAGTCGCTTTAATAATACCTTAATGCCAGATTATAGTTGAAGAAAGGAAAACATATTTTTTTTTATTTGGAGCTAGTTTGCCTATATTATTTGTCTGAACCTAATGGCATTTGTTGGGCAGATTCAGTCACTAAGACAGCCGAGTATCGGCTTTAAATATATAGAATTATTCCGACGCTTTAAATAATTGTAAAAAATTTGATTCGATTACGCTAATCCACCGAAAAACTATTCCTACCCCGTTGTTATTAAAGGTTGGACCTTCTAAAGACAGTTTTCAGATCTTGCCACATCGCTTGAAATTGAGGATTTTAAACGCGCGAACGCTGAACTTAAGAATGACTGTAATTATTTGTTATTTAATTGTTTTTCTTAGCTTATTGGTGTTTTCATCAAACCAAATTTTTACAAAGTAACCCATATAGCACCATATATAACCATTTGCGAATATATTAATTATAATCCAAATATTCATAAATCGCGATTTGCAAGAGTATGGTTTTAAAATATCTATAATAAAATTTGGTGCGTTGCGCGCACCACACAACTTTCCCTTACCGTCCTATAATAATTATCTTTTCAATATAATTTTAAAGAGTTCACATAAACAATGCTTGAAATAAACTCAGCAGCATTCACTTCTTCACATCTTCTCCCACTTAAGTACAATAAAACCGCATTTTTAACAATTTTAGTACAAATTTCTGTACACAACCTGTATATTTTAAATTTTGTCAAGTTGAAAATATATTTTAAAAATTTCGGTTTAGTTTCCGTGGAAATATTTTGTTTCCATTGAATAATATAAAAGTAGAAATTATTAAGTTAATTTCTGCTTTTGTATTTTTACATTACATTATTACAGAGCGTATTGTAGGCAACATATTGGCGGATTGGTGGGAGGAGGTTATGTCGCATCCGTCTCCTTTCGAATGCGCTCGGTAATCCATCGGTAGTTCTCATAAGAAACGCTGTACCTTTGCTAATACTGGTTCGATTTAGATATTTTTTTTTTTATTTTTTAGATAATTTAATTACGTTTCATACAATTCTATGCATAATTTACTATAAAATGCATGTTTCTAAAGTTAAAATGCAGCGAAAGGTCTTTCTTGTTTCGAAGGCACTGTGACATTTTACGTTTAACCAAACTGTTAAACTGAGGTCGCAAATTTGATAAGATGGGGTCGGAATTGATTAAAAAATTGTTAAATATGTCTCTGCTATTATGGATAATATACTAGAATAGATAATAATAATACATAATAGATAGATAATACTCTAAATATTACCTCTTTTTTCGTTAACTATCAAAAGTATAATATTGCATTCGGGTATTAACAATATTTTGAACACGGTAGCCAGTTCTGTTCTCATATTGGTATTCTACAAATATGTTATTTTTCTATTATTAATATGACTCTAAGTAATGCCTGTTTATATAATTAATAACCGCTAGGTGGAAACAGCTAAGTAAATTTTCATTTTTTTTTTTTTTTTACCCAATGGTTTCTCAAGGTACTTAGGATATGTGAAAGGTATCCAGTGATTGCACAGCTATGCAAACCCCCTGCCTTTCTCTGCGAACATTTATACAACTGGATCTATTCAGCTTACCACTGGATAATGTGGAGCGCACAACCTAATTGATGTTACAACAGCCTATCATCAATCGGTCTTAAAAGAAATTTATGTAATGACTCGACACTCTGTTATAAATACCTAAAGACTTCTAGAGTGAAGGTACTATGTTGTATTGGAATCAGTCTTTTACAGCAGACCACAATGTGATTCATAATAGACCCGACATTGTATAGATTGATGGTGATTAGAAAAGTTCTGAGATAATAGATATTGCTGTACCAAACGATGGTGATGCTAGTTTAGATTGTGTAGAAAAAAATTCGTAAATATCAAGCACCATCGGCTGAACTAAGAGATCTCTATCGCTCATATAAACCACTACATACACACTTTAAATAACAGAACTGACAAGTTGGTTCGGGCGAATAATTCGCACAGTATATTCGTAAATAATAAAATTATAATTTAAAATTAATGCGCTTGGGGAGTGAGAGATGTGGGGTGGAAAACAGAAATGAGTGAAAAGTTTATCGTGCTCGTTTATCGTAGTTAGTGAATTGATTAAACCATAATCGAATATGGGAATAAAGTAAGTGCATCCAAGTGTTAAAGTTAGGCTAGGAGAAGTGCCACGTAAGTTGTAAACTTTTAAGTCGAATTTGAAAAAAATAAAAAATAAAAGTCAAACTTAAAAAAATTAAAAAAAAAAAATTAAATTCTAAATTTGCCGAGAGTAGCAGGTAATCTTTAAAATGATGGCTCAATCGGTGGTTTTGATTAAGTATTAGGGGAGATATGGCGTACCGGCAAAAAAAAAAAACATCTTTGAGGAATAATATATAAGTAGACCACGCTGGTTCTTGTGGAAACCCTGCATCTTTGCTAATAGCATCCGGATTTCGTTTAATTGTTTTTTTGTTTTGTTTTTTTTAACGGAATTTAATCACCTTTTAAACGACCATACATATAACTAACCGAACAATGTATACTTTTCGAGCTATACGCAAATAAAATATTCTATTCGTCATAACTTGTTTTTATGCTTTTCCTCGGAGATGAACAATATAAATGGATACTTAAAGGACTTGAAGCAGAAGACTCTAGCCAAGTTTCATTAAAATCGTTAGATCCGTCTTCTTGCTACAGTGCATAGAAGAACATTTTTTTTTTCAGCTATTGTGCAAAGAATTGTTTAATTATTAATCGTCATTAGCGGTGAAGATAATCTTTAAAATGATGGCTCAGTTATTGTTAAGAAATAATATATAAGGATAATTTCTAAACACTAGATACTTTATATTTTGTTTTTAACACTTATTTGGAAATAATATTTCTTTACATATCGCATTATATTGCGATGTTACAGCAACTTTCAACCTCTTTTATTACTTGTTCCACGGACTATAATCCGGTGCCCTTTGCTAGTTTAGCCTTGGAATGCTGAGGTGAGAATTAGTACTGAAAAGGATGACCAGTGGAGTATTAGGAGCAGCTCTGTCAGCGGGTAGATGACAAGGGGAGATAAAGTCGTGCGGGGGACTCAGAATGTTTTCAGCTTCATTATAACAAGTTTGAAGGAGCGGGTATAATTTTTTTTTCTCTTCCTTTTCCGTGACTCTTTTATTCGGAAGACGGGGGGCTTGCAGCTGGCTGAGCTGTGCACCTGGTTCAGGTAAAGATGGTACAAAGCGGCGGTACAGAACCCATGACAGCCCTGTCCCTTCCGCTGACCAACTTATTTAGGGTCCCTACTGGTGAATAGCTGCAAAATAATGCCCCTCTTTACCCCGGTAAGACGGCGAGAGAATGGCTGAAGATCTATCGCCTTGTCCAGAACTGAATGATTTTACAATACTTAGGGACTGTCCTTTCAAATGTACAAGGAATACAGGACAAAACGAACATCTTGGTCGGTAGAAAAATTCTAAAATATTCGTTATCAATTACAAGATAACTCTGAAATTATTAGAGCCACTGAAACCAATTAAAAGCTACCCGGGAATGACATCGAATAAGCCCGAATGTTAGCACAAGAATTGATCATAAAATAAATATGAAATTTAAAAGGAAAATTGATAAAGTCCAGTTTTATAATAAACTGTAATCTTAGATTGATAATGGAAGATAGAATATAACTGTATATTAATATAACTCGCAATCGGAAAAAAAAATAGATAAGTCGAATCATTTAAAATTTATTTTGCAATATCAAGATAAATATTTGATCCGTTGTTCTGACTTTTATTTATGGTCTACCTTAGAAATAAGGGCGACAACAACGAACAAATAAATTATAAAAATAACTTTTTTTGGGGCTGAGACGATTACTATACTTTTTTTTTATATGACTACATCGTTGGCTATTTTGCATTTCGACTTCACGCGGAGCAGTAAAGTTAGCACGTTTTCCCGTAGATTTTAAGATAAATGTACCGGTAGTGGACACTTGGATAATTAAAATATGAAAATAAGGCAACTAGACTTTGATTCTGCTTCAAACTTAAAGGAAATGAAGCTGATACCTCCAGATATTTATACAAAGCAGTGGTATAAATATAATGTTTTATGTTCTAAAGTTAAAACTTTTAATTTGAGACCACCTTCCTTGTTTTTATGAGACCCTTACTTTACTTTATTGTAAAATAAGAAATTATTACATTGACGTGTTTCAAGTAATACAAAATTAGACTATAATCCAAGAAAAAATCGTTAAAATGTTTGTCTGCCACTAAATCAATAAGGAGATTCCAAGCGTCCACTATTGATGCAGATTTAATGATTACGAAAAGTAAGAGAAAATATACTATCATCAATTAAAATTAGACTAGTCATGAATCCAAAGAAGAAAAGCTGGCGCAATCACTGGAAACCTACTAAATCTCAAAAGTACCGAGAGAAACCATTAGGCCAGGAAAAATCAATAAACATTTCCTTAACTGTGACCACCTATCGGTACATTTACCTTACCGTAAGTTTTACCTATAGAGTAAAAGTATAGCAGCTGATAAGAAAACTGGAAATACAACCCAAAATGTTCCACAAACATTCTGCGCACACTTGTTTAGAGGTGCAAGTCTTCAATAATACCGCGTAGTTTTATTTATAATCATTATAAAAAATAAAAAAAATGCTTTCAATGCCACTGAGGCGGTTGATATAGAAGCGCTAGGATCTCTTGTTGTCCTGATTTTACCTCCAGACGTGAGGAGACAAGCTTTGTTTAGAGTGTCTCAAGTTGAGTGTAGTTACATTGATAAGGATCTGTTTCAGATACTTATTTTTATTTTAGTTTTAGTTTTTAGCTTTAGCTCGCTATTATTTAATTTGACTGTAAATATGGTATGAATGATTTCCTATAGCACTATTACTTATTATCACCAATTAAGACAAATTCAGATATTTGACAATAAAAGCAGTTTATCTCTCTCAGTCTTAAAAATAAAAATAATAATAATAAAATTTGTTTAACAGTATATAAATTACTAAAAAATATTCGGTAAGGAAATTTCTAAAATAGTTTTCATTGGGAAACGCACGATATTTAACCCAGACCCCCATTCGCCCTCAGTTGGAATAGGCAGCACTATGCCGGAGAGCCTCTTCCAGATAAGATGCTATAATTACACTGAGCAACATATTATTAGGACCACTACTGGAAGCCTGGAAGCACGTGGCACCATCGGGGGACCATTGTTACATACCTAACAGCCCGGATTTACTACCCCGACCGGCGACAGCATTGGGGCTCCATTCTCATGTATCAGTAGGTATCCATAAATATTACAAAATATGGTTGTTCAGAAAATATGTATAATAAAATGATATAGATATCAAATTTTATAAATTTAATCGCATTTCAACCAATGACAATAGGAAATAAAAGGCTATTTTAAAATATAGACAATCATGTTCGATTATTTTTAATCATAACAGATACTGAGATAAATGTTGATAAATTTACTAAGACAGATTATAAGAAATTCGAATCGGTTAAACAGTTTTTATTTTATTTTACTCTTTTTTTTTTTTTACATTAGGTATATATTTACTGAAAGTTTATTTAAGGAGTTTTCTATCGAAAGTTAATATACCCACTTCTTAAAAATAAAGATTTTTTTGACGAATTAATATTCTACACCCAAAAATTATTCAGTTTATTTCAAATCTTAAAATTTTCTCCTGTCAAACAGGTGTTAACAATCAAATTTTAAATAAAAAATTGCCTTGTCTCAATTAGATGCACCCCTAATAATTTTCCCAAAGTGGTTATATTAAGTAGGAGAATCTTGGTTGGGGGTGCAGCCAATAAATAAACACACAAATAAGAAAACTTATTATAATGTGTGCCGACGTTTCGGCCTAAGTTTTATGCCTTCATCAGGGCTGAGTGGCGCGTAGAACAACGGCCAGCCCGCTTGGGCTTATAGAAGAAATTATTTTCTTCACAGTTTCATTTCATAATTGTTTCGGTTAATTAATAGATATTTTTTTCGATAAAGTTTTATTTTATTTCATTAACAAGATTTTTATTCTGTGTCCCCGTGTTATTTTATTGACTCGAAACAAAGCGAATTTAATTCCAAAAGAAACCTCAACTTCATTTATTTATAAAAGCTGAGAAAAATATTCACAAGTAAAGTGCAATTTTAAAATTAAATTAAACTTTTCGTTATTGGTTCCTCCGAAAATCCCCGTACAATTGATTAGGTAATCCTAACTATCTTTATTAAAGGGGAATTTGTTTACTTTACGTTGTAGCCATTGGAATATAATTACCCTGAATACTTGTTGAGTGATCACTTCACATTCAACAAAAAACGTGACGCCTAAAATAACACAAGACAAATTTCCTGCTTTTCCGTGGGTAATCGGTAATAATATGAAATTTAGATTAAATAAATTTGAAATGTCAAATGCTCTGCTAATGAAAGTAGAGCTGCTAGTAACTAACGTAGGACGTATGACAGTTTATACGAATTGAAGGACTGTCCTACCAAAAGTAGGACGCCTGGCAACCCTGTGATAGTGTCTTTGGTTACACTGCCAGTAGCTAATACTGTCCCAACAAAAGTAATAGGCCAAATTATGACAAAACTCAGGATATAATTATTAATTAATTCAACAGATAGCAGTAATATTTCAGAGTGATGAAATCCTCTCCATGTAAGATCTGAAAGGTCAGAGAACCGCCATTAATGCTGGGAGGAGCCAGTTCATTTTTACGTCTCTATTAGTTCATCTGAAAAACAAAACAAAAAAAAAAACAATGGGACAATTGAAGCCTAAACCACAAGGAAGGGTCCCTTTGTTGTAGCCTGGAGGCAGTAATGACCCTCCTCCAATGAGTATCCGCCACTACATCTTCATCTTCATTCACCTTGTAACTAATATCCCAAGAAAACCTAATGTTCATTCAGAGAAGAAGAAAAAAAAACATTACCGGATAATAGTCCAGGACTCAAAAATAAACGCACTTGATAAAAATGAGTAGCATAGCCATTCGTGCATGCTTGTATATAAGATTTCTGAGACTTGTAAAATGTGCTTGGTTGAGCATAAAAATACAACCAGAAGTACATGAATTTTAAGTTGGAAAAAAAAAGCCTATTGCCAACCATTTATTCGAATAAAACATTTATTTATTTTATAATAATTTTTATACGATGAATTAGGCAAGAGTTAAGTTTAAAATAGAATTTTAAATTCGAAAAAAGAAAAACCTATTACCAGCTATTTATTTAAATAATACGTTTACTAATTTTATTATAATTTTATACGATGAATTAGGCAAGAGTTGAGTTAAAACAATTAACACTCCACAGTTCCGCTCACTCAAATCCATGACACTATCGACACTGAAAGTAACCAGCAGAGTTCTTACACATTTTTATGAGGTAAATTTTTCAAGTCAACATAGGTAGGCAAAGGAACAAGGTTTTCAAGAGGGCATTACAAGAGTAAGCAAATTAAAACACTGAAGACAAGGCGAAAGAACATATTTTTTGAAAAGAAATGTTTCCACAAATAGTTTATTTTTGCGTACACGCAAATTTCACATTATTTAAGATAAAACTATTTTATTTTTTTTTCTTGTCAGCCATAGTAAGATGTAATAATATAAAAAAAAAAAAAATTGATTTGATTTGTAAAATCTGTATCATGCATCAAAATTTCTCTTACATTTTCTTTGCTTAAGTTTCGGGTTTTTTTCCTATCTTCAGAATCAACTCCTTATATCCATATGTTCTAGTACAATTTTATCATATTATTATTCAATCTCTTTATCATGATAATATCCATAAACTCTATTATTTCGTCTTAATTCTCACATTATTAAAACCTTATTAACTATAACAACGAATTGATATAAAAACGTGGCACTTTTATATTGATATTGGTTAGTACCGAAAGTAATTCGATCAAAGCTTTCTCTGACTACGCTTC
This sequence comes from Rhaphigaster nebulosa, assembly GCA_948150685.1. NCBI lineage: Eukaryota > Metazoa > Arthropoda > Insecta > Hemiptera > Pentatomidae > Rhaphigaster > Rhaphigaster nebulosa. Next base: position 52,281,276 of record OX411307.1, read on the forward strand.
ACATATTTTCGCCATTCAAGCCCACCTAAATCATAAAGAGGCTTCTGAAAATGTTCTATTTCTGTTACTTCAAAACAATTAAGTAACGCAATGCTGAGTTCGCTATATCGTGATTCTAAACACAGCTAATTTGCGATGCGCATTAGGACTACAAGCCCTCCGATTAACGAAACCACGAAAGAAAACTAAACGACCAGACCCTTGTTCCAACAACCCTATCAGATCTCCAAAAGTTATTAATCATACATTAACAAAATGAATAATTATCCAATGCCATTGTCAAAGTCGAGCGAGGTGCTGACTTGTCAGCCCATAATCTGATAATTAGAAGAACATTGAAGTTCATTACCTATGTTTTAGTTTGAAGACATAATCATAATATCTTTTATTTCTAAGAATATTCTTAATAGCTATTAAAGTATAAATATGCTTAGTAAATGACTTTTATTAGATAATGGATCCTCAACATAATTCAAGTGCCCAAAATCTCTCTTTGAGCCACCTTCACGCGACCTTATCATCAGTCAGGCAGTCAACAATGAGAAAAATGTATAATGCTTGACGATCTTTTCATTATGGTACAATCAATTGGTAATTTATGTTGCAAAAAATCCAGCAGTCGGTTTTATTTTATTACCATCCCCATTGCTTTGAGGGTGCTGAATCCGAATCTAGAATTATATAACAAAATTTCTGATGCAGTTTGAGATATTTGCAAAAAACAGCGAAATTTTCGTAGAGTTTTGATTTTTTCTCTTATAATTTCAAAAGTATGTGTGATAGCGAAACATGTGTTCTTGTCTCCTTTTAGGTAGACTGAATTTGGCAGAATTTTAGCTCAACCGCAGCTCTGCAGGTCTAATTGTACCCGAGATACAGTACAGTCAAATTCTTCATTTTTTACAAAAAGTGAAATTTTAAGTTTTGGGTCAAAGTTTTAGCCAAATATTGGGAAAAATCATGTAAAATCAGGAAAATTTTCAGGAGTGAAGTTGTAGCAAATCTACTACCCGTCAAATTGTTAAAATTATGCCTTACGAAATCTTACAGGTTCTTCTGTTCATATTTAATCTTTCCCTCCAAAATTCCTACCACCTGGAAAAAAGCTTTAGTCCATCCCATTAAAAAAACCTCCAATCTCCTAAAGAATATCGCCCAATATCCATCCTCTCTAAACTTTCCAAACCAATAGAAAGAATAGTCCAATCGCAAATATCTAGCTTCCTCGAAAGTCCAAACAACTTGATCCTCTCCAATCTTGTTTCCGACCCAGCTTCTACACACAACCCGCTATCATCAAAATCACTAGTGACAGACATACTGCTATGGACGAAAAAAGGTTAACGGTACTAGTACTCCTTTCTTTCTCTAAAGCTTTTGATTCCCTGGACCATTCATCCTCTTTCCCAACCTAACTTTTCGATTGGTCTCAAGCAGTTGCTATTGCTAATCAACCCCTATCTTCTTTCCTTATCCTGTCCTCAGGAGTAGCCTAAGGTTCTAGCATTTCTTCTCTCCTTATCAATGTCAATATCAATGATCTTCCTAATTCAATCCACCACTGTTCCCACCATCTTTACGCCGATGACTTCCAAATCTATTTATCATTCCCTTCTTCTGAATTATTAGTTGCGTTTGTCAATATTCAGGGAGACCTAGATAGGAACAGTACCTTGGTAAATCTGAATAAATTAAGGTTAAACGCAACAAAAACTCAGGCCATTCTTTTTGGTTCCAATTCCCTCCTCAGGTCCAACGCCGCCTTCCCTAATTTATTCATAAGTGATCTACATATCACTTTCAGTTCCTGTGTCAAAAACATAGGGATTACTATTTGCCAAACCCTTTCTTGGAAACCCCATATTGCCCAAATTTCCCGAGGGTCAATAAGTACCCTAAAATTATTCCATCGTTCCCGCCATCTTCTTCCATAACCCACCGGTAAGCTCCATGTATCCTCACTCATTTTCTTCCAATTTGACCTTGACTGCGTGATATAAGGTGACCCCTCGGTTGTACTCGAGGATAGACTGAAGCGTATCATGAACTGTTTTTCAAGATTTGTCTTGGGTACTTCAAGACGATCTCACGTGTCACACCTTTACGGCGAGTTAAAGTGGCTCTTCCCCTCCATTCGTAGACAATATTTCCTTGGATCTTTCCTATACGGAGCCATCGACTCCCATCACCCGTCCTACATCAACAGCCTCCTACAATTCAAATCCCCTGTCCACTCAAAGGAAACAGGATCGCGCCTTTCTTGCCCGCTCCATTGTCCTCTGGAATTCCCTCCCTTCTAATGTCCGATATCCTTCTTCTCTCTCCTCATTCAGATTCCACCTTTTTCAACACCTCCTCACTTCCCAAAAAGAAGAAATTTTATTTCAAGATCAATATCTCGATTAGTTGTAAATAATTGTTCCAATTATCATACAAAGTTTTAACTCTGTGAATTATTTCTATATAGTTGAATGAGATTCTGTTAAGAAGTGAGAATTTGTTTTTAACGTTGTTTAGCTCAGGTTAGCTCTACTCGTATTATTTTTATATTTTTATTTTCTACGTTTTTCTTTATTTCTTTTTTTTTTATCTTTTCATTTTTTTCGTCAGTGAAATTATATTTATTATATTTTTTTACCAGAAGGATATTCTTTTTTTTCGCTACTTATATGTTTAATTGAGATTATTGTAAATATTAATAGACTTTTATTAATATAGTCTATGGCAAGACATTTTTCTGTTATATTTTTTACTCCTACTTAATTCTTAAGGGACCTAGACCCAGAATAAAGTTTATTTTTTTATTCTATTCTATTCTATATATATATTTTTTTCTAGTTTATTTTCAATTTTTTTTTTTTTACATGTTCCATACCCTTTGGAACATGTATATAATATTCAATATGATTTATTGTACGTACATTCATGTAACGCTTATATTATCATTGAATTTGTTTTTCTTACTAAACTGATCAATTTTATTAATTATTCTTATGTACCCATCTATTTATTTATTTTTTTACTTATTTATTATTCTTTGAATATATATATATACATATATTTTTTTTCGGGAGGGAAGGGATTATGTATAAGCCTTCATTTAATAATGAATATGCAATAAATTATACTAAATATTATATATATATATATATATATATATATATATATATATATATATATATATATATATATATATATATATATATCCAATGCGCCAAAGAGTATGGAATATGAAAATTAATTCTTCTGTAATAGGGTTACAGAATGAAAAGTAAAAAAAAATTACATAGTCTCTAAGTACTTTGATTGCCAAACATTTAATACACAAAAGATTCTCTATGTGTCACAACGTTCCGGTTGATATTTTAGCATTTTTGAAGGATAATGTGTCAGCTATTCTCGAAAAGATCATTATCCACTCGGAAACTTGTTAATATTTACTTTTGGATATATTCATCATAAAATAAAAAAAGGGGGGAGGAACTAAAGTATTTAAATATAATGAGAAGATTCCTATATTATATTTATGTCATTATATACCTATATTCAGATTAGTTGATGTTAAAAATTTTGAGTGATCCATACCAAATTTGTCTTTGAATTTATCCCCCTCCCCGACCCTTAGCTCCTCCTGATAGTCCCTGATAGTTTATCTACGATGTTACCGAAAACCTTGACCCAGTTATAAAACATCGGTACTATAAATGTTTAAATCTAACTTAAAAAATCGGCCAACTGGACCTATATATTCCGTCGGAATATTCGGTATATTATATTTTTAAAAATTAAATATATAAATTCATCATTCCGTACAATAATGCAAATGGGTCAATATCTGAATTTGGATATGCATCGCTCAACCGAACCAGAGCTTCCATGTCCTTTCGCACCATTCCCTCTTGCCACTCTGGATAAAAATATCGATGAATTTTCGAAATTATGAATTCCTGATTCGATCTGTTTGATATCGATTTGATACATAAACCTATATTCCTCTTCGATATTTACATTCCCAGTGAGGAGATGGCGTATATAGGTCAGAGTGGAATCGCAAAATGCCACCTGGCTCCAGTAAATATATAAATAATGAGCGGGGTTGAGGATAGGCAGACGGTCCGCTTCGGAAGATCTACTTTGGTGGTCCGCTCTCCCTTCACCGTGTCCCCCCCCCTCTTCTACCACTCCTTCAATCTAGTTTCTCCGGCCTGTCTAGTCTCCATCCCGTCCCGGAGTGGAAAAATTAATATTTCTATCATTAGTTCCTCCGTTTCTCCTTTATCGACGACCTCGTAATGCTTAAATCCGCCGAAGAAACCCATCCAGAACATAAGTGAACGAAGGAAGACAAACCGTCACTGTAAATGATAAGGCGTATCACAGGAGGTAGTCTTACCGAGATTAATAAAAGCATGACAAACATTGGAAGTTAAATTTTAAAATAGATTGTACTGTTACATCAATGGTTCCTTACATGAAATATAAAAAATTGGTCAGAACATAAAAATTTCATTGCATCTCAAATAATTCTATGGTTGACATTAATGTCGTATACCATTAAATTTTAAAAATCCTAACAGTCTAGGAAAGTTTATGAAAACATTATATTTTACCTTCAGGTAAGTAAACACGGAAGAAGTACATTGAACTGTGTACAAATAATTCTCATTTTTTTTTTCTAATTTTTGTAATGGTATGTTTTTTAAAAATTGCTAGATTTTACAGAAACTGTCCTAGTTTATCAGTATTATAGAGAGTTTTAAAATGTAATGATCCAATGCTTTAATGTTTAATGTGGAAACATTTGAATTGAAATTTTTTTATTTTTTTATAATTTTATTATTTTTTTTCTAATTTCAGGTAATTCCTACCTACTAAAATTTAAACAGTCCAGGAGAGTTTAAAAATACAAAAATTAACTATTTGTAAAAAATATAGATCCAAAATGTGCCTATACTGGATACTATAAAATTTCTAAATTCCAACATTGGAACCAAAAACAATTACAGAAACCTGAAGGTTTTTAATTTATCCACAATTAATACAAATAATCAAGAAATAAACATACAATTTCACAGCTCGTAAGTTTGTTCATAAATTTAATCATAAAATAGAGCTTAACAATGCTATAGGCAAAACAAAAAATATTTAAAAAGGAAGCCTTTAGTTAAAATAAAAAGTTAAATATATTTATAAACAGTTTTTCAAATTCCACACAAAATAAATTGTAATGAAGCACCCATTAAAGTGCAATATTTATTTATATAAAAAGAAAGTAAATTATTTAATAAGGAATGTAAACAGGAAATATAACAATAGCAACTCATTTGTAGCAAAATGAAAATTTCGTTATTGTTTAAAATTACAAGCCTTGGTAAGGGCAGATACGTCACTATAATATAAATATTTAAAAATGGCCTAATCCTCGATCATTTATTTATATTAAATAATTTAATACTCTTCAATCGGAATATAATAGAACAAAATTGGCACCTATATTATTAACTAATAATGTAATATAAAATCTTTATGGTGTAAGATCAGACAATTTAATCATTTTAGCTTTATTTAGATTAATCAGAATTAGCTTTTAAATGTTTGCATTTATATAAAGTTTTATATTAAGTTAGGATATTATTAAGAATCACTGTAAAAGAAAGTTGTGAAAGAAAGGAGAGTTTAATAGAAAGATTAAAATAATCAAAAGGAAGAAAAAGAACATATGTAATACATTAGATTGAAGACAACTATAATAAATGTAGGATAAATGGTTAAAATGAAAAGAACAAATATATTTGTATTATGCCTAATGATGGATTGATAAGTATGTTGTGTAATGCACCAACCCAATGTATTTGAGCACAATGTTAGTAAATGAAGCATTTCTCCCTCCTCCATAATGTAACATTTTACTATTCATATAAATGTATACATTTTACTAAATGTATAATGTTTACATAAATGTATACATTTTACTACTATTTACTATTAAATATAACCTCCAACTTTATGGTAAATAACAATGAATTTGAAGAACTTATTTCAAAATAAAATTCGAAAGTTGTTTTTGTCGAATTATTTTAGTGCAATTAAGGGAATGCACATTTCTTATGCATCCGTCCTTGCGCATGCGCATGATGAGTATTATATTATACCTTAACAATTAAATATAGTGATTATAATTTTTGTAGTGTAATGATAATCCGATGTTAACGAGCATAAAATGATACCAGTCGTAGACGGTTTCAGACAAGAATTAACTATGAAGTAATATTTTATACAGTTTAATTTATTAAAAGTAAAATAATCTAACTTGAACACAAAAAACCCAAAATGTGTATGTAGCGGAAACTTTAAAACTTCTAAACTCCCGTCGCAGACACTTAAATAAATTACCGAAACATGCATAATTTTATTTTATCTATTTATTCAAAATGAACAACAAAAAAATAACAAGAAAAACATATATTTTCACAACTGATAAAATTGAAAAAATAAATTGAACACAAACATAGAGCTGCATGATTTTATCGTTAATTGACCGAATTATTCCTAAAGAAAGTCAAATATGCATAAAAGTAAAATAGATATATAAACAATTGTTCAAATTCCTCAGTAAAAATATGAATTTAAAGTATACAAATAGTTACATTTCACAGAGTGGATGTGTGATTGGTTATCTTATCTTATGCTATTGGTTCTCTGAGCAATAGATCACATTTTCAGGATCCGTTTTGGAAGATTATTAGCAATAATGTTTTATTACAAATTCTTTATTATTTATTTTTTTTTTTTACACTTATTTATATTGCTTTATTTAAGTATTTTTCTTTAATAGTGGATGTATGACCTGCCAATCCTCCAACGGGTGGTGATTATATTATTAAACCTAAAGAAATGTATACTTTTTGAATTATGTGCAAATAAAGTTTTCTTTTCGTCATAACATTTTTCCTGCTTTTTATCGGGTATATAATATATATACGAATATATAAAAGGCATTAAGGAGAAGACTTAAGGCAAGTTTCATCAAAATCATTAGTGCCGTTTTGGTGATTCAGTCAGAATAACAAGTTTTTTGGCTACTGCGCAGCCGCTATTGAGCGCAGGGTGCTCGATTTGGTAGACAGGCATACGGGGCCGATCCTCTACAAATCAAAAAGAAAAAGAAAATATAGCTAGAGATTTATAGATGACTTTATATATGAAATAAGTATCCTCGCTAAGATGAAAAACCATCTGCAAATAAGGATGCATCGAGAACTCTAAATGCAATGCTCTCTCAGTAAGTTCGCAAAAACTATATTTGATTGTGATATCACCTGGATTTCATTGAGAGACACTAGATAAGACCAAAAACTTCTTATTTTTTTCATTTGGTTTGAACATCAAAGAGTTCAATACTGGAGCGATTTACTATTACTACACTTATACGAATATGAGGAATTTAAAGAAGCCTAGATTAAATTCTATACCGGTAAAACAGGAAAGGTGAATGTGTTTTAAGAATATTTAAATATTGAAATAATACATTCATCCTTGGTCCTGTAAAAGCGGTTTAAATAACACAGGTTTTTAAACAGCTTTTATAGAAGCAAGATCCTGATGACAATTGCTGATGGTTCTGGTACCGCGTCAAATTCCTTTAACGTCACGTTCAGGGCGATGGAAGCGGTGCTTTTTAGAATCTGCCTTGGTGGTCTGCCCCCTCGTTGTAACCTGAAAATATCCGTAGACTGTGTAATGCTTTTGAAGTCGGGAACGAGGCTCCTACCACCTATCCGGCAGTTTCTCCTAGTACCTTCCTCAGACCGATAATTGATCATCACTACGAAGAAAAACATTATCATTTGGAACAACACTGTATAAAAGATTCACCATAAGTTTCTAAAAAATGGAATTACACTTGCAGATGATCCCAAATAAAATTTAATCAAACATGATCCATAAGGCGGTAAGAAAATGAAACCGATTTCTTCGAAATAACGTCTTCTAATACGACCGGCAGATGATAGGCAGCAGTGGTATGAAGGTATAACCAACGGCCCACGTCATCTTAATACGCCTGAATAGATCACACTACGTTAGAATAAAAATAATAACATATACATGACACATGTGAGAACATTATTTAACCTTTCTTTGGAGAGCGAATATCCATTGCGGGAAGGGTTGCCCTAATATTATATACATATAAGATATTTAATACCGTTCAGTTTGTTTCTTGAGAGTGTACCTTCCGTAAAGGTATAAGGTTATGAGGATCACCGACGAATTAACCGTTCTACAGTCACGCTTATTTAACATGCCTAGAAAATCAGATGATGATAGGGCGTGTGGGCAATAGCGCCGTTAAAAGTCAATCGGCCTTTTTATTGCTGGCTTCACAAAAAAAAAAAAAATAGAACTTTACAGCTTCAGTAAATAGCAGCAACAAAAAACAATGATGTCGGCTTAGAATTCTGACAATGTTCTTGTATACTTGGCGATTGTCTTAAGGAACATTATACATACAATAGGCTCTTCCTGAACATCCTAATTTAACAACCCACGCTACGATTCAGGAATATTCAACTTCAAAAGCAGCTAAGATGGACCCTTCATACCTGGATTTATACAAAGAGAAAGGCTTACATAATTAATTATTAATTTAAAAGCAAAAAAAAAACTTCGAAAGAGATTCATAATTCAAAATCCTCAAGTTTCAAATTGAATAGCTGACTAAATTTTAAGCACCGAATATCGATATAATACCTACGATCGAAATAATATAATAAATAACTATGAAACTGTTGTTAGATTCCAATTTGTACACTATAGCATGCAACAGCAAATATTCCAAAAATTGCCTTTAGGAACGTTGCTACAACGATTTATTGGAGGGCACAAGATCTAAAATTTTCAATCAATTTCTGATCGGATTTACCAACTATATTAAATATTTTATTTTTTTCCAACTCTTTTGGATTTGAACTTTTCACTTACCTCTTGTGAATGTTGAAACTAGACAATAATAATTTTTTTTTTTTTTCAATTCAAACACAAGATTGTATCAACAAAATCTCAATTTCTTAAATCAAAAGATATTGGTATTGGTTTAAAATATTAATAACTCTTTGAGTAAAACGTTTTACCATAATTTTCGGAGTTTGAAATAGGCTCTCAAATATGAAATTTCCCAACCCCCTACCCCTTCTAAGGTGACGTCCCTGATTTCCTTATAAAATGCCATTCCTTGCAAATTTAATCAGTGGAATTAAAATATCGAATATCGCTAGCAAAAATTCGACGGACCGATATATAGATTCCTATGCACAATATGCCTGTAGTGAATTTTAGATGGTAAAAATAAAATCCACACCACTTACTCAATCATTGATGACTTTTTATTATGAGAAAAATTTTCAGATCGAATTGGAACTTAGAATAATTACGAGAGTTTTTTTTTTAAGGTACTAATGTTTTTGATTATAAAATTAAAATTCATATTCTTATTTAAAACAATCTTAATATTACAATAAAAATTTATTCAAACAAAATTTAAGAGAAAAAAAATTAACTCATTAAAACTGAAACTCTAGAATGGAGCCCCCAGATATGAATATAAGCTAATAAAATATAATAGCTTAGATATTCAATTTAAATTAATAAGTAATTACTGATTAATACCTTTATTAAACAATTCTGTTTTGAATGCGCTACAGGACTGTACACGGATGGTTAGTTAAGACATAAAGACAGCTTAATTAAGTCCTGGAGTCGTCATATGAGGCTTGAAAAGGAACGAGCAAGTAACTGGTTCTAGGTAGCTCTGCCCTTTATGGGACCAGAAGCCAAGCCTTTTTTCCTTTCCAGAAAATTCACATTAAGAATTTCAAGGTGTAAAGAGAACCTTCTACACCTGTAGAATCGAAAAGTAAGGGAAGAGCCCGAAGTCTTTTGTCCCATAAAATTGGAAGCAATCCATGAAATTTTCATTTAACGCCATGCTTAAATGGAGGAGACAATGGAGGAAATAGTCTTTATAAAGGGTATCGGAGTCAGACCATGAGGAAAATCGAATTTTTCCGACATAATTAACCGAGAGCGATAAAACTATCTGACTAGAATTTAATTTACTTTTGTGGTAAGAAGCGAAAAAAAAAAATGGAATAATAAAATTTCGCAATTAATTGATGAATATATAAAAACTCATTCATTTCTTATCCTTTTTCAACTAATAAAATTCAAAGGGGCAATGCAAGAAAGGTGCTGGTAAACGAATAATGTACTGGTATTAATGACATGAAATAAATAAAAGGAAGAAAACAAAAGGTAAAATAGCTTACAGCATACATTATGACTGGGGTAACTCGAACCTAGTCAAGATCAAAAACAGAGAGCAGGTGCTCTATCTTGTTCTGTACTCATTTTGTTTCTTGAACGGCATATCGTGTTTCATGCAGGCATATTGAGCACCTAAACAACTAAGAGAGGTCTTGGCAAAGGGAAAAAAAAAAAAAAAAAAAACCTTCAGCAATATCAAACTGATTGTGAGTAAAATTTTATTTGGAAGTGTGTTTTAAATAATTAGAGACTTCTCTAAGATTGGAAAATGGATTATTAATTACGGTTTAAAATGGTATTAATTACGGTTTAAAAAAAATAAACAATAGAGAAAAAAATATTTTCTAAAAAGATTTTGTATTTTAAATCGTATCCAATAATCCCTATCCATTCAAGGTTTTTTTCTGTAGGTGGTAGAGAGAAAGAGACGGAGTATACAGCCGATTTGAAAGAATGCTGATTTAAATAAAGGACAATTTTTAAATGTATCTATTGTTTATTGACGAGAATGTAATTATCGTTTTAGAAAATATAGTACTCCCTAGTTGATCACAATATCTAATAATTACATTTGAAATTAATTCTTTTTTTTTTTAAATAAAAGGAAAAATGAAACGTATAAAAAATAAACGTTTTTCGTTAACATCACGAATTCAGCTGTAAACTGAGAATTTTTGGAGTCCCAAATGTTAAACCATAAGTTGTTATAAAACGTTATTTAACAATTTAAAAAATAAAGAAACACAAATTTTCTGTTCCCATTGGTCTCTAAGGTTCCCATTCCATCCTTTCCAATGCTACTCTCTGCTGAGTCATTCTTTAAACCCATGTTAATCTGTGGCGACCACTTTTCCGTTTCCAATCCCATGGGGTTCCATTCCATGATTTTTTTTAGTCCATAGCTCATCATCCATTCGTATTGTGTGACCTCAGCAATAGTGAGAACATTGTAATATGTTCGAAGAGCTGGTCATGCCTCAGATCCATCAGCCCTTTGTAGTTCCCATATTTTTCGTACCGTGGATCGCAATGAAGTCCTTAGCTTATGCATCGTTTCATGTAAAGACTCACAATAACAAGTTCAGACTGGAATCCCTTCTCTTAAAGGGGATTATTACTAAGGGGAATATTACTCCAAACTCTAAGAAACTATTATCCTTGTAGTAGTTTTGCAGCCATAGTTGTGCAAATCCTCTTTGATTCAAGTTCTTGTCCATCTTTGCCAATAAGACGACCCAAATATGCAATGCTACCTGGCTTATCGTGCCCCGACCGCATCTTCTTTTAGATTGAAGAGCATGGTACAGCTTCCCTAAGCATTAATGTGTAAGCCTATTCCCTGGGCTTGTTCTAATATTTTAGTTGGTAAATCATAATAACTAGAACACCTGCGAATTCAAAGCTAAGAAGCTGATAGCTATTCAGTTGACTTCCATCCCCCATTTTAAGTAGGAGAATCGATTTGGCCTCCTTCCAGGTATTCAATGGTCGTGCAATTTCCGGCTCTTCATATATTTTACCAGCTCCATCTTCAAAACAGTAATTTGTCTTCTATGAGCGTCCATGATACTATATTACTATAGTTCATAATACTAGTCTTACTACATTTCTGAATGCATATGTGTCCTCTGAATCCAAATGTGGTTTAGATGATATTTTTCTGTATTACCGTCTACCAGTAAGCCTTAAAGTCCTTTATTGTCTTAGGGAAAACTTTATCTAATAAAAAATATTAAAATCTGGATATAAAATAGATATATAAATATATAAAATAGAATCTTTCAATGTTAGAAATGATAAATGTGAGAGGACAGTATTTTTTAAATACCTTAACTAAATATTTGATGAAAGTACTGCTTCTTAAACGAAAATTAATATAAAGGATTCGAGATTAAAAAACCAAGCTTCATGGTGGCATACAACAGAGAAACACATTATTCGGGATTTCGTAATTATATATATTATCGTTTTTTTTTTTTTGTGGAGTTAGAGAGAGGAAATCTACGAGATTTGAGGACAGGGATCTACTGTATGTTGACTGTCTTTTACAGAACATAGTCTGATTCGATTGCTTACTTATCGATTCGAATAATAATTGGACCTGTTTTAATTTCATTTACCTATTTATGAAATGTATAGTAAGGAAAAGTATTACGATCGTGAAAAATTTCGAATCCGAGTTATTAACGGAAATAAACGTTTTAAGGTCCCCTGATTACAAATAAACAAGTCTCGCAAAATGGTCTATGAGCGTGTCTGTGAGCATCCTAGCTCAAAATTGAAAATTTAAACGAAGCTGAAATTATTTCTTTAAGGTAGATATAAACCTAGGATGTTAGAACTATTTCACTAATAATGACTTATCGGAAGTGCAACTTTACATCGATGATTTTAAACTTTTTTTACAATTTTCTCGAAAACGGCTCTAACCATTTTGATCGTTATGTTATTATACAATTAAATGGTATTTAATATCAGCTAGGTCTTATCCTCATTGAAATAGTCTGGCAGGGCTTAATTGCCGAATTTTCAAAATGGCTTCCTCAGAAGTACCTTTAATTTTCTTTATTTGAAGGAATTAACTGTCCCTTATTGTAAGTAGCAATAAAACATGGATAAATATAAAATATGAAAGAATTTGATAATTAATTAAAAGAGAAATATTTTCCCACGTTGAAAACAAATTTCCGGAAATAAGAGTAGTAGAGTAGATTTATTACCGTTGCAGAGCTAAATCTTTTAGAAAACTTAATATCTGACATGTAAAGTCGTAGAAGATAACCGAGAGATTTTAAAAACGGATAAACTGAACTGATTGTTGTACCTAATAATTTCTACTTTTATATTATTTAATGGAAACTTTTAAAATTTCACAAGCCGTACTTGAGCATAAATTAATTTCTACTCAAAGTAGGGTAGTATGTGAAAGTTGTCTAATGCGTGCACCGCACCAGATATTTCTTGACAGAGTTCGAGAAAGGCACCTAAGATTTGTGGACTAGAATCTACTGTATTTTGGTTGCGTTTTACAGAGTATGGTTTGATTCGTTGGCTTACTTATAGATTCGATTAATAAATTAACCTTTTATTGTTATTATTGCTATTTTTTTAATTATTATTGTTTTATTATTATTATTTATTTCCAGATCGGCTTGGAGAGCCTTACATGGGTTTTTTAACTGTTAACAATATTATTGCTATTGCTATTTAATTCTTTAATATAATGACTAAGGACTTAGCATATTAATTCAACAGATGGTACTACGTTTTTCAATATGATTTTTAAACCTAATTAAAATTATGTGTGCCTTAGTTATTATTTTTCATAATGTGGTTAATTTACGAAATTTTTTTCTGTTAGCCAGAAATATAAATAAATAGGTCAGTAGCTATATGCATGAGTCAAGAAAATCCCACAGAGAACAAGAGGGCATTCATTGTGAATGGGCACAGTTGTACAAGCTAATTCCCCTTCCACTTGATCTAGATGATGTAGCCGCAACAGTTCGGTTATGAGGGAACAATGCACTTCCTCTGTCGATTAGAATTGCTTTGCACTAGAGATGCTATAGTCCAGGCACGATATTTATTTTTTTAAATAAATCTCCAATGGACTTTCTCTAAGTTCTTAGGAGAACAATAGTGAAAACAAATTTCATGTGTTTTAGTTAAAATCGGAATGTAGGAACCTGGCAAAAAAACTTTAAAAAGTTATTGTTTTCACGTTTAGGATGTTAAGAAAAACAAAAAAAAAAACATCGTTTAAAATAAAAAAATGAGTTGTAAACAATAGAAGTCAGTCAACAACTATTAGCAAAAAAAAATTAAAAACGGCAAAATATGGCCATTTTTGGACATTCAACTACAGGTCTTGATATTGTCGTAGGAACGTGTTTGGAGAATTAAATTGTGGATCTTAGTGTTGCCAATGTGCCATAAATATTTCATCTAAAAATAATTAAACAGTTCTAGAGCAAATTTTAAAAGTATCATTTGCTCCTGAGGAGTTTCTCTACAACCTTATTTTCATGAAATATATGTGAGATTCAATTAATAACTCAAAAACGCATAGGAAAATCGAGCTTTTTCTTGTTTTGGCCTCTGGGGCATTCGAGCGAAAGGGGAGCATTAAATACCGCGAAAAGTTTTATTATTTTTACATGAAACAGTAGAAGATAGGCACTATTAAAAACCACAATTTAAGCCCCAAAACATGTCCCTATAACAATAACAAGCACTGCAATTAAATGTCCAAAAATGGCCATATTTCGCGGTTTATAATTTATTTAGCGAAAAGTTGTTGACTGATTTTAATTTTTAAACGTTTATTTTTTTCGTCTTTGAAGCGCTATTACGTCATAATTTTTGTTTTTCTAAAAATAATTAAAAAGCGTGAAATACAGCCATTTTTGGACATTTAATTACAGAGCTTGTAATTGCCATAGAAACATGTTTTAGGGTACAGTAAAAATTGCATGTCAAAATAATAATACGTACTTTTCATTGTATTAAATTACAGCATAAGTTCAATTTCGATAAACCTAAAATACTAGACAATGCACACAAAGCAAGGAATAGAAAATTATTAGAAGCTATACATATTACTAAAATAATAATGCTTAATGAAACTTCATGAAAGTCCAAGAATTATATGTTTCCTTAGGAAAATTTTCAAAATAATCAATATTTAATGTAATAATCCAGTAAGAGTGTTCGGAAGCCTTTTTTTTTTTTTTTTTTTTTGTGATATAAACTAATCTTTTGCAATTACATACTATCCATATTGGATAGCTAAAAAAAGTTAACCACTGATATACTGGACCAGGAATATATGATATGCAGACAATTTTCATACCTTAATTTAGGTCGAAAGTCATTAACATTTTCGCAACAATATTCACAAATGTTTAATTTTTTTATTTAAAGAAATGGCCAAACAAAGCATTATGCCTGGTTTTCCCCTCAAATATGGATCGCTCAAACTTGCTTCAACTATATCCAATCCTCGTCAATATATGAACAAACAACGAGGACAATTATGGGATTGTTTCAATAGTATTTGATGAAACAAAATCGTTATAACTTTGCTGTAAGCGGTATATAAATGAAATTATCGTTTGAACGAAATCAACATTTTTTTAGGAGAAATCGTGTTAGAAAAGATTTACTTTAAAATCACTATTATAACCATTTTTAAATTTAATATATATTTTTTTAAATATATTCATTAATATATAGGTGATTGCTACCAAAAAATCAACGTATCTCAACGAAAAACATAAAAGTCCTTTTAGAATTTATTAAATAGACAATAAAATGAAAAAAATCGATTGAATCAGTATCTTTTATTAAATTAATAAGTTTATTCTGTAAATTAAATTATTTTAAATAAATCTAATTCAGTTTATGATTGAAAATTATTAATAAAATAAATTGAAATAGAAAGATCCTTACCACTAATTTAAATTGTTGGATCGAGAAACCAGATGACCCATGGAAGCTAAATCAAACTGCACCTGTGAACAAAACAGGAATTGGTTATTTTGCTCGATGGATTTTAAAAAAACGTTAGTAAGATAGTATATTCTTTAATAAGTGGAGTCAATATAAAACGATAAGGCCTCTACAGTATAATTATATAAAAATAAAATTTAGACCTCCATAGTATAATAATAAAGTAAGATCCAATCATCAGAGAATGATAAGAACTATCGTTTTATTTATAAAGGCATGGAATTATTTTATATTTTATGATTGACAAAATTCATTATATTTAAAAATCGACTTAATAAGCAATTCGAATACCTTAAATAGTACATTTAGTAATACATGTAAGATCAAAAGGCTGGGTGCCCATTACGGGACCAAGAAAAAAGAAAATATCTATTATAAGCAAATAGTGTAGACAAAACAATAATAATAATATAAAATGAAAATGTATCCATTAATATTATTAATTGAATTATCTTCGAATGAGAAAATAGTCGAGTGGCACTGCCGTACATTGTATTTTTGAGAAATAAAAGTTCGAGAACTGTACAAACAAAAGATAAGCACTTTGCAGTGTATTGCAAAATCGTACATCTTCAATCGTGTGCCAAAATTGTTCAAAAATAATCTCATAAGACTTCACTTATGCTTACTTAGTTGACCAATAGCATATTAACTAGAGAAAATGAAAAATGAGTTTCCTATGTTGTATTCAACTTGCAAGACATAAGCTTACCAAAACGAATGTATATTTTTAAAACCTTAATGTTAAAGATAACTATTTAGTAAAATTCTCAGAGAAGATGCTTTGCCGAAGAAGATAAATAAAAGAGAACCGCTAGGTACGTATAACGTAGAAAGGATTTCGAGATCGCAAACCGTATCAATACAATATATTATTGTAATAAATAACGCTCATGGCTACATCATTAATGGTGTAATTACTGACCACAAGGGAACCGCTCGCTCTGACCCAACGGGATATAAATCCAAATCCTAATAAATTAGCTATAAGTATGCCGACAGTCAGCCAAGGTTTAATATGCATACCCATTCACTAATTTTCCCCAGCTTTTTAGCAGCATAACATTTGCCTATATAGTTCTTGAAGGCAATGATATAATATACATCATATAATAAAAATGCATGATATTCATGATTTGTGTAATTCTAGGTTCGTGGTATCCCCGTTATGCCTTAAGTTGAATCCATTACAGCAACCAGACATATAAATTTTGAAAAGTATAATTCTTATCGAATAAATAATAAACCATTAATTCCATAAATAAAATATGTCAAATAAATGATATAAAATCACACCAGGATGAATTTCTTCATAAATACACCACTAGGTTACTAATACTAAACATGAACACTAAAACTTGAAGGAAAAAAAGAAAAGAATATATATATATAGCGCGAATCAAAATTAAGAGAAAGAATGTTAGGCCAATCAGTAGAGGGTCAAAACGGTTGCCTATGATGCAAAAGGTGGGATAGAAGCTTCTATTTTTAACTTTTTAATATAGGCAAAAACATAAAATGTAAGGAATTTACTCTTGTTTAATTTAGTATAGGTTGATGTTAATAAAAAATGCATGGTTTCCATGTTATGGGAGAAAAAAACAAAAAAGATTAATTTTATGAGCTATTTTTTTTAAATTTTTATATTTCCGGAATAATGAATGAGGTAGCGATCCTCAAATTCGTGTTAAGCATCCTCAGGAACATGGAAGTGCAAAATATCTAAACTTTCTGAGTAGAAACCCCCACTACCTGGATTAGCAGTCAAGTTCCTTAAGTTTCGCGGAAAATCACATCACCTTGAATCAACTTTATTTTCCTTTTTAGGATATGTAAATTATCAAAAATCGAAACGTTTTTGCTGTATCCATACGATTTTCCATCGCTATTTTCAAAAATATAGTTTGTGAAATAAAAATATTGAATTTTGTCATAAAAAATATTTATTTTATATTTTACTATAGAAAAATTATTGAATCAGCAAAAAAGATTTAGTTGGCATCCGCATGATGGTATTGAAGGATCAATCTAATTAGGGATTGATGAATTATTTGACACTTCTATAATTTGGTTTTATTGATAACTAGTTTCGAATGTTATACATTCATCTTCAGTTCTAAAAACCCTCGAAAAATTCGAAACTAGTTTTCAATAAAAACAAAATTATAGAAGTGACAAATAATTTACCAATCCCCAATTCAAATAGATTTAGTTTCATTCAGATAAACAAGGGATTATATTTCGCATTTATTGTCATTTATTGAAAAAAAAAATTTACTAAAAGACGGTAAGGTTTGTCTTAATCGAAACGTAACTGTCTGTTTTCTTTCTGAGTGCACCCTCAACCATCATCTCCTGTATTTCATCAATGGTCTTGTATCTCCATAATTGTTAAATTTATATATGATATTTACACCGAAAGTTACCAAAAATATAATTATTTACAAAATGATTAGTAACCTTTGGCTATTGAATTTTCATTAATGCGAAAATTGCTTTTTTTAAGTTTGATATTCATTACTAGAATCACGGAAAAGAGTCAAAATTTTCTCCACCACCAGGGCATTGTTTTTTCTTCTTTTTTTTTTTTTGAGCAGTGAATTAGAGAAACATTGAGAGAGTGACTTCTGAAAATAGCCCTTTCGCTCATCTCTAAGGCATATATTTAAAGAAGCGCAGTAACCAGTTAGAAGATTTTCTTCTATAAATATATACTCGAAATATCATCAAAAAGAATTCGATTCAAAAAGTCACATGTTACAATCAATGCAGTGCCATAAAATACAATTGGGATTTATGCGTGGTCCGAAGAGATGTACTTCACACGAGGACTTGCTCTTGATCTTTAAACAATATCTATACACTAATAGCTTGAGCACGATACACTTATGTAAATGCACGTGTATTCAATAAGGCACGTGCCCATATCGGAGTATTTACCAGACACTAAGCTTTGCCGAGGTTAGTAAGTCAATAGATGTGTTTGCTTAGCTTGTTGGTCTGTTTGTAGGCAAGGCAAGCAACGAACAGCAAATAAGTCACAAACTCTTTTCCTGTTCAGAAGAACCGTAAAAGTTGTAGATTTTTGAGCAGCATCTCCTTTTGGAAAATTAATTTCTCTTTTATAGCTTATTAATTATGACGATTTTGAAGAGGTTTCAATCAACCAAATGTAGCAAAGCTTACAAGTACTTGTGTAATGGTCCGAGTAAGGAGCCTCTCCCCACCCCCCAAAAAAAAAAAAGTTGGAAGAAAGATATTAAATTTGAATTTCAGAAAATAATAAATCTATATTATGACCCAAGCCAATTTTCATTGAAAGTAAGAACTAGATAATCAAATATCCGTGGTTTTAATAACCAAGTGATTTTAATGTTTTTTTTTTATTTTACATTTTATTGAATTTGTTTCGTTTTCCTCCGATACACCGTTTGATCATCATAGCGAAAGATTAGATCCGTGATTATTGTATATTAAATAAGTAAATATATAATCCAGTACCACATATTTTAGTTTCATACCTATGATAAATGACAAAAACTTCATATCATATAGGAATCGTCATTTCAAAAATAAGCCATACTTCCAAAAGAAGATATTGGAAAAGCAAGACAATCCATCCACAAAATAAAACAAACGAACCGCCAAAGTGAATTATGATTGGCTTAAATTTATTCGGGCTATCGAAATATGATGGATTTCATTTTGCCTATTTCTCCGCCTTGGAAGTTTTTTCTTAAAAAATCTTTTGCCTTGCTCAAGAAAGGACAACTAGAACCACGTGCCGGTCTAGTCTCTCCTCCACCCTCTAAAAATAGGGTATTTAATGTATAATGATTTTTTAAAAAAATACCACTTTAACCCCAACATTTTCACTAATAGTAGTAAGGTAACAAACATTTAGGGTGTCTAGTATTTCAACTTAGCTTGAAGAAATTCCCTGACTTTTCCATATTTTTAACAATTTTTCCTGACCGAAAATAGCAAACTTTACTCGAATCGATAATATTCGGTAACATATTAGGCATCCATTAAATACTAATGATTATAAATTATTCGCTACTACCATTTTTTAATTTATTAAAAGCAATTATCAAATGCTGATACAGGTAAAATTTATATTGGGAGTAGGACTTTTACAAAGTTTTTTTTTTTTATTTACTGTTTTTTAAATACAACTATTTCAAATGTTATCGTGTTTCAAAGTATAAGTCATAGGTCGACTTGTACTTATACCTTTGTACTTTATTATGAAATAGGGACCTGAGGTGACCTGTGACTTTGGTACCAAATTAAAAAAAAAAAAAAAAATGGGCCCGATAGTCTTGGAGGAAAGCCGTAGACGGTGGATGAAAGAATTTTTTTTTATTATTCGATTTTTAGATTCTATGTATCTTGAAACGTAAAACCTCAAATTTTGAGGGGGGAGTTATTTTTTTTTTCTTGGTCGATTACGAAGGGTCACTATTTAAAATAATAGGTAATCCGAAATTATTTTTATTGATTTTTTTTTTTTTTGCATTGGTATAATGATGCCAAAACACTTTATATTATTTCTATATTTTCACAAATGGCTGAGATAAGGGCGCATGAAAGCTCTAATCGGCAACCATTAATATACGAAATGGCGGATGGTTATGTTAAGTTCCGAGAACCATCTCGAGAATACTTGCGACTTTGGTGCTAAATTAAAAAAAAAAATCGGCCCGAGAACCATCCTGTGAAGACTTGCGACTTTGATACTAAATTAAAAAAAAAATCGGCCCGGTAGTATTGCAGAAATCGGCCCGAGAACCATCTTGAGAAGACTTGCGACTTTGATGCTAAATTAAAAAAAAATCGGCCCGGTAGTATCGCGAACGGCGGATGGATGGAATTCTTTTTTTATTCGATTTTTGGATTAAATATATCTTTTATCAGGATGCTCTGACTTTTCACGGTTTTCCAGGTCGCTAAGCACCCTGTAATAAATGTTTTCAACAATTTCTATAAAATTACATTTTTTTAAAAATGGGGCGTTTCGACCCTCGTTATTTTGGTAATTTTCAAGCATATAATTGTGTTAATACCCAATTCTTCAAAACTTATACAACACTTGGACGTATCTGTAGACTTTTTATATTTCAGAGCTGTTATAATTAGATCAATTTAGTCAAATATTCATTCAGATGAAACACACACTAAAAAATACATAACAAAATATTTATTAAAAACAAGATGAATATTAAATAAATATAAAATTGAAACATCAGCATTTAATTTATTCACCTATATATCGCACTAATACTATTAGTCATAATTCAGCTGATTTCCTTTTTTAAGTTTTCCTTTTTAAGAAAAGAGGAATAAAATCGATTTTGAGGATATAAAAATATTTATTACATAAAGAAAAAAACAATTTCAGAAGAAAAATGTTGGAAGCGATAACCATAACTAAAAATTAAAATACAGTTAAAAATTTTAAAACAGATTAAAGTAACATCAATACCACATATGTAGAATTATTAAATAAACACAATAAATAATATACTACCTTAAATATTAAAGGACCCCGCAGTATTTCAATGTAAAAGTTGTTTCAAACAAATGCTCTGGAATTTTGCAGGGTGCTAGTTTCGCACAATTCGCGAATTGAGGTCTCATTTTACCTATACCGGAATGGATTATAGAATTTTTTTTTATTAATCGCCAAATTGGGAGTAATTTTTAAGGACAAGTATGAACATTGGATAAAAAATAATTTTTAAAAATATTACTTATAATACATTCTTTATTTTTTATCGTCACGTCGGGGAGAGAGGGTTGTATCCTCCCCCCTCCTGCGTACGCAACTGACAATAACGTATACGGCGATGTATTTTTTTCAATTCTTACTGGTTCAGATGTAGATATACACTCACATACGAAAGGGATATATATATATATATATATATATATATATATATATATATATATATATATATATATATATATATATATATACCTTAGAACTTGATTGGGCTGATATTGCTATGTTTCTGGCGATCTGCTTTTCTAAGGCAGGTGGGAGTTCCAGAAACCGTATTTACTCAATTTATTTATGTAATGCAGTATGTATTTGTATCGGTTCCAGAAGGGAACCGATCAATCAAACTGTATTTTAATTTAAAATGCCAGAGACCACAGACCCCTCTGCTATGATCACAAAGTGAGCTTTGAATTCGTCGTATTTTCAATGTTGAAAAACTATTATAGAGAGTGCAGAGGTTATTTGATAATGAATGATGTATCAATAAAAATGTTAGACAACTTAAAATAAATAAATAATAAATTGAGTTATAACCAACAGTTTAAGTGCAATATGTATTTAAATATTTTTTTAAAGTTAAATGTATTTTAATAATTTTTGTATTTAAATAATTTTCTGCAAGTACTTCGGAAGGTATACTGTGTTTTGTTCCGGTGGCAGAGTATAGTTTGCCCGTTGCTACAATATGTTTCAGTGTCAAATTTAAATAGACTAAATAAAATGTGTGTAAAATTTAAATAAATTAAATTTTGTCGTTTCAATCTTATTTTTATTTAACATCTAGTTTAAAAAATAAAAAAAAAATATTTAGTTTTTAGTGTGTGTTTCACCAAAATGATTATTTGACCAAACTGGTCAAATTATAAAAGCTTTGAAAAATAAAACGTTAACAGATAGATACCTTAAAGTGCTGTATAGTAATTTTCGAAGAATTTGGTGTTAGCAAATTATATGCATTACATATTTGAAAATAGCCTACATAAAGAGGTCTGAAACGTCAAAGTTGCTTTAATAGAATTAATAGTTGTAATTTAATAGAATTTGTTGAAATATTGTATTAATAAATTTGTTTTTTTTTTTTTAAATCATTATAGATTAATTATTATTAAATAAATAACAATAACCTTGGTATATTATTTATTACTGGCGAATACGTAGAAAGTAAGACTTATTTTGTATTCATACCTTCAGCATCCCACAAGGCACAGCCGGACTAACGTCAGTCAAGCAATGATACGTGTAAGGTTCTCCTAATCGAAGGCTATTAATATTCAGAGCAGTGAGAAGAGGTGACTGCTATACCTGAGATCATTAATAATGTCTTCATTAATGAATATTGCTAATAGGATCGTAGAGTCTTCTCTAGAAGACTCAATCGTCATTACTCAGAAGTAATGATGTGCGGATATTTCCGATCCCAGAAGTATCCTATTTATTAGAATGCAAGGAAAATGTTCGGTTTCGAATAGATAAACATAATTTTAAATCATTTCTGTAATGAAGTGGAAGTAAGTTTGTAGAGAATAGGGTCCGGCCGTGAAGCGGAATGATTTCAAAATTAAATTATCTATTAAAGAATTGATTTTGACTATAACTTATCTATACAGAGTGTATAGGACAAAAAACAGGAAATTTTAGATCCTGATTCTACACCTCAAGAGCAGCAAAAAAGTTCTTATGGACTATGGTCTGATTCCACTCAGAAAAGCAGGAAATTTAAGTATTGTATTTTTTTTTGTCATGCTTTTTGTTGAATAGAAAGCGATCACTCAAAAACTATTCAAGGTTTTTAAATTCCAATTGTACTATCGTACAGCAGAAAAAATTTTCTTTGGGACTAAAGATTAAGTTTGACAACTAAATCTATTGTAAGGGGGCTTTCGGATGGGACTAATAGCGAAAAGTTTTATTTTATTTTTAAAATCATACTTTATTGTAAATGTTTTTCTCAGCCCCCTGCTGAGCTAAAGGTACCCCACTTTCACGAAAACTTTCTTTTTTATTATGTTTTAATTTCGTATGAATGAAGTTGAGGTTTCTTTTGGGATTGTTCTAGAATTGGTATCTGATTTTCCAAAAAAGTGTGATGTGAAATCCAGGTTTCCCCGACAAAGAAGTACTTTGAGAATGAAATTTATTAAATTCAACTTGTTTAAAATAGAACGGAAATACAGAATAAATAGCTTCTTTGTGAAACAAAACAAAATTTTACCAAAAATAATATCTGTAAATTAACCAAAACAATTCTAAAATTTAATATGAAATGAAACTGTCCCTAAAATAAAAAATAAAATAAACATCGACAAATTAAAATGAATAATGCTTAAATATTTAAAAGGAGAAAATAATTTTACCACCGCACTAACAATAAAAATACAAAGCATAATTAAATATAATAAATAGATAATTAAAATAAACACATTTGACATATAAAGTCTTATAAGATAATGGAGAATGGCGATATAATTTAATGGGAATTAAACGATTCCTTGGAAACTAAATAAAAAATTTTAAAATTTATGTTGAACTAGACAAACCAATAATATATAGTACACAGAATTCCCCTACTATAATAGTTTTTTAAATCTTATTGCACTTTTGTGAGAGGCGTGAAGAAGTCCAAGGTGCTGAAAATATTTCATGTGAATTCATGCCAAATCTTAAAAAAAAAAATTAAAAAATAGATAATTATTATAGGATGGTAAGTAAAAGGTGTGATCCGCGCACCGCACCAGATTTTTTATTAACTCTTCATTTACAAATATAAAGTGCAAGAATAGCCATTTACGTACAATAAAAAAAAATTCTGAACACTATGTTCGCCGAATATCCTCCATTGAAATTGATGCAGTCTTGAAACCGTACTTAAAACCGTACGGCCTCTCGCAGCATATTGACGGGTATTGCTTCAAGCGCGTCCCAAACGCTAATTAAGTCCCAAATAATTTTCTTTATTATACGCCAAATGGCTATTCTTGTACTTTATATTTATACATGAAAATTAATACGAAAATAGTTAGTTGATAACTAATTTAATTTTGAGATCATATCGTTTCACTGTCGGAGCCTCTAGTTCGTTAAAGATATCCGATTCAGCTCCTTAGAAATATATAAGCAGTGTACAGTGGTTATTATCAACAATTAAGTATTTATTTAGACAATATCATAATGTGTCGAATAACTAGACATGCATACAAAATATTGAATAATATACATACACACATACATATCTCATGCGACAAGAATGATTACGTACATTTTGGATTTATCAAAAAAATAGTTAGGACCTTGATACGACTTTAACAGTTCGTCCAGGAAAAAAAAGTAATAAACAATAAGTATTAAAGATTAAATTCCTAAATTAGAGAAGGATTTCTTAGTCCAAAGTTCGTTTATTTATCCTTAGTTTATAAGGATTTGGTGCTATATATAAAAACATATAGACGGAACCCCGAGGGAAGACATTTTTTATCTCTTTACGAAAAGGTTGGACTAGTTGCCAGTTTGGAAACACGCCAACCAAATTTAATTTGTTTTCTTAACTACGAGAAAGAACGGGACTCGTCGAAAAAGGATAGTATTTTAGTATGGCTTTATCAACGGTTCATGAAGTGATAAACGTCGATTTAAAAGTAAACTATGATGTTGAAGATTTTACCACCATTATTTATATAAAAAAGTAATGTTTATCAAATTTATCTGTAAAAAGCGATGGAAATATAATTTCTTGGATGCATCTCACTGATTTAACTAAAACCAGTAACCGCCAAAGGTAATATAAAAATTTAAATATATATAAGGTAACATATCATATATCATAACAAGGTAATATATTATAATATAAGGTAATATATCTTAATTTAATTTAAATTTACAATTCAGGCCTGGAACATGAGTTAAATATGTTTAGAAAACGTTGGTAGTAGTACTAAAATTTGACGACTTAGGCTAAAAGTGGTTTCAACATTATTAGTCATTAGTTTCATCATGATAAAAATATATCTTAAACTTTATTGAAATAAAATAATTTATTTTTTTATGATATTAATGAATGATAATGTAAATATTATCAATAAAATTTGGAGCATTTATTATTTAGTTGAATTTTTTTTGTTGTTCATTGTAAAAAAAGAAAATTGAGTAGGGCATAATATAAAATGCTCGGCCGTAATATGCAATATTGTCAAAAGGTTTGATTTACAATTTCAAAATGATTATTTGCATGATTTCGGATACCACGTCCTTTTAATCTTAACAATTTAGGATTCATTAATAAATTTAACATATTATACATCTAACAAAATTTTAAATAGTAACTAATTGTTATGTTCTCCCGTTTGCACAATTTTATCTCTTGTTATAACCAAAATTTTAGTCTGAGAAAGCATTTTTCTAAATGTTCCATTGTGTGGGCGAATTATGGCATTTTTGACTATGGTTTACTCAAAATTTTTTACAATGACCAAATGAGAAAAAAAAATAACCCAAAATAATAAATGTTCTAAATGATATAGATAATATTATTTTAATTTATTGAATCGTTTCTTGTCATTAATGTTTAAGAATATATATTTTTACTAAAATTCATGACTGAAAATTTCGAAACTACACTCGGCCTACACCGTTAAATTCTTTCATTGATCGGCGCCAAATTTAAAAATAAAGTAAATTTAATCGCGTTTTTCAGTGCTCAAGCATGGATATATCAACATTAGTATATTTCGCTTCTCAAATACCGATATGCAGAGTGAAGTTTGCATGAATTTAAAAAAATAAATTAAAACTTTTTTTTTTTTTATTAATTCACTTTTAGCTACTAATGGTTAAAATTAAATCTGCAATGTTTCCAAGAGATAATTTTTTTTTCTCATCATTTCATTTAATAGGTGAATATTAGACACGTTTAAAAGTCTACAAGACCTAAAGTAAAATAAAATAATTATGGCATCTAATCAACAACAAATTCAGGAATGATATGATCCGAAAATTGTAAAATAAATAATAATAATAATAATATATATAAATAAATATTTATAAATGAAAAAAAAAAAAATAGACATATCAGAAGTGTCCTATTGAAACCGATAATTAAATTTCGATTATTTTGACAAGTACATTATAAAAAATTTAGACAATTTTATAAATTTATAGTCCAAACTAGTTTTCGCCGAATTTACAAAAAAAAAATTACAGAGATCCATTTTCGTTTACGTTTTTCTGATGCTTGAATAACGGTTCGGCACAATTACTGTTCACTAGGTCTGGGTGAGGCCGGTCCTTCCTGGGGCCACCCAGGCTTTGTAAAGTGGGAACCTGACCTTTCACCGGGGAAAACCTCACGAGAAACAACTTAAGATATAGAAATAGCGTGTTTCGAATCGGCAATTGGACCCCTCAAGCTAACGCTTCTCAAATTTTGGACCAAAAGGAGGGGGATATAAAAATGTAGACACTGTTCCATAGTTAAATTGAAATTATCAGCATAAAATTTAGAGATATATCACTACTATAGTTGAATTCAATAAAAAATAAAACAAAATACAGTTATAGAACCTGGAACAATTATTTATTTACTTTATAAGAAAGAAATTTCTAGAAAGAACTAGATTTTTGAAATTAAAAACTGTTTAAGCAACTAACTCCATGCACTATATTTTAGTTAGCAATGTTTTCTTTGTTTTTTAACAAAACAAAACAATGATTAAATATTAAAATAGTTTATATTATCAATTGGGGTAGGCAACTATTAATTTTATTCTACCACCTTCAACATTTAAGGATTTCCTTATCAGGTTTAATTTAAGTATTCCTGAAAAATTGCAACTATAACATGAAGCTTCAGGTGCTGTTACAATAATACTGGAAGCTACAATAAATATTTAGTTTGCAAAGATAAATAAAACCTTTAAGACTGATCTAAGAAACAAATAAAGCATCAAGGCTGTTAGTAGCATTAATTAATAGCATAAATTGAAATGAAAAGTGTACTATCATATATACATATATATATATATATACATTTTTTTTTTTGTTCCAGGTATCTAATAAAATTTTCAGGTTCACAATACAAGTAAATTAAATACTAGTAAATCTTTAAAAAAATAATAACACATGACATGCAATAGCGAAAACATTTCAAGTTTTTAAAAAGAATATAATTTTCACTTATCCTGTGAATGAGAAGTGAATATTGTATATATAAACTATAAATACCTAAGAATTATACGTTTCTGAATAAATATACGAAAATATTAACGATAGAGAAAAAAATAAGCTATTTCGAATCCTTTCAGATACAGTAAAAAATATAATATTTCATATAATAGTTTCCGAACTTCTAAATATTTATTAATACTTGAAAATTTAGAATAGATAAAATTAAGGAAATGAGACCACCAAGTAAGTATGCACTATAGATGTATATAAACAATGCAGCCATAAAAATTAATAAAATTAATCAAGAATGTCAAATATAAAAAAATAAAATAACAATAATGACAATCTTTTGTATGAATGCCAAGGAACAATTACGACTTTAATCAACTTTCAAACATGGTAAAATTTTGAAATATAAAATCAAGATAATGTGATGATGCCACATCTTTTTATAGTCGTGACTATAAATTATAATGATATGGTTGAGAATAGTTAAAGAATCCTAAATTCTTAATTTAGTAATAATAACATAAGTAGTTGACATCCGCATGATGGTATAGAAGGATCAATCTAATTAGGGATTGATAAATTATTTGCCACTTCTATAATTTTGTTTTTATTGAAAACTGGTTTCAAATGTTATACATTCATCTTCAGTTCTAAAAACACACAAAAATGCAAAAATAAGCAATTCAAAATACAGTTTGGTATTATTATACATATTAAATTAAGTGCAATATAACTGACTTATTTTAAACATTAAATTCCGCGTCGAACGAGTATTTGACATTATAAATTTGGTTTAGAAAAATGGTCAAACGGACTGTCGAAAAACAACAATTTCTACCAACTTTGCCAAAAAATTCCACGGAAAAGGCTATTCTAAATTAAAATTCTTTCGAATAAAACTTGTAGCGCATCAAATTTTGTATTCAGGGAGTACCTTTTGAGAGATCTACAATTTTGGTTCTATCAATTTTTATCGTATCTCCATCGGTTTATCTTAGATATAGCTCGTTTTTTTTTTGGGTCTAGACCAAGTTTTATATTTTTTCACCAATTTTTCAATTATTTTTACACTTAATGAATACTGATAGTCTTCAAACTTGGTAGGCCTGTTGAAGTCAAAAAGATATACAACTTTGGTCCTGTAATTTTTTTTCGTATCTCCATTCGTTATAAATTCGAAGGAGCTAAACTTTTGGATATACGAAAAATTTACCAACTTTTTCCAATTTTTTATTTATAACTCCGAAAAAGTGCTTCCTAGCAAAAACTTCCCTTTTGCAAGTATAAAATAATTTAATGTTCTTTAACTATTGAAATTGGAAAGTTTTCGCTAGGAAGCACTGTTTCGGAGTTATAAATAAAAAATTGGAAAAAGTTCGAATTTTTTTCGTATATCCAAAAATGTAGCTCCTTCGAATTTGTAACGAATGGAGATACGAAGAAAAGTCATAGGAGCAAAGTTGTATATCTTTTTGACTTCGATAGGCCTACCAAGTTTGAAGACTGTCAGTATCCATTAAGTGTGAAATTAATAGAAAAATTGCTGAACAAATAAAAACATTGGTCTAGACGTAAAAAAAACCGAGCTCCATATAAGGTAAACCGATGGAGATGCGACAAAAATTTATAGAACCACAATTGTAGATCTCACAAAATCAATAGCTTTTGGTGCAATCCGTTTGTTGATAGGTATTGCCATTTAGTCATAATAGACCTTCAAATGCAGGTCTTACGCATTTTTAAGTTTCGTCCGCCATTTTGATTTTTTTGGGGGTTAAACATTAAAAATTTTACTTTTTGGAATTTTCTCAACGGTTACAGGCTAAAAGCTACAAGTTTGCCATTTTTAAGTTTGTAGCTCAACTAGTAATTTGGTCAGAATTTATACAAATGAGTGAGTGGGAGAAACAATCTGACTCCCAGCCTGTAAGTCGTACAAGGTGTTATATATTATTTAGGTTCTAAATATGTATAAGATACTCCCTGAATACAAAATTTGATGTGCTGCAAGTTTTATTCGAAAGATTTTTTTATTTAGAATAGCTTCCGTGGTAGAGACATTTAAAAGTCAGTTTTTGGAATTTATTGGCAAAGTTTACAGCATAGGCAATATTAATATATGATTACATTAAAAAAAAAATATTTTACATTGAATTAGGAAATATTATAAATAAATAATTGGTATATTACATATTTTGTATATTTATATAATATTATACATAATACAAAAGAAAAAACAAGAAATGAAAGCTTTACCGAGAATCTTAAAACAGTACATAAACGAAAATAATACAAATAAAAAATCCTATGAACTAAAATGCGACCGAATTCAATTAGTTAAATTGAATAAAATTAGACTAAAGATACAAAAAATGATTAATATAAAGTGTATTATACGATGGATATACGATGGATCCATTTAGGACAGTAGTTAACACGATAGCAAGTATCAATTCCCGATTTCTCGTAGTTAGCGCCTAGTACGCATAATCTTTCCTCCTTTTTAACTCTCCCCAAACATTATAAAATTTTACAAATTCAAGCTTGTTATCAGCTTGAAACTCAAGCATACAACTAAATACTAGTTGTCTTTTTAAAGACACAGGCTCTTTGCCTTTTTTCCTATTTAGTAAATGGTTGTTGCAGTTGGATACAGTTAATATAACATAAGTTGTAGTTTACTTTAATAGTTAATATAAACTAGCATTTCCCCTTGGCACAGTTCATTACAGTACTCGCGTGGTAAGAACTTTGATAAGGGATATTACAGGTATTTCTGTTGGGCTTTATATTGAAGTGTTCCACGTGAATTTTTGAAAATCAAATAATTACCGTACGTTAAAAAACCTAATTTTTTCCACTCACTCAAATTTTCTGTCCTTCTATTTTGTTTGCACTTCGAATTCTCCCGCCCTTCAAAAACTGCCGCCCTGGAAAAATGCCGATTTGGCTCGTTTGTGAATTGGGACACGGCAAGTATCGTAATTTACTTTTTGACAATAACAAAAAACTATGAAAAGCATTTAAAGAGAAAGGGGTTGAAAAAAATAAAATTAAAATAAACCGGTAAATCGTAACCACATGTTATTAGCGTCATTCTTTGTTTTAAAAACTTGGTTATTAGAATAATTTGTTAAAGATTATTTTAGTAATATAAATATCACTACTACTACTATAATGTTGATAGAAATATATTATCTTAAGCATTTTTTTTTTATTATTTATTAGCAAATAAGTTGATGTTGTGAATTAAAGTAATTTCATACACTGATCCACCTAATCCAAGATCTCGTAGTCGTTATTAAACACTTGGGATATATATTTATTTTTTTTTTCTAAATAAAAATTATAATAATTATTATGAAATTGTATAATCAAGAAATAATAATACAAAAATCGGTTGATAGAATTTAAAATAGGGAAAGGAACTTGTTGAATTGCTGTCGACAACAAGGGGCGCCTACAGTGAACCACTCTGGCCATCTTCACCATATGGTCGTCCCCTGGAGTCAGGAGCTTCTTTTTTTTTATTTCTCCTTCGACAACAGTCCTTTTCCTTTGGAATATAAACCTATCTAAAGTGACATTCCTTCTTCAAATGCCTCAGATGAGCGTATGAAGGAGTAAGGATGCAAGAAAGAAAAGCCAACTGAAATATTGTTCATATTTCGTTTTACTTAATCGCGAGCTATACTCATATCAAATATATTGTGCACTACATTCAAGAAAAATATCATTTCCCCATCTTCTCTAGACACAATAGTAGGATCAGATCACCAAGAAGTTTTCACGGGTATTTTTTATGTTTAAAAGATCATCCTGAAAAATCCTCTAATCTCATTGACGCAATATCCAATAAGAAATTACTTCAAACTAAATATAACTAATACATATATGTAATTATAACCAACGATAATATAAGTATTGTATAATCAGGAATAATTAATTCTTTCGCCGCACAAAATTATTTAGCAATGTTACGATGTGAAACTTCGAATCTTCCTAAATTATGGTTTTATTTATAACACAAACATCGCAGCACCGATATTTCAGGGTTTTGCCTTATCCTCAGGATTTAACTTTACATTCTACAACATTATACTCTAGTGTATCAGCCAATTTTTCGCTGAAACCATCTAAAATATATTATTTAAAATTATTTAGCTTTATATTGAAGAGAATAACGATGAAGCGTACCAAGAGTATTATATATCATAAAAGAAACTTGAACGGTACAAAAGGATTCAAAAAAAGAAAGACCGATTAAATAACTCTTATAACATTGCTGTAAATATATTTTTAAAAAACTGAATTTATAGTAAATAAATATTTAAAAAAAAAAATTAAATCCTATTTCGTAATAGCTTGAAGTGAATCAATCGTTCATACGCCGTCATGTGGACAAAGTTAAAACTTCAAAAGGATATTTTGGTTGTTTTCCTTTAGAATACACAATGCCCTCAATCAACTCTCCAATGCAGTATATTTCATCCAAAGAGGTAAAAGAATTCATCAACAAGTGAAGAAGGAAATGTCCAGGGAACTATACGATTTTATAAATACTATTCGATAATATTCCATGCAAAGCTTTTATATATATATATATATATATATATATATATATATATATATATATATATATATATATATATATATATATATATATAAGGCTTTGATTGACATGCAGTTTCAATTGACGGCAGCTACTGTAGGAGTTCTCAAGGCTCGTAGTACCAATCAGACTTGACAAAATATAATTTTAAAATAACCAATAAATTATCTTATAATAAATATATTCGCTATCCCTTGTTTTGGCAATAATATATATTAACTTTTACTTGGTTCATATGTTATTTCCGAATATCAAACCAACAATTTATTCCCAAATATTAATCAATTATAATTTTTGATGTGGATGTAGTTGACCGTAGACATATTTGAGGAGAAATTGACCGCACCCCCCGATCAACATATCCTCAATTATAATTTTCATTATTATAAATTCTTTATTATTTTTTTTTATTCGCAAATATACGTTTTTATAAGAAAATACATAAATATATTTTTATGGGTACATGATTTAAGGTATCATAATTATTTACATTTATAAGTACTATCTTTTAAAAAATAATATGTCTGTTTTTTATTGTGCCTTTTTAATTAAAGTTGTGCTGAGTATAAAATTATATAAATATATTATTACATTATCTGAATTGAATTATTTTCTTACATTTCCCTAGAAAATTATCCAATAAGAACTAGGCAATAATATAAAAAAAATGATTTGTTATTCGAATTCAAAGAATAATATTGAACGAATACACATTAAATAATATTGGTAACAAATAATAAATAAATGGAATATCGAATGAACGATTAATATTAAAACAAGAAATCAAGATAAAGCTAAGATCTGGTACCAACCCAAGAACAAAACGCTATAGTCTCCGCACACGCTTAAGAAAATTATGAACAGATTGATCTTCATAAAACAAAATAATGGCAAATATTTTAAATCTTACAGGGTAATTACCATTATAAAAGGTAAAAAAAATAATTTCATCATAATAACATCATAGGCGATCAAGCAACACCAATCAAAATAATTTCTCGCCTTATAATAATATTATTATATATTAATATATTACACCTTATTATAACTCCATTACAATACCCAATCCGAAGTAATCAATCTACAACGTACCAGTTATTACACCTATTTTTATTAATTGTTGAATTATTAAATCAGTCAAAACAGACTTATAACTGGAGAATTTCTTGACTGTATACAATCCGTCCACCAAGTTCTTCACCGAGGTCTATAAACTAAATTAACAAGGGGAGTGCACGATTTTTTGTTGTTGTAATTATGTCCTTCTTTTTTGTAAATAAAGCAGTTTCGTCAGGCATCCCTGTTGTAAAATGCATTTTAATTGAAAAAATAAATAGAAGATTTATAAAAAATAATTATCTTACATTGGGAGGGTGCACGAATTCAGTCGCCGATTATGATCAACGTTTTTGGGTGATTCTAAATTGAAAAAAAAAATCGACACATATCCAACCGTTTCGTCCAATGGGTCCTAGTAGCTAAGAAAAAAAAACCACAATGAAACTGCTTTAATTTCTATATCGAATTTGAAAAATGATATCGACATGTTATTTTCAGCAAGACATTTGCTTTTCAGAGTATATTAAAGGAAAAATAAAAACATTAAACAATAATTTTATTTAGTCAAATAAATTTAAAAAAGTGTTTAAATTATTAAGTAAACTAGCTTTATAGATTTTTGCAGACCAAAAATGATGGCTAATTTTGATTTAGCACAGCAAAAAAACTTGATGTTGAAACCAATCATAGAAACCAAAAACAAAAAATATTCTTCAGTTCCGAGGATGCTTAAAATAACGTTTCGGTTAGAATCTCTGTATCTCATCTTCAGTGTATCCTATATCGATGTTCTTGGACTCGCTAGAAACAGAGAAGCGTCTTCTTCCCATACATATAAACAACTATCGCATTATCTTAGAAGGTCTGTGTAAAGAATATGATTACCAAATAAAAACAAAATTGAGGTTTTTCGCGTACAACGTTGGTTCTAAAACACGTAAGAGCACCACGATCATAAATATAAAACCTATTTCAAATTTATTTGACCAAAAATCAATTATCATTCAGTGTTCATATTTTTCCTTTAATACACTCTGAAAAACGAATGTTTGGCTGGAAATAACATGTCGATATCATTTTTCGAACTCGAAATATAAAATAAAGCAGTTTCAGTGTATTTTATTTGTTTTCTCAGTTCGTAGAGCCCATTGGACGAAACAGTTGGATATGTGTCCACTTCTTTAAATGTAGAATCACCCAGATAAATTTGATCAAAATCGGCGACTGAAATCGTGCACCCACCCCTCTAAGTAAGATAATTATTTTTTATGAATCTTCCATACATTTTTTCAACTAAATGCATTTTACAACAGGGATGTCCGACGAAACTTCATTATTTACAAAAATTAAGGACATAATTACAAATAAAATAATTAAAAAATAGTTTTGCACACGAATTTGGATTGAATCTAACTCTTAAACGTTTCTCATGTCAACTAGTTATTAATCAAACTTTCGAATAAGTTTGCTTTTGTGCGAATTTTAATGAATATATGTGAAGAAAAAATTGTTTTAAATTAAAAAAAAAAAAGAATAATAAAATTGCGTTTGATAATCATCAATATAATTCAGAGAAAAGGAAACGTTTATGTTATATTGCATATATACTATACATATTGATACACTCATGGGATCTGATCATGTTTTATTTTATTATTTCACAAATTATTATGCATAAAACTTATGAATAAAAAAAATTTAAGATTTATATATATATAATATATATATATATATATATATATATATATATATATATATATATATATATATATATATATATATATATATAGTAAAAATGAGGGATACATTCATTTGAATTAGGAAAACTAAATCATTTTAAATTTCTCGAAACAACAAATATTTTATGAAACATTTTAGATAACGTTCCTGCCGAGTTGATAAATATTAAATGATGACGGATATTTATGAATTTTAGCATTTTTAATGGAAATTTTATTAATGAAATTCATCTTTATTTGTAGTAAAAGCATTTTTTGACAGTATTCTTTACCAGAAGCTGTTTCTCGTCATTAAAAAAATGAAAACCAACTCCTATTCTAAAATATATATAAAGGGTAGTAAGACAGGCAAAATATATTTTTATTTTTAGGTAGTCTAATGTGAATTTTTAGAACATACCAATCTCATCGTAAAAGGTTCACTACATGAGGGAATCGACAATTAATGAAAGGTATTACTGTACCCAGGGCCAGAACTAGGGGATCAAACTTGCCACGGCCAGTATAATCTAGAGTGCGGCAAATTTTATTTGAAGATTAAGTAAAAAAAAAACTCCTTTTTTTTTTTTTAACCTCAATTCGAGCAATAAAATGATCTAATATTATGAGATAATGATATTCATTTCGAAATATATTACCTAAAATACTGTTATAAAACTTATTGGAGGGAAAAGGGGGAATGAAGGGGCGGCAAAATTAAGCTTGCCCCCCGGACAAAATCCTAATTACGGACTTTTCATATTTCATGAGCTAACTAAATGGTAAAAAGAGCATTCATTATACTATCGTGAATAACCGTTTATAAACGGGAAATGAACAAAAGTCTTGTTCATAAATTTTCATAATAATATTATTAATAATCCGTCATAGTCAATATCAGTATGAAAGCTGTCGGAGACTTTAACGATGGGTGGAAGTCTTTACTCGACTAAATATAATAAAATTCTGGGACAATAAAATGTCAAGAAATTAGATGATATTTAAAAATATAATATTTTATTATTTCAAAAAATTACCCTACTTAATTCAAAGGAGAAAAAAATCCATAATAATCAATCAGGAATATATCAATTAAATATCTTCAACACGATAAAGTATTTACTTATCAAAAAATATGTACTAGCTATTCACATAATTAATAATTTATTAGTTTATCAAACATACCTATTCTACGCACTCAAATACATTATTTCGATAAGAAAAATCACGATTTTGAATAAAACAGCTTATAAACATCATTAACTTTATGTTTTCGATATGAATTGCATCTACTATATTTGATGAATAAGTGATTTTTATAATAATATAATAAGTATTATTGGAATATTAGAGCGTTTTAAGAACGAGGGCAATTCTCAAATAAACTGTCACTTGACATCTGGAAAAAAAGAAAAACAAAGTACTCACATTCATGGAAACTATCCTTGGGCCCTATATGTGTCAAAGAGTGCGAAATCTGACTTTTACAATTTTTAGATTTTTTAGTTGCCGTCGTACGATGGACACCAAGAAATCATAATATACTTTTTTGATTTAAAATATTTAGTGAATATTTTCGAAATTCACTTGGTATAGAATGCAACTCGCGCAAACTTTTCACAAAAAGATTATTTTTAATTTTTTTTTACTTTGGAACGTTTTAAAACACTAAATATATCCAAATGTACTCTGCATTGAGGCGAGCTGAATGCTGATTGAGGAGTTGAAAAAAACAAAAAAACATACCGAGCTTCTAGAAACCTTAGAATAGCCAAAGTGACCCACGAAGATTAAGCCCGATCTTTAATCAGAGAGGGTGGGTTTTTTTCTGTCTCATACAACAATTAAGCATTACGGTGTTTTTAAACTGAAGCTACAATGAGTTTAAGAGATCTTTGGATGATAATTTTACCTTTTGATATTTAGGATCGGTACTTATTTGAGGAGTTTTCTATCAAAAGTAAATATATCCACTTATGGAAAATTATTATCGGGCATCTCGTAGAGATAAGGCAAATTATTATTGAAAAGGCTGATTTGTAACAACTATTTGACAGGGGAAAATTTAAGATTTGAAATAAACTGAACAAGTTTAAGTTGTAGAATATTAATTTGCCAAAAAAAAATCCATGTTTTTGAGAAGTGGATATATTTACTTTTGATAGAAAACTCTTGTTCTTGTCAATATGAACGCAACTAGCTATCGTTTAAAATTTTAATTTTTTTTAAAATAAACTGATGATGTACAAAGAAATATGCCATATATCTGAGGCAGTAATTACATCAAACAAAAATATTTAAGGATACGACCAACTTTATAAACAAATATACATTGAACAATATTATTAATATTAACACTTTTTAAACCGTGGATTTTAGTTTCGAGTAAATATATAATTCCTCCTCACTTTCAAGATCCTTCATAAAGGAAATAAATATACAATAATATATATTTAAAAGATCTTAAATGATAACTATTTTTTTTTAAATATAAGGCGAAATAGCTTTTGTATTGTTACCTTAATCATTTATAATTTAAAGGCAAATTTATTATTATTATTTTAATTTTTAATTTTTTTTAGTTACTTCAGCGTTTCAGTCGTTAACGAATAAATACATTAATAATGTTTTTAAAATTATCGATAAGGATTTAATTAAAATTTAATCGACATCAAATCTCGTAAATTGAAGAAAATATTGTCTCTTACTACCTTATTTTTTTTTAATATTTCCAAACCAGGGGACACAGTTCCCGTTTCTCTTAAATTTTTCACTTCTGCTCTTTCAATTCGTGGGGAGAGAGAAATAAGATAGATAAGTGCTACGGAGAATGAAAGAATCAAATAAAAAAATGTATATCATTCCGAATAGATTTTGATTACTAATGAAACCGTCATACAAAATTAAATTATTGAAAAAACAACATTTTTCTACCGTTTTAATAAAATTTATATAAATATATTTTCTTCCACAAAAACTTGACAAACTTCTTATCGTTAACTGTTAAGAATTGTTTCAATTCTATTGTAGCCTAAAATATCAAAGTCAAATAGTAACAAACACCACAAATTAAACTGCAAGCAAATTGTATCTAATTTTAATTAGACTAAATAAAAACAAAATTTAAATTTAAGAAAAACAATAAAAGCCAATATCAATGTTTATCGAAATGAGCTGTCAATCACGAAATTTTAATGGCTCAGATCCGACTAATAGTCCATAGCATGAGTGATTTCAACGACATTTTTGATTTATAAATTAGAAAATTACAATTATTTTACACAGTATTCGAAAATATTGGAATAATTTGAAAATATATGTAATAGAAAAATTGAAGAACTGTTGAAAATTAGTAAAGATACAGAAATAAAGTTGATTAAGAAATAATATAAAATATTGTTATTGGTTAGAAATAAATAGTTAAAAATAAAGTACTTCTCTAGAGACGGGACATACGAAGGAAGCTGAAACATGTGGCGTACTGGAGGATTGAGCCATCCCCCCTTCCACCACACTCTCCCCCCTAGATGAAGTTATTAGCCCCCCTCTCCTTCTTCTTCCTTTTTTTTTCTTTCCTCGGTGGGGCGGAGGTGTCGTCGCTACCTAGTCTCGGCAACATGTTTGTTTATTTACATTTCACTCCGGCTACATTGCTCTTTAGCGCTCCTCAGCACCGATAACCTCTTTAACTCATCGTCTTCTCTATTAGCACTATGTCGGTACGGCTAGGTTTTTGTTTAGTTTGGGATGACAGGGATTATGATTTTTACTCTAATTAGTCCTAACAATCCTTAAAGAATTAAAATATATAAACATATTTATTGATGGGTGACAAGTTCAAGCTGGGAGCTGCCAGGCCGGTCTTAGACATTTGGCGCTCCCGGACAATTACGTCTTGAGAGCCCCTTCCATGCTCCCCTCCCTCCCCCCAAAAAATGGTAATTTAGGAAGAGATAATGAGACACGGGGACTTCATACAACATACAAAATATGGTCCATGATCATACAACATATATCATGTATGTTTTCATCCGCTTTAATAAGTCTAAGTTTCTGAGATAATTACTATAGATGTCCAATGTAACTAATAGGTAAGCTTTTTCGCGCACTGCTGTGCGTATCACGAGAAATATAACGTTTCGAGTTTCAGTATGTACATTTGACCGAATTCGAAATATTAGGTATTCCCTCAACACAAAATTTGTTGCTATACAACTTTTATTTTAAAAGTATCTTATTTAGAACAACCGCTTCCATGCTACATATGTTTGGAAGTCACTATATTGGCAATGTTGGTAAAATTTGTCGTGTTTCGTCCGTAGATTTCGACCGTAACCGTGGGCCAAATTTAAAATTTTGGTACTCGTTCTTGGCATAATTTAATACACTTTATTTATTGAAATAAAGTTTTAGCAAGGAAGCACCATTTTGGGATTATAAATAAAAAGCTGAAAAATCCCGAAAATTTGTCCAAGATCTAAAAATCTTGCTCCGTATAATTTATAACCGATGAACGATACGATAAAAAGTCATAGTACCAATGTTTATAGGCTAAAAGCTATAAGATCGCAAATTTTCGAGTTCATAGCTCATCCAGTAAGTAGGTTAGAATTTGTACAGATGAGTGAGCCAGATAATCTGACTGACAGTGATAGAGTATGTCGTACAAGCGATTGTATGATATTTAGATTCAAATTTAAGGTACTCTCTAAACACAAAAATTGATACTCTACATTTTTTATTCGTAATATTGTTAATTCAGAGCAGCCGTTTCCTTGGTAAAGACATTTCAATGTCACTACTTTGAATTGGCAAAGTTGGTAAATATTGTAATTTTAGGACCGAATTTATAATGTTAGGTACTCATTCAACGCAAAATTTAGTGTTCTTTCATTATTGAAATATAAAAATTTTCGCTAAGAAGTCACCGTTTTGGAGTATAAATCATTAACAGAAAAAAATTCGAAAATGTCTTTTTTTTTTTTTTTTAATGCTATAACGCAAGCTCACGTCGAGGGACCGTGCAAACGTAGCATAC
Organism: Rhaphigaster nebulosa; assembly: GCA_948150685.1. Classification (NCBI taxonomy): domain Eukaryota; kingdom Metazoa; phylum Arthropoda; class Insecta; order Hemiptera; family Pentatomidae; genus Rhaphigaster; species Rhaphigaster nebulosa. Next base: position 52,321,493 of record OX411307.1, read on the forward strand.
ATTTATTTGATGTAAAATAAAGCGATCAAAACGATTTTCAACTTTCCAGCATTCATTTCCACCAAAAATCTTTATTTTACTGGCCTATTACTAATTAAATAAAAAAACTAGTTAAATAATTAATTTCCGTGGATGACTCCATCCCCAACTTCACAATAAAATAAAAAAGGGTCAAGGGCTACTCACTCAGGCATTAAAGGTAATGAATGTGCTAACTGACACATTAGCTAAAGTGGTTGCAAAAAGTGATTTATTCTACAACCAATATATCCGCGTTGCATTATTCCAAAAATAACAACAAACAATTTCAATCTACTCTAATCTCCCCTTTTTACAAACTGACTCACATTTTAACGGACCATGGACGGACCAAATCATACCTCATACAATTTCATTTGAATTATGACAGTTCTTGTTCTCTATACGGCAAGAAAAATCTTTTTAGCATATTATTTACAACTCCCTATACAAATTCGGGGGAATAAAGGATATTTATAAAATTGAAAAAAAATTGGAAACTAGATTGGGACCTCTTTTTTCTACTCATTAAAGATTTACCATGATTACATAAAAGGTATTAACCATGAAAGACAATAGATTGTAAAAATATTTAACTAAAGAGGTTATTCAGAATAAGGTGTTTTGGTTTTATGATTTAAAAAAATTTGCAAAAAGCTGTAACATGAAACAGAAAATTAACATGAATATATTGATTGAGAGTATTGAAAATTTGAAAATATTTTGCAGAAACTTAGAAATAAGGTGTAGTAAAGCTATAATATAAATATCATTGAAAAGGCAAACAGATCTATGGAATTTATTTTATGTAAACAGCCATAGCCTAGAGGAAAATAATAATTTATTTAGAGACTAATAAGTGCTATAAAATGAATATTCAAGGATAGAGGTGAACTTTTAAACATAAATTATAAAATACATAATAAAGGAAATGCATAGATATTGCATATCCTAAATGAAAGGGGCACAACCCAAAAAAGTTTTTTTTATAGAAAGAGCATTGGCACAGGTTAATTTTTACTTAGAAGCCCCTACGGTGTTTTCCTTAACCTGTTGCTGGTAGATCTCATATAGTTTCTATTAGTTCGGTCTGATATTTTAGGGCTGCTCTTTGAGATGATAGAGGTCCAACTGTATATTAAAATTTCTGACGTTAGAAATTTTGAGTTTTGCTTCTTTCGTTTTGGATGTAAGATAAGTTCACAATGAAATATACGATACAAAAAATAAACATTTTCTCTTCTTATGTCCAATTTTATCTGAGTTTCGTAGACAATGTTATAATAAAATTCAATTAACTAATAATGAAATTCTAGATTGCTGAAATGGTAAAAAATGGGATAACCTAATAAGATATTGCAAACCAGCATGGAATTACAGAAATGAGATGGTGAAAGAATTCAATGCTTATTGATGCTGGTAGTTCTTCTTTCTTCTTCTCCTTTTCCGGCGCTACAGTTCAGGGTGAACTTTGGCCTTCCGTACAATCCTCCTCCATTCGTTGCAATCCAGCGCCTTAGTCCTCCATACAGTCACTCCAAGATTGTTCAAGTCTTGTTCCATATCTCTCTTTCAGCTTGTCCTGGGACGCCCTCTTCTTCTTTTGCCTTGAAAATCTTATCTCATTATTTTCCATTATTTGTTCATCCGGTAATCTCTATAAGATCATGCCAACTTATCCTTCTCGATTTGGCATACCTTACCAGGCCATCAATTTCCCTGTTCTTCCTAATGCGCCAATTAATTGCCTTGCTGGCACCAAACCGGACCAAATATACGCCTTCATGTTTTTCTTTCGAAGACCCTTAGGACTGACTGGTCTGAAGCTTTCAGGGTCCAGGTTTTCGCTTTATAACACACTATTGGCCTTGTCAGAGATTTAACAGTTTGGGTCTGCTGTCACGGTCAAAAGCCTGCTTATAGTCAATGGTGGACATCCGTATTGCGCTCATAGCACTTCTCCACTGTTTTACATTAAAAATTTGCTGGTAGCTATGCATTGATAATATGCGTCATAAATTAGGTATTAAATATTATGTGTGTGATTTACAGTATGTAGGAGATAAGGATCATTTTTTTTTTTTTAACGTAATTTATATTAAAAATTTAGAATTTTATGACAGTTATTTGCTGTGTTTTTATTTTTATATTTTAATTCTTTGTAAATAATTCAAGCAACCAACACCGCGATAAAGGTCGAGATGCCAAGCCCAAATAATGTTTTCATTGATATGTTAATGTATAATATTCTAAATAAAAACATTATTCTGTTCATTCCATTGTTGTCTATTTTACGAAAGACAAAGATCGAAAAATTAATTATAACTCTAATTTTGAAGGTAAAAAACAAGTCAATGACAGAATTGGACTTATACATTAAATTCAGACAAGAATTTATAAAATGTATCAACAGTTTAGACATTGAAAAGTTGGTTAAGGACTGAAGAGGAGGAGGGCATCTTCATGACAGTCGGCGAATAGAATTTAAGGCGTAAAACTCAGCAATCGACATTTCTGCCCAGCTATAAATTTCAAGTATCATTTGCAAATGTAATTTATATAATATTGTACATAGTATTTCTTCCATTTTATTTTATATTTGTTTTTGGAAAAATTTCAATAATTGATAACAAGTAAGGGAACCATGATCAATAAAAAAAAGTTAATATCAATAGTAAATTTTAAAAATATGACAATAAGCAATAGTTTAGGACGAATGGAAAAAATGATAAAAAGAAGTGATAATAGGAACAAAGAAGCATTAAGGCAAAAAGTGAGAAAAAGATATATAGGACACTTAAAAATGTACAAAGCAGTCCGAAACGTAATGCAGAAGGAATTGACTAAATAAATGATAGTGAAGTATCATAAAGTGAAGTATCTGAAAATTTTTGTTGCCTTTCAAAGTTCTCAGTTCGTCTTCAGCACCTTTTACAAAATAAGCACGCGAGATAATGCCTACTCCATTCCATTGTTGATGTTAGTTTTTTGTAAAGACGAAAATGTTTATTTAAAATTTTTTTGAGTAGTTTAACACACTTTATTCTATCCTGAGTACTTATAATTATTTAAATTTTATAGTATTATTTTTTAATAAACTGTGAAGACCTTCACATCTCATATTAAAAAAAAAATTATCCATAGTTTTCAAAACATAATTCCACATGTGGTTAAACTATGTCAGTGAGAAAGTACAATTCCTAAAGAGTTTTCCTTAGGGCAACTATTGGTGAAGTTGGAACTTTATACCGGATGTTGGTGTAAAGTTCAAGACAAGTGAAAATTTCCAAATATTTAAAAGATATAATTATTATTTTACTTTAAATTAATTTCCTTTATCCACCGTTTTGATTTTCTGAGCTAAATATCGTTTCCTAATAGAAAACTTAGCTTAGAATATGAATCAGTAGTCAGATTTGACGTTATTCCAGCAGAAAAACAATATATTGTTGTTTTTATTTTTTTTAAACTTTGTTCTTGAGGAAAAAGAAAACGTCCATTTTCTCCCAGATAAAATACATTTTGGGATTCGATAGTTACAATTTCTTTGCGCACGAGTAGGGCATTTGACCCCTAGTATATTGTCATCTGCTTGTGATACACTCTGTATATATGATGTGATATAAAACATGTATATAATGATGTGAAAGGTAATTCGCACCGAAAGAGGTTTAATATACCCGTCCTTGACTTTGCCAATGAATTTGGTCTTGTTTAGGCCAGATGCAGAAACTAGTAAATTGAATACAATACTAGTGGATGCTGACTAAGAATCACAAGTTAAAATAAATACAAATATTATAAACTATATCAGTTGACATCCGCATGATGGTATAGAAGGATCAATCTAATTAGGGATTGATAAATTATTTGCCACTCCTATAAATTTTTTTTATTGAAAACTAGTTTCGAACGTTATGCATTCATCCTCAGTTCTAAAAACACACAAAAAATTCAAAAATAAGCAATTCAAAATATAGTTTGGTATTATTATACATATTAAATTAGATTATTATAAATCAGTATTATAAAACATTTATGAATTATGAATTTAATTAAGACTAGAAATCAAATACATGTTGGTACTCACCAAGTTTTAAATGGATTATATCAAACAGAAAAGTTTATTTTTGAATTTTTTGTGTGTTTTTAGAACTGAGGATGAATGTATAACATTCGAAACTAGTTTTCATTAAAATAAATTTTTAGAAGTGGCAAATAATTTATCAATCCCTAATTGCAAACTATATACCCCAACATGAACTTAGACTAATTCCGCTTACCATAGTTGCAGCTCATTGTTTGCCCTTAAAGTAATCATAAAGTAGAAAGAACTTAATAAAATGTTAATTTATGTATAAGAGAAAAATAGTGAATAATCAGGTAAAGTAAAGTTATTGCATAATATCTTTATTATTATTTTCAGCACAAAACGTGTTCCTGCATTTTGTACATACTTAATAGGTTTATATCTTTTCGCTCTTAGATATATATATATATATATATATATATATATATATATATATATATATATATATATATATATATATATATATATATATATATATATTTCCACTTGTTTGATTCAATACCTTATACAGTTAAAAAGTGTAATACCGTCAACTAATACTAATTAAAAACAAAAGTAAATTTTCCCAACAATGATTATAAAGAAATGTACCGGTCTTGCAAAACAAATTAATGATTTTGTACCACAAGAATATTATATATTTGAAATAGGCCCTGTTATTTTAAAAAATACCTTAAGCTAATCTTTCTTATGTACATACTTGTTATAAAGCTAAAGGCTTGTATTATTCGTATAGTTAAGAACACACATAAGGAAATAAAATATATTATTTAACTGGTCAAGAGTTTTAATGTCCAAAATATACTCTAACGATAAATATTCCGTTTCAGCATCAATATATATCTGTAGATATTGTTTTTTGTAGGTATATAAAAATGGGCATTCCAGCAATATGTGTTTTAAGCTATTACGAATGATCACACCATTTACAAACTTCGTCTGTTTTAATAATATGGGTAATATTCCTGTGGTATAATTTTAGGTAGTCATTGCTCGAGACCGTTAATTGGCTTACTGTGCGTAGCTTTCTTATAGAGACAATAAATTTTAAATAATTTTCTGATTCGGTAAGAGCGTAACTAAAGATACGTCTATAAAGATGGCTATAATTTTAATTAAATGCACGTCCAATGTCTATAGAGTAAATGCTATTAGATAAGCTTTATAAAATAGGATTTTTATTCATAATCAATATTTTGTGATCCAAAAAATCTTACAAGATATTCAACAGCACAATAAGAGGCTGCTAACTTTCTAACTTGTTTAATCCAGTTAAAATCAAGATTTGGCTCCCTATTTTCCAAAATCACCAATTTTTGCAAATAGTTTCGAGACAGCCGATGTTCTGGAATTGCTGATATTTTTATACAAAAATTTATAATTTTCTATAAAACTGTTATCAAAACTGGTGAACGGCCAGTTACCAATCGAACTATATAATTTGGAGTTGATCTTGGCCAGAGACATAAATGTTTGTAAAATTTCAAATGTGCTAACTCAATAGATTCCTTGTATCTTAAGCTCCAAATTTCTGCTGCATAGAAAAGAGTTGAGGAGACCATTGAATCGAAGAGGGACATTTTAGTTTCCTACGTATCGCTCTAGCCTCTTATTAGAATCTCTGGTACCTTCGCTCCTGCGACATTTGATCTCTGAATAAAGTGGTCAGAGACCGGAAAGTAAGAATTAACGAATCTCAGGAGCAAACGCAGACTTTTTTTCGAAGGCGGGATTTAGTAAAAAGAAGGTTAGTAATCGCCTAATAATAATGGTCTATAACCCTAACCGAAATAAAATACAATGCTTTTTTACATTTGCTTGGCTTACTCATTAGCCTTTTTCCCTTAATATTTGTTAATTTTTATTGAGGTATTGCAGTAGGAGTTAGATAATGGATTTAGCATAGATGAAGTTGCATAAATCTAAAAACATTTCTCATTCTCGTTTACAAGCAATGAACCGATTGATGTCTATTTTTTCTAGTATCTACTAAGTTTAGATATTATAAAAATAATATAAAAATGTTTTGTAAACTTAACTAAATTACAAAAGAAGAGCTAAATTTGTTATATAGACCTTTCCTTTATTCATGTACTATTTAAGTACCAAAATAGCGGGAAATGTGGTTTTCAGGCACATAATTTTTAAAAAAGAAAAAAACTTTTTAAAAAATTCCTCTTGGTAAGGGGGTCTTGACTTTCTCCCATGACACTTACGCCTCTAGAATCTTATCGTTAATTAACCGAGCAATGCTTCACCTTTGTCTAGTCTGCTAGAATTGGATGCCTGTTTTGACCACGTTTATTGGGTAAAGGTCTAAATGTGCATTCTGTAGTCATTTACATTTCCCTTGTATAGTCGGAAGCGTTGATTTCTCATAAATAAATCTCCATTCCCGGGAGCCTTAAGCTTTTCTATATAATTGTTTTTAGGTTTAGAACGTTGTCCAATGAAGTTCGTGGGGACAAATGAGTGAAGAATAGGCGGTTCGTTTTGGAAAACTATAATTAAATATGTAATTAGAAATTACGATTGGCTGACCATCATCTACTTTTACTATCAGATCTGTGCGAAACGTTCTGTTAATCTCATTCCGAAGTTTTGAGTATAGTTTTTAAAAAACCTTTACTTATACAAACTTTTTATGATTACGGTATTGAAAATAATCCCAAGATTTTTAGTAAAACCATATTTCAAGCTTGTATACAAAAAATTCTTTACAGCTTATCTACATTTAGCTATGGTTAACTAAAAGCAATCTTATGTTACCAAATCACAGCACAACCATATCACAGAGTCAATTATAAGTCTTATTGCTATGGGGTATGACCGGTTACGTTAAGAACCAGAAACATTCGAGCATTCTGAGGTGAAGAAGAATTATCTAGTAATTCGAGGAAGATTCTCCAAAACCACTTTCTGGACTTCTTAAAGGAATTGTTACAATCAGAAAGTTCTTACAGGTGCAATATCTTTCTGTTTTTTTAGCATGATTGAATGTTTCCCTTGACTCTCTGGGTTCTAACGGGAAACGTCCCTGTAAGATCTTTAACTGCAAACCCTTCTGTTGCTAATATATATAATATGCTAATAATCACTTGTATGAGGTGCATTCAGTCATTAAAAAACGTTATGAAAATACTAATAACTTTAGGGTATTATTTGACCTTTTGTCCATGCTCAGCAGAAAATCCAATCAGTAAGCTTGATTTTTATAAATTGCTGGTTCCTCTAAAATTTATTTTCTATCATATCAGTTTTGGGTTAACATTGGGGTCGGGAGACTTTGCGAAGCATCCCCAGCTTCTATAAAAAGTGTAATTCATCCTTCAATGGGTTGGGGGCAACCTGGCAGTTGAACATTGATCATGACCACATGAACTCCTTTTATAGCAGTCCTAAATCCTTATCAAGCACTGAACCCAAGTCCTTCATGGGTGTGGTGATACAGGTTATATTTATTTTGGTTTTGTATTATGTTTATGATTAAATTTTACTAAATACTCCAGAGGACTTCCTAATTGTGTTAATAGGAGTAGGAAATATCTAAGGAAATTGGGACCATAAGTTGGTTTTTATAGTGCTTCGAGGATAACGCTTTTATATATATATATATATATATATATATATATATATAAAGTTTTTGTTTGTGTTTTAAATATATAAATAAGTAGGGAAAAAAGCTTTCATAAGACGTTTTGCGATTAAAAGTCCACAACAGTGTTAGATTCCTACTCACTAAAAAACTAATCCCCTGATTAGCGCCTTACCGAAGGCATAACACCGCTTTAGAATTTGATTTCCTAAGAATTTCCTAAGAATCCGTAATAAAATATACCCCATTCTGTTGAAAATTCCAGATTTATATGAACTACAGAGGTACTGCAAAATATCAGAGGGTTGAATATGAGCTAAAAGGAAACTTCAGACGACAACTGTGTTCCGCACCAAGTTGTCAGCTTGTTCTTACTTAGGGGAGGCTTCCCACCCTTTTTTTAAATTATTATTAAATGTCATAAATAAAATGTTTTTATTTTATTTTTCCTTATACAGAATAGCCTCGATCACCCATTAAAAATATGATGCTTGTATTTATTACTGACATTAGTGTAAGACATCTCACGCATGACAAGGGCAAACAAGGCCTTACTTATAATAATAATTCACATAAATTTATGCCAAACTTGCCAAGTACATGCTTCATTAACATTTTAAATTTATATTACTATTCAATATCTTTTAATAGTGATTTTGTACATTTCTAAGTTACCTTTAATACTGTTTTATGGAATCCTTGCTGACTTAATTGCTTCCATACTCAAATTCCAAACGAATGGCTGTGGTCCAGATCAAATTCCGGTAAAAATGATTAAACTCAGTCTTCTCGCCATCCTTCCTGCCCTTATACGTGGTCTTTTTCCAACTAAGTACAAATAATTTTGACCTAAAATAAAGAATAAATTAATTTACATTGACCTTTGTCCCGATAGATTATATGCTATAAATCATTATTCAGTAATTTACTGCACCTATACCTCTATGCGTACATTTGCACAGTTACCGACACAGCAATTGGATTTTTAAAACTTAGGCACGTTATGGTTAGGTACCTAAGTTTTATTAATTAATAAGTGATTTGAATTGTAATTTGATTTATTACAGTTATTATGACAGATCTTGATGAAACAAAACAACCTGGAAACGATAATGTTGAGGACTCGGGGCCTAAAAGGAAGTCATATAGCTTCCTACTTCACTGCTGAAATGGATAAATTGGGTATATCGAATACTTGCACCAAAGTCAAAAATAGTTGGTGTCTGCATTGATGGTGAAGTCGATATGAGAAGGTTAGTGGGATTGGGAAAAAACATATACTGCTTTGCCCATCTTCTGAATTGATTTGATACAGATGGCCTGCATTGCGCACGTTTGGGCAAATCCAAGCATCAGATATGCACTAAAAAAATTAGAATCACAAGTCTTTTGATGAGGCCACAAAGCAGATTTGAGTACGTTCCTGGACGTCTTGGCATTAAACAAATTCAATCCCATGCACAAAAACTGTGGTTCTAAAGTTTTGTGAAAAAGGCCTTTTAGTATCTTAAAAACACGATGTACCAAAGTATTACATAACCCACTATTATGCCACGATTCACTGTCCGAATGAATTGAAGCCGTATCTTCAACAACGTTTGTTGCCAAGGGGCATCAATCATTTTGATTTTTGGCAGCAGAGAAAAACCTGTATGTCAGGCTTGTTATTTATATCTAAAAAATATTTATAAGTGGTTGGAAGTTTTGTGGCTTCTGAACGACTAGTTTCGTCATTAAATGATATTTCTGATGAAAGGAGTCGTCTAACCGATGCCTCTGGAGCATGCGAAGACTAAATTTTGTATTTCTTTCTGCTCAGTCACAGAGCCATTACGGGCAGAGATGGATATCACTACTAATTTGTATGTCAGGAATGTCAGACCTTCTTCAAGGTGAAATCCAGTTAACGAAGACGTCTCAATTTAGAAACTTTTCCCTTTAAAACTGCATTTTTCCCGCAGCCTGGAAAAAGGTTGGCCCGATGAATAAAGTCCCTTCTCCCTCCACAGCTCCCACTTTAGACCCATCTCCATCCTACCAAATTTTTCAAAGCTTCTGGAAAGATTTGTTCATTCTCAATTCACTTCCTTCCTTGAGAAAAATACTCTCCTTAATCCTTTCCTGTCAGGTTTCCGTTTTGGTTATTCCACACAATCGGCTTTGCTGAAAATCAGTCAAGACCTTTACTCCTCTATAGACCTTCAGGAAATAACAATCGTTGTCTTTTTTTAATTTTTCAAAACCGTCGGACTCTGTTAATAATACCATCCTCCTCTCTTAATTTCACATTTCCTATCAAATAGTGCTTCAAGCTGGTTTCACTCCTTATTGTCTATCTGTTATCTCCAATCGTTATCCCCAACAAACATCCCTCATCACCGCTACTTCTCTTTCGAGGTGTTCCTCAGGAATCTTCCCTCTCATCAACCATATTTCCAATATCACTCGTAAATCCATCTCAATCTTCAAAAAGACCCTAAGATTCCGTGATTCATTTCCCCGAAGTACTCATCATCTTCTAGAATCCTCTTTCATTCTCCCCCACTTTGAATACGGATGCTTAGTGTATGGAGGGCTATATGATGAGCAAGAAATGAGGCTAAAAAGTCTAATGAATAGCTTTAAAAGATTTATTTTCGGTGTTCCCGGACGCTCTCCCATATCCCACTGATATTCCGAGCAAGGGTGGCTTTATCCTAATTTCCGACGACAATACTTCTTGGTGCCTTCTTATTCCAATCCTTGAGGTCCAATAAAACTTCCTATATTTTTGACCTCTTCACCTTACGTTCTTCCATCCATCTCTTAAATACAAGATCCCAACCACCAATTTATAGAACTGCTTCCTTTGAAAACTTCTTTATCATTCGTGCTACCGCGTTTTAGTTATGTCCGATCAGGCTTCAAGAAAGCCTAAGACAGTGTATAAGAAGTGAGCTATATAAGAATCTATTAGAAATGGAGGACCCCTCCAATCATGTTCGACTCATCCAGATATTAATGAAGAAAGTTCAATGTGCTGTCCACATCTGTTGAGGTAAATCTGAGAATTTTGAAACATTTAAAGGTCTAAGGCTGCTTGACATCTCTGCTCATTAATCTGACTTTGGAATGTGCGTTCATAACGGTCAACCATATGTTGAGGTTATAATCTGACACCATAAACTGATTCGTATTTATGTGAAATTAGGCCCCGACCTCAACTGAAAAGGATCCGTTGGGTATTTATCTCTTGAGCGAGCGTAAGTAGAGTAGGAGGCTTCTAGTAAACTGTAGTGCGCGCCCACGTGACCAGTCACGTGATCATGGCGGGAACTAACCTAAACTGCCCCGTAGTCTAACCTTGACATAACCTTAATAATTAGACCACGCCCCTTTTTAGTCACGTGACAATTAGGCCACGCCCCTTTTTAGTCTCGTGACAATTAGGCCACTCCTTTTTAGTCACGTGATCCAGTCACGTGACCCATGCTATCATCTGTCCTGTGCTCCGTCCACAAGTTTTAATCACGTGATTCAATCACGTGACCCATGCCACCGTCTGGCCTATGCTCCCCCGACATGTTTAGTTACGTAATCCAGTAACGTGACCCTCGGCGCTTCCTGGCCTATACTCTGCCCACAAATTTAGTCACGTGATCCAGTCACGTGACCCGTGTCACGTGCAGGTCATATTGTTTACGATGCTGTGGTCATCATCCACTCTTAACCACCAGGTTTATCTCCTCCACCCATTGAAGGGTCAGCTACCGACCTTATAGAGGCTGCGTGTATCTGGCCGCCATTTTGTTTTTTGCCGTTTGAGATACTTAAGGTTTTGAAATGGCTGTGTGTGACCGGTCGCCATTTAGATTTTCTTAATTTCTGCGACTTGAGATTTTGTCTAGGATGAATGTGACCGGGCGCCATTTTGTTTTACTTAAACCACCATTTCCTGAAGATTCAGGTACCCTCCTTATAGAGGATTAAACACCCATCGCTCCACGCTCCATCACCCCATCACTCTACGCTCAATCACTCCATCGTTTCATCACTCCATCACTCCACCGCTCCATCACTCCATCGCTCCACGCTCCACCACTCCATCGCACCACGCTCAATCATTCTATAGTTCCATCACTCTATCGTTCCAGGCTCGCTAAAACATAAACAAAACAACTTTTTAAGCTTATATGTATTTCTGATCTCTCATGGTATAAACTATTAAAACGCTGTAAAAAAGATTAACTATTAAATCCTTAAAGATTCTTTATCCTTTTCAAACAATGATATAGAACCTTTTAATCCTTTTATAACATCTGGATAGGTGACGTCATTATAATTAGCCAAAGTTTTTCAGTTCTCAATGTTTACATTTTATGCGATTTTCCCAATTTTTACCAATACCTACGTATTTCTTTTTAAAATTTTCTATAACCTTCACAATGTTTATATATTTCCTGTCCGCTAGGGCGCAGCACCTTATTCCACTTGGGGATTCCACTGGCTATGCAACGTTCCTAATGTTTGCCTTCACCTACATATTTGTTTTCATCATCATCATCATCCTTAGCGCGACAATCCATTACTGAATCTTGGCTGCCTCAAGAATCTTCTTCCATCTCTCCCTATCTCGTGCGTCCTTCCACCAACTCTGGATGCCCAGAGCTCTGGCATCACCACTCACACAATCGAGCCATCTCAGTTTTGGTCTTCCGATTTTCCTCTTACCAATTGGTTCGACATTGAATGCTTTTTTCGGGACTACATTATCATCCATCCGTAAGACATGACCCGCCCATCTAAGCCTAGTTATTCTTATATATTTGACAACATCGGGCTCTTTATAGAGGTCAGAAAGTTCACTGTTGTGTCTGATTCTCCATTCGTTGTTTTCCTTAACGGGGCCATATATCTTCCTGAGAATTTTCTTCTTGAACACCAACAGTTTTCGCTCTATGGCCCTAGTCATTGTCCATATTTCTGACGCATATGTCAGTACAGGGCGTATTAGTACCTTGTATATGTTCACCTTTGTGGATCTAGACAGCGATCTGCTTTTCATATACTGCAGGAGTCCATAGTAGCACCTATTCGCAGCAACGAGCCTCTGTGTTATTTCCTGATTAATATCGTTGTCCGCTGTTACTACTGAACCTAGATACTTGAAGCTATTTACCTTTTCGAAGTTCCAAGCGCCAATTTTGATGGTTGGGTCAGTCTGTCGGTTATCTGTCGTCATATATTTTGTTTTTTCTTCATTTATTTGAAGTCCAATTTTTCTTGCCGCTGTCTCAAGGGAAGTAAACGCGCCCCTCATTGCTGCCGATGATCTTCCAACAATACATATATCATCAGCGTATGCTAAGATTTGGACGCTTTTTGTATATATAGTGCCTGTGGTCTGTATTCGTGCGTCTCTTACTGCATTTTCAACCGCTAGGTTAAACAGGGTGCATGCTAGCGTGTCTCCCTGTCTTAATCCTCTTTCGCAACAAAATTTATTAGACAGATCTTCCTGTATTCTAACACAGCAGCTGGCATTTGTCATCGTCATTCTGACCAGTCGTATTAGTTTTGACGGGATTCCCAGCCTCTTCATAGCTATGCATAACTTGTCCCGATACACACTGTCATATGCTATTTTGAAGTCTATAAAGAGGAGATGGAGGTATGTATTGAATTCATTCATCTTTTCAAGTATCTGTCGCAGAGTAAACAGTTGATCAATGGTGGACTTTCCCTTCCTGAAACCACACTGATATTGCCCTACCACTTTATCAGTGTAAGGTCTTATTTTAGCATTGAGGACGTTTGAAAATATCTTGTACGCCGTGGGGAGTAAGGTAATAGCTCTGTAGTTGTTACAGTCGAGGACATCATTCTTCTTGTGTATCGGGCATATTACTCCTGTCCTCCATTCTTCCGGCATAACTTCTTCTATCCATATCTTTAACAGGATATCATGCAAACGCTTCAGAGTTTCTGGTCCTCCCTGTTTCAAAAGTTCAGCCTGCAGACCATCGATTCCGGGGGCCTTATTATTCTTAAGTTGCATAATGGCATCAAGCACGCCATCCTCGTGAGGAGGTTCCACATCCTGCTCCTCAGCTAATTGGTATGGGGTAGCGTCTTCATCATCCACCTTAAAGTGTTCCTTATAATGCTCTTCCCACCTATTTAATATTTCAGATTTATCTGAAATTAGTTTTCCATTAATATTTCGGATCTGGCTATTTCTGGGCACGTACGCTTTTCTTCCTTCGTTAATGCTTTTGTAAAACTTTTTCACATCCCTCTGTTCCTTCAGTGTCTCTATTTCCTCTATCTTCTTTTTCTCCCACTCTCTCTTTTTCTTCCTGAGGATCTTCTTTTCTTCTCTTCGTCGCCTTCTATATTCTTCCACCAGATTCCTGGTTCTTCTTCCGGTAATCATTCGTCTATAGGCCTCGTTTTTCCCATTGGTGGCTCTTTTACACTCTTCGTCGTACCAACTAGGTTTAATGTTTTTTTCTTCTAAGCCTAGTGTTTCTTCAGCAACTAGTTGTATGTCTTGTTTACAAACTTCCCAGATCTGATCAATGCTATTCTCTTTTGGGCATTTCGCTCTCTGCATTTGCTCGCTAATGTTGCGCTCAAATTCTTCCATGCAACGGGGGTCTTTGAGTTTTGCAATGTTATACTTGGTAACTTTGTCCGTTCTAACTTTCCTTGCATTTGATATGCGTGCTCGGAGGGTTGCCACGACCAGGTAGTGGTCTGAATCCACATTAGCGCCCCTGTAGGTTCTCACATTAAGTAGATTGCCTTTATGTCTGGAGCTTATAAGCACATGATCAATCTGGTTTGTGGTCTTTTTATCTGGAGATGTCCACGTTGCTTTATGAATTCGTTTTGACTTAAAGAGCGTGCTTCCTACAATCAGTCCTAAGGATGCTGCGAATGTGACAAGCCTAAGCCCGTTATCATTGGTTATGTCGTGTAGACTGTGGCCTCTTATTGCTGGGAACAGTGAATTCTCTTTGCCAATTTGAGCGTTAAAGTCACCTAGGAATAGTTTTATGTCGTGACGAGGGCAGTTATCTGATGCTTTTTCCAGTTCATCATAAAAGGAATCTTTGTCATTATCTTCGGCAGCTTCTGTAGGAGCATACACACTAAAGATGCTATAGTTAAAAAACTTCCCTCTGAGACGAATGTAGCAGAGTCTGGGACCATAAGGTTTGAAGTCGATCACCAGGTGTCTAAGTCTTTTACTTACTACTATACCAGTACCCAGTATGTGTTGCTTTGCATGACAGCTATAATAAATAGTTTCTTCTCTCTTCTCCAATATACCATTTCCTATCCATCTCACTTCCTGAATAGCTGTTATATCAGTCCGATATTTTTTAAGTTGTTCAAGGAGCATATTCAAAGCTCCCGGTCTGTGAAGTGATAAGACATTCCATGTCGCAATCCGGAGGTCTTTAGTCAAGATACGTTTGCCGAGTCGTAGCCATTTAGACAGTCCAGCTTTTCTTGATTCATCCTGAGGTTTCGTAATCGGGTAGTTTAAGGCGTGTGGGTGATTGGGCCACAGCACCCGAGTATAGTGGGGGGGGGGGGGCTGCCCCCTTAAAGCATCTATACGTGCTCATTTGTTTACTATACATATTTGTTTTCACTTTCTTTAACCTTCTCAATATTTAAATTGTATGTAAATATAATCTCCCCAACTGATTTGTTGTCATTCCTAGACTGTTTTTTTCCCTTTTCCAAACATGATTTAATAATAATCAACAGCCCTGTTCCGTAATTGCGCTCATATCAGTCTTGCGATGCAATCGGTTCCTTTCGGCTACTCTTGGATGTCCTCGGAACAGTACGAGATTGCTCGGCCGGGCCCGATCCTTCACTATAGTCCTCGGTGACGATCGTTCACCCACGTGTTTCCTCTGGCCACACCTCGATCTCCCTGTCATTCGAAATAGTTTGGCCTGCCTTGGAGTATTCCGGATCCGTGAATAGCCAAACTCCTTCGACCTCATACGATCATCCAGAATCACTTGGAAAAAAATTGAAAAAAATCTCCTCTTCTCACCTGGACTTCTTCTCCTATGGTTCCAACCCTTCATTTTACTCAGCACGTAGAGGTCTCACGTCTGGGGAAGGTATATCATGTCTGACCACCCCATATCACCCCTAGCCATCCCCAACCATGTCTGACTATCCCATACCTTCCCTAATTATCTCCAAACATATCTGAACACCCCTAACCATCCTAAACCACACCCAACGATTCCTGATCACCTGATCACCACTTCAAACCATACTTGAACATACCGATCTACACCGCTTCGTGTGACATGAAAGCTGAATAAAAGATCTTAAGACAGACAATAGATGTCAGCAGATTCGCATGCAGTTGTGTTGATAGTTTTAATAATCATCGATATGCTGCAGTACTTCCACGACAAAAGTGATAAATTTGGTAAATATTGTTATAAACATTAGGACGATTGCATAAATTTTAGACATTGAGAAGATTATGTAAACTAGCCGGGGAAATCTCCAAGTGGAGCGGACAGAAGATGCATAAACATTGAGAAGGTTATAGAAAATTTAAAAAAGAAATAGGTAGGTAAAGGAAAAAATGGGGAAAATTGCATAAAATGTAAACATTGAGAACTGAAAAAGGTACAAAAATTTGGCTAATAATAATGACGTCACCAATCCAGATATTATGAAAGGATTAAAAGGCTCTATATCATTGTTTGTAAATGATAAAGAAACTTTATGGATTTAATAGTTAATCCTATTACGGCGTTTTAATAGTTAATACTATAAGAGATTAAAAATACATATAAGATTAAAAACTTCTTTTGTTTATGTTTCAGCGAGCGTGAAACGATGGAGTGATGGAACTATGGAATGATAGAGGATTAACAGTTCAACGTCCAATAACTGGTATAAGAGTAAGAAGCTCTGCATATTTGTTCATGTTTTAGAAACTCTATATATTTTTTTTTATGTTTTAGAGATTAACAGTTCAACGTCCATCGTTTACTTTCAAAGGAAGGCTTAAGGGATAGGTCATTATTGTGAAAGCTAAATTTGTTTACTTTTTAGCGGTATTAACATCTCAAAGTCCAAAAGCTGTCATAAACTTAAGGAGGCCTACTATTTATTTATGTTTTCGAGATTAACAGTTCAAAGTCCAACAGTTATTATAGGATTAAGAAGCCCTACTTTTTTTTATGTTGTAGAGATTAACACTTTAAATTCCATTGTTTACTTTCACCAAAAGAATTAAGAGATATAGGATTATTCAAGTGTGACATTATCTATCCTGATATCATGAAAGGATTAAAGGACCAAAGTCCATGTTTACATTTCACCTGGACATCATCCAACTTGCTTATATATGATCCAACCTGTTAACATTTAGGTAATATTAAATATTGTAAAGGTTAAGTAAAGATTGAGAAGGTTATGTAACCGTTGTGAAGATTACATACTATTAGGTGGGTACCTGACCCGACGACAAAATCTTAAGTTTCTCAAGTTACAGAAAAACAAAATGGCGGGGAATGCACCATGGTCAAGTTTCCAAACGGAGGGATGGAACGATGGAGTGAGTGAGCGGTGGAACGATGGAACGTAGAACGATGGAGCGTGGAGCAATGGACTGATAGAGCGTGGAGCAATGGACTGATGGAGCATGGAGTGATGGAACGATGGAGCGTGGAGAGATGGAACGATATAGCGTGGAGAAATGTAACGATGGTGCTTTGAGTGATGGAGCGTGGAGCGATGAATTGAAGGAACGATGGAGTGATGGAGTGTGGAGTGTGAAGTGATGGAACGATGGAGTGGAAAAAATAAAGAACAAAATGGCGGCCGGTCACACTCAGCCTCTATAAGGTGGGTACCTGAACCTTCAATGGGTGGAGGGGATAAACTTGGAGATTAAGCGTGAATGCTGACCACATCATTGTAAACAAAATGGCGGCTAATCGCAAACAATATGACCCGCCATGGGTCACGTTCCCGGATCATGTGACTAAGACATGTGGGCGGAGCATTGGCCAGAAGGCGTCGTGTGTTACGTGACTGGATCACGGGACTAAAATGTGTGGGCAGAGCATAGGCCAGGAAGTGCCGTGGTTCACGTTCCTTTCACCTGGCCCGATAATTACCGGAGTCCGATCCTACATTTCCTGCAGTCTGACGCTCCCTCGATAAACGGATTTCGGCCCACAACCTACCCCGTAAACTGAATTAGTCTGTACTTTATTGGTCTATTATTTAATTTTTGGATTTGGTGCTGGATCTCGCGGCAATCTTCACTTCACTATGAACTATAAATTCGTCTGTAATGTATAAGTTAATTATTTAATTTTTCTGAGGCGCGGGGCCCTGGGTAGTCAAACACCCTCTCCACCACCCTTCCCAAATCGGCCCCTCTCTGTAGCTAAAGAGCAATAGTGGGGAGAAAGGTGGTATATAAGCGCGATGTCACTTCCAAGCTTTGTGTTTCGCTCTTCAAGATGGGTTTCGCTAAAATGGCATCTCTTTTCTTTACATTGCTTTTGTTTATATTAATCACCCGTATTGACGGTGGAATCACTGAAGAGGTATTTTTTTTTTTTTTTAATATTTTGTTAAATGTTTACACATGCGTAATGATAAACGAGTGTTAGTAGCACAATTAAGAAAACAAACTAACTGTTTTTAATTATTTCACCCACTTAGGAAAGATATAACAGATTCCTTAATATTCTTCTATGTTCTAGTAATATAAAGTAGGCAAATTTATTTTATAAAATGAAGTATGCCAAATACTTACTTATTAATAAAAATAATTTATATCCATTTGTGCTACCCTAAACTGAAATAACTTTAGTATTTTCTAACGATTTTGATCAAGCTCGTTATGACTTCAATATCAGCTAGGTCTTATTCTCACTGAAATAGTCTGACAGGGCTTAAATGCCGAATTTTCAAAACGATTTCCTCTAAAGTACCTTTAATTTTGTTTATTTGAAATAATTAACCATCTCTTATTGTTTGTAGTAATAAAAAAATGGATAAATATAAACTATGAAAAAAATTGACAATTAACTTAAGGAAAAATATTTTCCCATTTCCCATTTTCCCAAGTTGAAAATAAATTTACGGAAATAAGAGCAGTAATATAGATGTATAATATACCGTTGGAAAGCTCAAGATTTTTAAAAAATGATATAACATATACAGCCGTAGAACGTAATAGAGAGTGACGAACACGCATAAGTTTAAGTGATTGTTGTATTTAATAATTCATACTTTAATATTCTTTAATGGAAACAAAACGTTTCCATGGAAATTAAATGGAACTTCCATGGAAGCTAAATAGACAATTATAAAATGTATTTTCAATTTGACAAACCAAAAATATATAGTGCACAGAATTGTACTGCAACAGCTTAAAAAAATATTTGAATGTACTTTTGTGAGTGAAGATATGATGAAGAACAGCATGCTACTGAAAATATTTTATGTAATGTTTATGTGAATTCTATACGATTATTTTTAAAAATTTGGTGCTGTAAATTATTTTTATAGGGTGGTAATTTGTATATAGTAAATTACCTAAATTAAATATATAACCCGAAATAAGTTATTATAATTTACATATATTTTTTCGAAAACTATGCTAGGAGCTAGGATGCTTATCGCCTATGAATAAGCAAAGCTGATATCAGGCGCTCTTACTGATTTTAAGCATTCTTTTATCTTTTACTAAACAACGACTCACCTTACCTCATATTAAAAGATACCTTTCAATGAACTTCAATGTTGGTACAAAATACTAACAAGCTAAATTGTATTAAAATAATAATTAGGTTATTGTTTTTTTAATCAAGCCTTAAGATCTTTTTTAGTTACGATGTATATTTAAAAAATATAATCGAAATCTACCCAGCCTTTAGGAATGAATGCCGGGACCTATCTTGAATGGAGGCTGAGAAAGATTTACTCTTACAGATCCCATTAGCAAGGATATAATTTAATTTTTTTACCAAGTTTTATAGAAATCGTTCAAGTTATCCAAACTAGTGCTCAATCCCACTCCCATCCTATGCCTACAAAGGTTTGGGGCTGATTTACCCATACAGTATTTCTGGAAAGCCAAACGAAATATGCGTTGCAGGTTTCATCGAGATCGATCAAGTCGGTCCAATGTGCTCATGAGCTCAACCTACCCCCCACAAGGGGATTCACCCCGAAATAATATTTAGTCAGCTACAGCAAAACATGATTACATTAAACTCGTCCAAGACATTCCGCTCCGAAAAAGGAATGGTTTCTACAGAATTTTTAGTCAGCCCATAAGAAACATAGAAGCAGGTTTCATCAAAATTGGTAAGTTTTTTTGAAGTGCTGAGCAACACCCACCTAGATAAAAAAAAAATAATGGAGGGTGATTTCCCCTGAATCATTGTTCGCGAGTCCATAAGATGCAAGAGCATCAAGTTTCACATATTTTTTAATTGTTTCTATTCTTTCCGTGTCTCTTAAAAATGTGAATATAATTTCTTTCATAGTAGTGTGTCTGTTGAATAGGGGCCATATAATACATTGTAAGATAAATTTCACTGTGTATTTGTATATAAACCACCATGCATAAGTTAAACTTTGTTTCCTTATTTTAATTAACAAAGAGACCGAATCTCGCATTTTTTATTTTCGCTGCTTCAGCCTTATTGAAAACACCGAGCAGACAGACCAGTTGTTTCTATGTTCCTACCGAAATCAAAAATTCTGTATAAGTCTTTTTTGGGATCTTACAGTCCTAAATCAGATCTACTTTCATAACAAGACAATTAATATTTTTGTCCTTTTTTGCTATTTATTAGAGCGATATTCCATATCTGGAATGATATTGCAGTTACTCATCCATCTGTACTGATGGGATTAAGATGAGATAATCTTATCATTATCTTTTCTTGTTTCTCAGTTTTTGGTGATACTATCCTATCTCAGTATACCTAAATAATAAAAATTAATCTTAATTGATGAATTTAAAAATAAATTCTTATAATAGACCAGAGTAGTGTAAACGAAATTAGTTGTTATACTAGAACTGTAAATCCATTGATTTATTCTAATTTATTGAATCTTAAAATACAAAGGAATTGCCATACTTTATTCAGGAAACAATATAAAGGAAATACAACGGTAAGTCAGATATTAATAATCTGGATAAAAATATTATCATTCTGAAATTTTATGTGACCACTTGTGTTTAGGTATCCTTGCTCACCCCCCTCTCTCCCTCACCTACAGATAATATAACAACAACAAGATAGCATGAAAAAGAAGACATTTTGGCATACTTGAATTATTATATGAAACATAACTGGATCTATAAAAGAATGACATGGAGCCCACAAAGAAGAAACACATGTCACTAGGCCAATGATTAAGACTACTGTAATCTCTTTTTGGAAGACATTCGAAATTAAAACTGA
Source organism: Rhaphigaster nebulosa (assembly GCA_948150685.1). Lineage (NCBI taxonomy): Eukaryota > Metazoa > Arthropoda > Insecta > Hemiptera > Pentatomidae > Rhaphigaster > Rhaphigaster nebulosa. The sequence continues at coordinate 52,342,674 of OX411307.1, forward strand.
GACAGAAACTGAATAACTACTTAAATTAAACTTACTCCTTGATGCAACTCTATGGTATAGCAAAACCAGTAAGCAAATAACGACTACAAATCCTTAAGAATTATCACGATTGCATCATACAACCTAGTGCAACTCTTCATACAGACTTGCATATTCTTGTAGTTAATGAACACATACAGACACATATTTATGCAATTTAAAAGATCGTATTAACTGTCTACCCAAAGCATGGCTAAATATCTAGAAGGCTGAAAAAAAGCTGGATGAGAAACCCCCATAAGTATTCTTTCCTAATTGATACATGTTCTAGAATATGTACTTCCGGGTACTGCCATTCTTCATCTTATAATCTTTTTTTAATGCTATCCACAAATTCAAAATTTACTGATTGTCAAATTACGTTATGAAACATAAGTTACTATTATTTACTTTAAAACATGTTGTTTTTTATGCTGCATTTTCTGTTCTCTTTTTATGTATACAGTGACTTGGAAAAGTCAACGGGCAGATTGGAAATAAATAAATCAATAAAAAAATTATTTTCCAATGTTTTGTTTTTTAACGTATAAATATAACCTCAATACAACTCATAGATTTTTTATAAACAAAATTTCTCAACAATAAATAAACATATGTTTAATATAAATATAAAATAACAGCTTTAATGCCGACATTTTTTTTTTCATATATGATCAAATTATATAATAATTAATTCATTTATTTAAGTTCAAATTTTAAATTAATATTTTGAATGCAAAATATTAAAGTTTGGAGAGGAGTATGAAGTACTTTCGGGCAATTATATAGCAGCCATTCCCGTGTGAAGAGAGCTTTATCCTTTATTTTCTTAGAGTCATTATCCTGGTAAAAGTCTTTGTCCGGGTAAGGTAGCTAAAACTGTTCCGGAGCGATAAATACCTGCCGACTTACACATGTGAATGCCCTCACAAGAAATTGCTATTTCCAAAGTTTCAGATCTCAAGTGCCCTTCTCTGCTCCATAGTTAGCCCAAGTATCTTGAAACATTGTAATTTTTTCTCCAGTTTTTTCTTTTAAATGAATTAATCAGCACAAAACGTCAGAAATATTTATCAATTCTATCATAAGGCATGGCCCTCATGAACTATCAACAGGAATTTTCGGGTCACGTTCCAACATTTTGAACATTGCATTATATTGCTTTTTTTCACGGAAAAACTCAAAAAGTTGTATAAAAATTTAGAGAAAAACGACTATAAACGATTCTACAGGCTCTTGAGCCGTTCTAACAAAAGTCAGAGGATATCTTTACATTACCCATATAGACACCCTCAATTTTTATCAGATTTTTCCAAGTGGTGCTACAGATTGAAATTTTTGAAAGAAATTGTGCATTTCTTGGAGTTGAACACAAATTACTCGCAAGAGGAGGCTACGGACGTGGGATCACCGATTTCAATGAAACTGTTTTTGGTGATACTAGGTCGAAAAATATTAGACCCGTGCCCAAAGGTTCTTGCCAATGCGCCCTAGAAGCCGAGAAAAAAAAATTATATAACTTCAACAATATTTTATATCAGTTGACATCATGATGGTATAGAAGGATCAATCTAATTAGGGATTGATAAATTATTTGCCACTTCTATAAATTTGTTTTATTGAAAACTAGTTTCGAATGTTATACATTCATCCTCAGTTCTAAAAACACACAAAAAATTCAAAAATAAGCAATTCAAAATATAGTTTGGTATTATTATACATATTAAATTAGATTAATATAAATCAGTATTATAAAACATTTATGAATTATGAATTTAATTAAGACAAGAAATCAAATACATGTTGGTACTCACCAAGGTTTAAATGGATTATATATGTGTTATATTGGTTGCATGTTGTATTGGTTGTATAACATACCCACTTATCACATGTGATTTTATATTCAACGTTTAAGGTTACAAGTTAATTGTTTTGTGTAATAAGTGTGATTTGCTTTAAAAAGTGTTATTTGAGTTTAGTTGTTTTTTGTTTGTGTTGTTTTCCATTTGACTTTAAATATGATTAAAATTTGTGAAATTCCCTCTTCAGAAGAAGATGCAATTAAGTATTTTCAAAAATTTGGAATAATACCGTGCACCAAGAAATGCTAAAATGGGGATAATATGAATCTCCATTGCGGATCGCATGAATGGATATGCAATGTTAAAGGTTCCCTGAAACGTCTTTCTGTAAGAAGAGGGACATGGTTGGAACGATTGAATATTCCAGTTAAGACAGCGTTGAGATTCATCTATTGTTGGTCTAAGAACTTAACCTCTATGAAATGAGGAAAGGAACAATTAGATACCTCCGATAAAACTGTCATTAACTGGAATAAGTATATGAAGGAGGTCTTAAAATTGTATGGCCAGACAAGAAAAAAATTGTAGGACCAGGAAAAATTGTTGAAATAGACAAAAGTCTTTTCTCTAAAAGAAAGAATCAGGTAGGGAGAGTGCATCCTCGGCAATGGCTCTTCGGCGGAGTTTGTCGAGAAACCGAAGAGTGCTTCATTGTCACTGTTCCAGACAGGAAAGCTGGAATTCTATTGGAATGCATAAAAAACAATATTCATGAAGGATGCACAATCTTTTCTGACTGTTGGAAAGATTATTTACACGGATGAATTACGAAATGCCAACTCTGAACATTTCATACAATTTTATAAATCCCCAGAGTGGCCCATATACCCAGCATATAGAAAGATTGTGGGGTTGTGCGAAATGGAGAAATAAAAACATCGAGGAACTGAAAAAGAGAATATTTAGATTCTTAGCTATGCGAATTTCTGTTACGGCGTCTTCATAGAGAAGAAGGCACATTTATTGCTCTTTTAAACAGCATCAGGGAATTAGCAAATCCCAAAGAATGGTAAAATCAGTGGTTTTTCTTAATATTCAATTTCATAATGTAATTTTCTTTTCTTAAATAATTGAATTAATAAACATTATTCATAATGAAAATTTTGGTATTATTCTATTTCTTTCTGTTAAAGGTATTTTAGTAACGAAATATAATTTAAAAAACCATGAATATGAAATATCCTAGGCGTTACCAGTGTCAGGTTATGATGGTAACAGCAGCAGCCATCTTTGTGTGAGTAACTTTCCGTAAGCACTGGATTTTCATAGAAATTAAAAAATATAAATTTTTGGACTTGATTTTTTTGGAGGATTATTTTTCCCAACCGATGCCGGGTAACACTTAAGCATTCATAACTCCTCAGGATTTTATCTAAATTTAATGCTACAATAATTGCTGAGAAGCTGAATTTCTGATCTCTAACCCATAGCAATAACTTTTAGATTTTATGCGTTTAAAAGGGAGAAAAAGTACAAGAAAAATAAAGAAAATTGCTGAAACGTTTTATTTTATATCTCCGGTACAAATTTGTTCACGGAGTTCGGGTTTGTTCCATTTCGTGTAGTTTATAGGGCCTTAAACCATTCCCAAGTTTCTTGTTGATCGGACATCGTATTGAAAATATCGCGTGTGTGATTTTAGATGTGATTTAAAAAAAAAACATAAAAAGCCCGTTGGAAGAAGGCAAAAATTTTGAGCAAAAATATTTTATTTTTCGATTTCTATGAAAATTTGTATACAAGGATTTCTAAAGACGCTTAAAAGGAACAAGAACTACTTTTTTCTAAAATAATTTTATTTTGTCTACTTTACAGGAAGCGACTTTTGTTTTTTGTAATTTTGTGCATATTTCAACTCATTTAATACATTCGGTTATTTTGGCTTATTTTACACAATAAAACATATCGATCAAAGTATCAAAGTTATTGAAATCCATACAGAGCAAGGGCAGAAACGATAAAATAAAAAATTATTGAAGTTATATAAACTATATTTTATTTCTCTGCTCTTAGGGCGCATTGGCAAGAATCTTTGGGCACGGGTCTAATATTTTTCGATCTAGTATCACCAAAAAAGGTTTCATTGAAAATTGATTATCCCACGTCCCTAGGATTCCGTCGCGGGTAAATTGTGTTAAACTTCAAAAGATTGTTTTCAAAAATTTCAGTTTGTGGCTCTACTTCGAAAAATCTGAAAAAAAAATTGAGTGCCAATATCGCTTAGGCAAAGAGTTAAAGTCCTTTATCTCCAAATTTTCATTGTTTCATTCATAAAGTTTTCTTAGTTTTTCCAGAAAAAAAAACAATAGAATGCAATGTTCTTAATGTTGGAACATGACCCAAAAATTCATTTTGGTAGTTCATGAGGTCCTTGGCTTATGGTAAAATTGAGAAATGTCTCTGACGTATAGCGGTTATAAAAAACAAGAAAAATGGTGAAAAAATTACAGCGTTTAAAGATACTTGAGCTATGGGGCACAGGAGGGCACCAGAGATCTGAAACTTGCGAAGTAGCAATTTATTGTGATGCTGTACATATTTGTAAGTCACCAGGCGTTTATCGCTCTGGGGCACATTTACTTACTTTACCCGGAAAGAGCCTTTGAATGCTCCTTCTTTACCTTTTCTTTGCCGCTCTAACCCTAACCGTCTACAAAATTAACACAAGAAATAAATGAACAGGAAAAGGAATACTAGCTTGAACTGATACGACTCGGATAATATTAATTAATATGAATTTAAAGCCAGAGTAAGTAGAAAAAAAACAACCCTTTTATGACCAGTTTATAGATTAAGAATAAAAGGTTGGCTTTCGACCAGGAGTTAATTAAAAAACCTGCAGATTCCTGGATTGTTGTATTGACGATGACAGGAAATTTAATGCCTATGTATATCAATTGTGTGGAGGAAACCTGGAAAAGAACTACAGCTAAAAAATCCGTCTGCTAAGGTGACATGTGGAGGCGGTAGTGTTCTTATGCGGGGATGCATATGGTATCCGGAATTTGGGTTTTTATCAATGAAGAGATAAACAAGTTAAAATATATTAATGTTTTAAAAGGAAATTTCAGGTCTATTGCGGAATAAATTGGGTATTGAAGGAGCATTCAAATTTTACCCTGATAATGACCCTAAGCACAAAGCCCTCCTCACACGGAAAAGACTGTTATATTATTGTCCAAAGGCACTTCAAACTCCTCCCCAGTGTCTAGATTTAAATTCCAATCTACATTTATGGGCGCATTTCGATTCATAGCTTCGGAATTAAAATATAAGGTCAGAAAAAGATCTATGGGAGAAAATAACTTCCCTTATGAGTTTGAAGTTGATCCGATCAATGCCCATCCGACTTGAATTGGTATTCAAGGCCTGCATTCAAAATATTAATTTAAAAATTTGAACTTAAATAAATGAATAAATTATCATATAATATGTATTATATATATATATATATATATATATATATATATATATATATATATATATATATATATATATATATATATGTGTGTATATATGTATAGTTATACTTATACGTTTAAATAAAAAAATATCTTGAAAAATGTTTTTATTTCCAATCAGTCCATGTATGAAAACTTCTGCTAGCCACCGTATATTAGGGGAATAGAACTTCCTGATCAAAAATAATCTTTATTTTTTATTTTGATAAGGACTATTCTTAAAGAAAAATTTATTTTGAAAACTAAATTAAGAGGCAGATGAAGCTTAAATTTTATTTAAACTATTTCGATTACAAAGATATTTGCATGAATAAACTGAGTATTTAAAAAAAAAAAATTGAATGATTGTAAAATATTGAGGTAACTTTGTCCTACCCACTGATAGACAGAAAATCTTTATTGCTATCCTCATTGTTCAGCACCGCTTTTGAACTACTGCTTTTGATGAAACATGTTACATATAGCATTTCCACGTCAATTGTAACCTTTTCCGAATCAATTGTAACGCTTTTCAAATCAATTGTCACCTTTTCCAATTCAATTGTAACTTTTTCCTTTTCAATTGTAACTTTTTCCATTTCAATTGTAACCCAACCGGACATCTATTAATTAAATATTATTTATTTTATTTTTGAAAAACAATTATTTAAATTATAATAATAACTTTTGAAATAATTTCGGCATATTCTTCCGACATTTTTTTCGTTTATTAAATAATTGATATTAAGTGCTAATTTCAAGTGGTTTAAATTTTTGAAATAAAATTGTTAATTTATTTTTAAATATTTATTATTTTTTATTTATTTGGTGAGAGAGGGGAGGGTGGATTTCATCGATTTGGTGATCGTTCATTAGGTTTTCGAAGTTGGTAATGTCAAATTTACTACCAACATTTTGTTCGGCCACGAGCATTTCTAGTTAATTATTAGTTTTCAAAATTCTTCGGTAAAGGAATCGTTTACTATGTTTTCAAGGGCGCTATTTCCGAATTTACTATCGGATGTTTGATCGCGCATGCGCATTTCGATTTACTTTTCTTCGTTTATAAGGGCCGGTTATTATATTTTATCGGGAATGCTCATTTCAGATAACCATTACAATTGAATTTCTTTCGGTGAAGTTTTTGTTTATCAGGTTTTATAGGACGATATTCTCAAAAAATGTCAAATATAATTGCAATTTGAAATGCGCATGCTAATGAAAAAAGTAAATTAGCCATGCGATCGCAAAAATGCGATCGCGCATGCGCATTTCGATTGTCCGTTGTTATTGAAGTTTTCTATGATAAAGGGATCGTTTATTAAGTTTTCGAAGGTCCTGATTCTATTTTATTAAATTGAATTTTTAATCGCTCGTGTAAATTTTGCATTTAGGTTACTGTTGGAGTTTTCTATGATATGGGGATCGTTTATTAGGTTTTCAAGGGTTCTAATTCCATTTTTTGAATTGGATTTTGGATCAAGCATGGGCAATTCGATTTCCGTTACTGTTGAAGTTTTCTGTGATATTGAGATCGTTTTTATAGGTTTTCGAAGGTTCTGATTCCATTTTTTAATTGAATTTTTTATTGAGCATGGGCATTTCGAATTACTATTACAGTTGACATTTCATCGGTATTGGTATCGTTTATTAGGTTTTCAATCACTATATTTTCTAATTTACTATCGGATGTTTGATCGGGCATGCGCATATCGAATCAGAACCCCGATTCGATATTTTTTAATTGGACTTTTGATTGCGCCAGCGCTTTTCGACTTACTGATATTGTTGAAATTTTCTTTGTTATACAAATCGTTAATTAGGTTTTCGCGAGTTCTGATTACATTTTTCAAATTTTCTTTTTTATCGAGCATGTGCATTTCAAATTGCAATTATACTTGACTGAGAATATCGTCCTATAAAAACTAATAAACAATAACTTCACCGGAAGAAAGGGCAACTGTAATGGTTATCTGAAATGAGCATGTTCGATAAAATCTAATAACAGGCCCTTATAAACGAAGAAAAGTAAAATAAGAACAGTAAATCGAAATGCGCATGCGCGATCAAACATCCGATAGTAAATTCGAAAATATGGTGATTGAAAACTTAATAAACGATTCCTGTACCAAAGAAATGTCATCTGTAATAGTAAATCGAAATGCGCATGCTCGATAAAAATTTAAATCCAAAAAACGGAATCAGAACCTTCGAAAACGATCCCTATATATAAGAAAACTTCAACTGTAGCGCAAATGCGAAATGTGCATGCGCGATCCAGAATCTAAATTAAGAAATGGAATCAGAAACACTGTAAACCTAATTAACGATCCCTGTATAATAGAAAATTCCAACAGTAACGGTAATGCAAAACGAGCATATGCGATCAAAAACCCATTTAAAAAAATGGAATCAGAATCCTCGAATACCTAATACACGACCCCTTTATCAGAAAAAAATCCTTTAGCCACGGAAAATCGAAATGCGCATGCGCGATCGGAAATTCGATAGTGAATTCGGAAATAGCGCCTTTAAAACCTAATAAACCATAACTATACCGAAGAATTTTGAAAAGTAATAATTAAGTAGAAATGCTCGTGGTCGAACAAAATTTCGGTGGTAAAATTGACATTAAAAATTTCGAAAACCTAATGAACGATCGCCAAATCGATGAAATTCACCCTCCCCCCAACAAATAAATAAAAAATAATAAATATTTAAAAAAAAAATTTATTAAAAAAATTTAAACTACTTGAAATTAGCACTTAATATCCATTATTTAATAAACGAAAAAAATGACGGAAAAATATGCCGAAATTATTTCTTCTTCTTCTTCCTCCATAGTGCCTCTCAGCGTGGAGGTGCCTCAGTCCAAGCATGCCAGGCCTCCCGATCTCGTGCCAGCGCTTTCATGGGATTTATCTGCTTGTCTCTCTTCTGGCCTATTCTAGAAATGTGTTCCACTGCATTTTAGGTCGCCCTCTTGGGCGTTTCCTCATAGGTATGGCTTCAAAGAATTTTCGACGGCCACGGTTCTCATCCATCCGGCAAAGGTGTCCAAACCATCGAAGTTGTCTTTTTTCAAGGGTATCTTTCAAGGAAGCAACTCCGAGATCTTCTCGTGTCCGCTCGTTTTTAATGCGATCTCTCCTTGTTCGACCAGCTACTCTTCGGAGATATTTCATTTCAGTAGCTGTTATTCTGCTTAGGTACTTTTCTAGAGGTATCCAGCTTTCATTTACATATAATAGAGTTTTCTCTACCTCCCTTTTACCTATCAATGTGTTACAGAGGTGGTAGTAGATAGAATTTGCTTTCTTTATTCTGTTGGAGATCTCCTGGTCCAACCTTCCATTCCTGCAGATCACTGTCCCTAGGTAAGTGAAGTCATCCACCATTTCCATTACTTCACCTTTGCAGCGTATTTCAACAACTTCTTGTTCCCTGCCTATATGCATTGCTTTGCTCTTTCCGACATTGATGGTCATTCCTTTCCTTTCCAGCTCCGCTTCCGATTCCATTATTGCCGGCTGCAATCGCGCTTCTGAATCCGCTTTGAGAACAATATCATCTGCAAACACCATCACTTGCGCCAGAATTGTCCTCATATTCCATTTGCCTACAACAGTGCGAGCTGTCCTTCGTTTGCAAATCTTCAAAATTTCATCCATGTATATAATGAATAAGAGAAGACTTAAGCTATCTCCTTGCTTCACAACTTTCTTCATGCCAAATATATCTGACTCTCTTCCGTTAATTCTAATACCTTTGGAGTTATGGTATGTGGACTTGACAGCATCAATTAATCCTTGTGGGATATTCTTGGCGAAGAGGGCATTCCATAATTCTTGTCTAGGAAAAGAGTCAAAGGCAGCCTTCAGGTCTAGGAATGCCAAGAAGACACTCTTATCTCGATCCCAAGACTTGTCTATGATAGTTCTTAGAGAGTAAATGAGATCTTGGGTTTAGTGTTGTGGTCGGAATGCACATTGCTCCTCTTCCAAATCCTTCTCTACAAGCATCCTCAGTTTCTTTTCTAATATTGAAGTGTATAACTTGTATACAAACTGAGATAGGCAGATAGGTCTGTAGTTCCAACATTCGCTTGCACTTCCTTTTTTATGAATAGGGATAATTGTATTATATTCCCATTCTTTAGGGATAGCTTTTTCGGTATATATTTTCTGAAAAAGATACTGTAATGCTTTTAACAGTTCCGCTCCACCAAATTTGATTAATTCGGGAGCTATACCGTCTCTGCCAGCTGTCTTACCAAGTCTTAACTTTTCCATTGCAGCTTCTATCTCTTCTTCCCGGATTGCTTCATTGTGTTCCTCCTGAACATTTCCTCTGGTTATTATCTCCTCAGCATTTCCAGAAAAAATCTCTGAGTAATGGCGTCTCCATCTCTCCAAAATATCTTTATCTTTAGTGACCAATCTGCCTCTTTCATCTTTAACATTTCTTATTGGTTTGCTTTTCTTTTCTTTCAATGCTTTCACCCTTTTCCAAAAAACTTTGACATTTTCTTTGTAGTCATTTTGTAGGCTTTGACCGAATTCTTCCCAGCTCTTTCTTTTGGCCACTCTCACCACCAGCTTTGACTCATTTCTTCTTCGGACATAAAGTTCCCAGTTTTCAGGTGTCTTATGTCTGTGGTACTTCTTCCAAGCCTCCTTCTTCTTTGCGACTGATGCCTTCACCCTTTCATTCCATCACTTGGTTCTTTTCCTTTTTGATGAAATAATAACAATTCCACACGTAGTCGTAGCAGCTTCCAGTTATTATTGAAATTATTTCAAAAGTTATTATTATAATTAAAATAATTATTTTTCAAAAATAAAATAAATAATATTGAACTAATTTGTGTACGGTTGGGTTACAATTGAAATGGAAAAAGTTATAATTGAAAAAGAAAAAGTTGCAATTGAATTGGAAAAGGTGACAATTGATTTGAAAAGTGTTACAATTGAAATGGAAAAGGTTACATTTGAAATGGAAAAAGTTACAATTGAAATAATAGAATAATAGAAAATAGAATAATACCCATTTCTGGTAAATAATGAATATTAATATATCTTGTAAAAATAATAAAAATAAAAAACAGTTGTGTACCTAGACCATTTGTGGCCGGAGGGCAGATTTAATTTTGAGCCTACCATAAAAATCACCTGACAATTTTTAACTTTTTATAATGACAACTAGACTTCCTTTGGCTTAATGAGACAATTTTAATTTGTTTGCAATAAAGTTATCATTCAATAAAAAAACAAAATATAACTAAATATAAAGCCACTGCGTGATGCCCAGGGAGTCTAGGTTTGCCACTGTCTTAATGTAACAATAATATATCACATGTATAATAGTATACGAAATTTTACAATTCATTCTAGAACTTATGATAAGGATAACCTAAAGCTTAAGACAACAAGTTTGGAATAATTATTTAGTAAAATATGTTTTTTTTCTCTTCTATACCAATTGTCCTCACTCTTTTCCTTAAATATTCCACCAAACCATGTTTTGAATGCTTTAGGATCAAAGCAGGTTCTGGCAGATAAGGATTAGTATCTGATTTATACTGTGTCTCTTGTTTTCTGTATTATGTGTATCAGTGTTATTTTCATATATTCCAATTCATATACTTTCATTGATAGTATTTAAGAAAAAAACATTAGATTTTTTTCTTTCATAATTTTATTGTAATTGAGGGGGTCAAAAGCCAAGGGGTCCAAGTAATAAAATGTAAATATTGAATTATTTTCATTGTAAGTATTTTTATTCCCAAAAAATATCTAATACCGTGAAATGAATAATTTTTTTTCTCTGAGAATAATAAACAATCTCAGATAAAGACAATTATACATATGGTACTAGATTTTTTTGGGTTAAAAATACTTTAAAGGGAAATAACTCAATATTTACATTTAATTACTTGGACCGCTAGGCTTCTGACCCCCTCAATTATACCTCTAGCACGGTATTGTGTTGGTGAAGAGTAATTTCAAAATTATGACCTAAGACAAAGATGGGGAGCATGTGTCCTCAGCGAATTTTTGTGTGTCTCCCATGTGTTTTGTGTGGATTTCATAGAAACTAGCACTGTTATTAATTAATCTATATAATTTAATATTAATTATTACCAGAGCTAATTTTTATGAAGGTCGCACAAACCAAAGGGAAGCTACACAAAAATTTCACTGAGACACCACGTTCCCCATCTTCATCCTAAGAGATGAGTGATGCTCATCGATCAAATTCTTAAGTTACACACTGTAGTAAACAGTTCATAAAATTTATAGAACTTAAATAAAACTACTGCTTATGGTTCAGTAGTAAATAATCATACTGTAGTATAAAATACATTAGTTTGTTTAACAAATTGATTAAATAAACATTAAAATTTCTCATTTTTGAGTTAGAAGTAGCATATAAATAATAAAACTATAATTTCACCTTTTTTATTCATTTAATCTTTATTTGCAGGATATTGGAATAATGCATTGTTGCTATCGATCTTTAATAAATGAAGTTGAAGAACATGATACTTATATTTTTATAGTTTTTTCAGAAGGAAAGTACTATAAATTTAATTTGGACTACATTATAAAATGGAACCTTGTATTTTTTACTATAATTGCTGTATTCGTCATTATTCACTTTGCTTATAAAAAGCAAAAAAGGTATTTAAGAAAAAAAAATAATATAATTATTTAATTGTTAAAATTTTAATCAAATAATTTTAATTTGCAGGACTTTGGTTAAAAACATGGTTCTTCCTTTAAATGACTCTCCAAGAAAAAAACAAACTGAATTTTATGAAGGGCTTCTTGCTACCTCTCCAGACAACATAATCCTATGAAATTAAAATTTTCAGAGCTTATATTTGTCTTTCAACATCTTTTTAGTCATTCCATTCCTACTATTATTGCAAAAAACTTCAGTATATAACCTTTATTATATTAAAAATTATATTTTTATTTTTTTTAAATTATCAAGTCTTTAGTCTTAAAGATTTCTCTAAACAAAATTCTCTAAATTTAACCTTTTTCCATCTGTATCACATACTTCATCTTCTTCCCTTTATCCAAGAAGTCTATCAACCCTTTATCTGATTTCCACTCTGCATTCTAGTCTATACTATATTTCATACATTTCTTCATATTTTCTTCAAGGCATAATATTTTTTGTAACCATATTAATCTGATTAAATATTTTTCTATTAACATCTTTTATCAAGGAAACTTATTTTAAAATAAAGCTCATTGTTAAGTACAGTGTTTCATAAATTTCAACTTTTCTGTCCATTTTGCTGGCCTACAAGGCTGAAAATATGGCACAGACTTTACAAAGAAGAAACTAATAGTGAATAGTGAATCCAATAGATGGATAAAAATTACAAATAATATAAAGAACTTTAGATGAAAAACTAAATAAAGCACATGAAATTACAATAATAAAAAAAACAGCATGAAGTAATTAAAATCTAAATCATAGAAATAATATATACAAGTGGTGGTAAAAAATATATATAATAATAAATAAAAAGGGATATGACTGTGAAAATGATATAATGTTAACAATGGTAATCATGTTATATAATTTACAGTGATGGCAAAAAGTATTTGTACACTCAGGTTTTTAAAACTAGTTGGCATAAGGAAATAAAAATTTGACTCAATTTCACATAAATAAAAAGTATATTAGAAATTCCTTATCTATAAACACGTAAAACCTCTTAGCTTAATTAAACAAAAATAAAAACAAAAAAATTCCTGGAAAAAGTATTTGCACACTCGCGATTATATTTAATTTTTTAATTAAAACATGAATTTAATATTTAGTAAAAAGTCCATTGGAGTCAATAATTGCTTGTTTTTAACCAAATCTAGATTGATAATTTCCCATTCTTGAACCAAAAGTTTATAACGAAACTTTAAATGAGCCAGGGCGGCACGACAATGCGCTCGGTCACGACCATAGGAACTAGCACGAGACTTTGATATCCTTTACCCTCTACCTCTCCTCAATTCCTAATTACACAAAACTAATGGCTGGATCCCCTTTGCCTTGTTACCCCCGAGGTCCGACGGCTTGTTCCCGTCGCTCGGTTTTCCACAGGGTCAGACGACTGATTCCCGTCGCCTTAACTTCCTAAACCTTAGCTGGTTCCCTTCAGGGTTGCGGTAACGTCAGAAGGCTGGTTCCCTTCGTTTACTCCCTTTCTCATATTCCTTCACAAGTCCTACACTTTTCTCTATCCTTCACACCTCTACACACCATTTTAAAGAATACTCAGTATCGAGGCCTTCGGAAGTCAAGATCACACCTTGATACAAATTGCTTAAGATGGTTTCTTCCAGTGATATGTTTTCTCACATTTCGATCAAGGGTGTGCCATCAATTTTCAATTATGTTGTATTCTTCGGATCCTTATCCTGCTGGAACAAATACTGATTCCTGATTCCCATCTTTTCGCCACTTGCAAGAAGGTTATGGAGCAAAATGTTCATATTGTATCTTTGAGGATTGAAAGAAGAACACAATGTCTTAATAGATGCACTTTAATTAACACAATTTGGATGTACATAGGATGATATTTGATAATAGTTTTTATGTATGAAAGTCTCTAATAATGGGAAGTATGCAACGCTAAGCAGGTACAATCATAACAAAAAACTAAAACTGGAAGAAGGGGTAACCTCTGAAGGAGGTTCCTTCAATAATCGAACTCTGAATAATCGATATCACAACTCTCCGCGGCTTAGTCGAATGGAACGTAATCGGCAAACCTCTAATAAATTGCGAAATCAAAAAAACATCTGCGACAGACTTCCCACACTCACATGCAAACTGACATTTAGGAATAAATTTCTTTAATTCATTAGCATAACTACTTACTGATTCACCTAAATTCTGTTTTCTTGACAAAAATCGATGCCGTTCAACAATCACACTTGATTTAGTAATTAATTGATTTTTTAACATATCTATTACTTCTTTATAATTTAAATTAGAGACTTTTCTAGGGGCCGCTGATATCTTCAAAAGTTCGTAATTCTCTGGACCTATGCTATTTAATAGAATTGTTTTAGATGTCGCTTCATTAGCTTGTAAGCCTTTTAATTGTAAATAATTATCAAATCTTTCTAAATATTGTAAAAAATTTTCTTTTGATTTATCATAAGGCTCGAAAAAATATAAACAACAGATGTAGCTTCTGAACGCTGTTGAACTGGGACTACACCTTGTAACAGAGTTTGAAATTGTTTCAAAAATTCTTTGAACTGATCGGCATCCATAATATATAATTATAATTTAAATAAATAAATAATTGTAATTGTAATTCTTGAAAGTGTACCTGGAGAACGTATATCCAATTGCATAACCTCTAACACTAATTTTAATTTCAATCCTCGTCGCCACTTTATTGTATCTTTGAGGATTGAAAGAAGAACACAATGTCTTAATAGATGCACTTTAATTAACACAATTTGGATGTACATAGGATGATATTTGATAATAGTTTTTATGTATGAAAGTCTCTAATAATGGGAAGTATGCAACGCTAAGCAGGTACAATCATAACAAAAAAACTAAAACTGGAAGAAGGGGTAACCTCTGAAGGAGGTTCCTTCAATAATCGAACTCTGACTAATCGATATCACAGTTCATATAGCCTTCTTCACTCCAATTGTCGTCAATAGACACAAGAATTACCATTCCATGGTATCACGCACTCCGCCACACCATAACATGACCACCACTATGTTTTATTGTAAGGGTCAGTCCATGTCAAATCATCCAGGCAAAAATTAAAATGAAACCCATGGTCTCAGATTTTTATGATTTTATTTATTTGGCCCATGTTCCATCCTCGTGAACCATTTAAAATTTTATTTTGGTATCTTAAAGAGTTTTTGGCATATGAATTTTCCAAAATGTCTGAATGCTGTTTTTGTATTACCGATAACAGGGGGCATATTTGTAAGGGGCGCAAGCAGATCATACCATCAAGTATTCAGGATGTACATTCTCGGGAGAGCTGACATTTAACGAGGACACGAATGCAAAATTAAAAAGTAACCTTGATAAATTAGTGAGCTCTTGCTTGCTTAAACCGGAGCAGAAAATCAACGTTGTCAATCAACATCTGTTCCCGGGACTTACATATCCTCTACAGACTGCGCCCCTTACAAATATGCCTCCTGCGGTATTAGAGGGAATTGATATAAATATCCGCAGGAGCATTTAGGCCATCATCAGTCCCCCCGCTAAAACCTCTACGGCGATATTACACGCACCGAGGAGGCTAGAGGACTGATCCGCTGTCGATGAGAGGCTCCTTTACAGGATTGGTCCATTGTCCAGCGATTGTCTAATGTGCCGGATGCCCTGTTCCAGACCACATTGAATTACGAAGCAGAAATAGCGGAATGTGCCGAAAGACTGAATGTTGATCAGAGCTACCGCAGTGTGAAAGCTCTACGACATTCGCTGCGTTAAAATGCGTTCGAAGAATGGGCAAATTGCAAGTGGCAGGGCGTTGGTGTTCGCCATTTTAACTAACAGATACATCTGCGAGAAGCAAGTTCTTGAGACCACCCTCCAACCTGTGTCATAGCTGAGTCTCTTACAGCTACGCTACATGTATGGACCAGATAAGAGCAGGCCACTGCACCACTGTATACTACATGTATGGATCAGCTAAGAGAGGGCCAATGCGACCCGGTTACTGTCACAGTTGAATCTCTTACAGCTATATTAAGAGTATGTGCGAGCTAAGAGAAGGCCCCTAAGACACTATCACTGTCACAGTTCAATCTCTTACCGGTACACTACGAGTATGGACAAGTTAAGAGAAGACCCCTCCAACACTCAGACTGTCATAGTTGAATCTCTTACCGCTACACTACAGGTATGGACCAGCGAAGAGCAGGCTCCTGCGACATTGTCACTGTCAGTTGAATCTCTTAAGGGTACACTAAGACAACAGACTAGCTAAGAGCAGGACCCTACGACACAGTAACTGTCACAGTTCAATCCCATACCGGTACACTATTAGTATGGACCGGCTAAGAGCAGGCTGCTTGGTATTGACACTGTCCCAGTTGAATTTCTTATCGGTATACTACGAATATAGATCAGCTAGGCGAGGGCCAAGCGACCAGGTCACTGTCACAGTTCCTTGAGTACTTTTTTTTGTGAATATCCACCACCTCAGATCCCCAATGTTTGATATAGTTATACCAGAGACATAGATTTGACGTATAAACTTTTCTATTATTATCCAGAAAGTTTTCCAAGCTTTCTAACAGCTTCAAGAATGTTATCATCCGCTTTACTAAAGACTTTCCAAAAAGAGGTTTTTGCTTTTTTTGCCAATGTACCTGTGGTGTCACTTCCGGACAATGCATGCGGACCTAGTAATGTTGATGTATTCTTTGGACCAAGAGAACTGTGATGTGATTCATCATTAATAGTGACAATAACAGTGACTTTCCTGAGATAAATCTCTAACTGGTGAAATATATCCAGCTGTGTGGCACCAAGACGGCAGGCGAATATTGAATGCAAAATTATTTTTGTATCTGCCTCTTTGCAATTAGTTTTGAGTTCATCTGTTATAATACTCATTGAAGACTTTGCAGTTTCTCTCCAAGATACAAATTAACCCTTATTTCTTTCAGTTGCACACTGTATTTCTTTCTCGAATAAGTGAGCTGTTGACTCATCTTTAGTCTAGGTAAATAATTAAGCGATAAAAATAACTTCATACAAGTGTTTTCAATCTACGTTGTATCGTTGATATCGTACGTTGCCATTTTTTTCTTACGCATAGGAGATTTCATTGAATCTTATCATTAGGTGTCAAAGACCTAGGAGGATGGAAGAGTACTGCAGATGACACATCGGAAAATAACTGAGATCGAATGCTGGAAATAGTTAAAATTATCAGAGTGACGAAATAATTAATAAAATACCAGAGTGACGAAATAAGAATAAATTCCATCATAATATCAGAGTAACAAAATAGTAATAAATTCCATCATAATATCAAAGTGACGAAATCGTTAAAAAAATATCAGTGTAGAAATAGCAATAAATTCCGTCATAATATTGGAGTGGCTCATTAGTTAATAAAATATCAGAACGACGAAAATACCAGAGTGTCCAAATAGCAATAAATTCCATCATAATATCGGAGTGACGAAATAGTTGAAAAATATAAGAGTGACGAAATAATAATAAATTCCATCATAATATCGGAGCGACGAGGTAATAATAAATTCCATCATAATATCGGAGCGACGAAGTAATAATAAATTCTGTCATGATATCGGAATGACGAAATAGTAATAAATTCCATCATAATATCAAATTGACGAAATAGTTAAAAAATTATCAGAGTGGCAAATTAGTAATAAATTATAATATCAGAGGGAAGATATAGTAATAAATTCCATTTTTTTTAAACTTTAAATTAACCCAAAATTGTTGGTTTTACTCAAATGCAGGAAGGTATGTTGAGGCCCAGTGGGCATGTCCCTCACTCTGAACTCATCCCCTCCCAATCTACACAATGCATTTGGGTAAGTTTTTCATTTCCATTACTCTTCCATCCCTTTACCATCGATTTAACCGGTTTCCAGTACGTTTTATAAAGCAATAATATTAATCTTATTTCAGAGAAAAAAAAAGGTGATTAGGTAACTGACCTTTTAGTTTTTTGGATTCAGCCAAAAAAAAAAAAAAAAAAAAAAAAAAAATTAAAAAAAAGGGTTTACACACAAAATTAAATTTTTCAAAAATAATTATATTGTGAAAAATTACAATATTAATTTTACCACACTATTACAATCATTATTCAATTCAAAACGAGATATTTTTTCAACATCGCATGGTTTTGGATAAAAAATAATAGTTGAAATTAGTTAAACAAAAATGAAATAACAAAGTAAAAAAAAATATCAATTTTACATACTAATACAATGATTGTATTAAAATCATTAAAAACAAGATATTTTTTTAATATAATAAACATATGGTTTTGGATCAAAATAGTAGTTGAAATGTCATTCTATGGCAGCCTTAGATAATAACTTAAATACCTAAGCATTAGCTAATAACTTATGTATTAGCTTTCATATGTTTGGGGAATCCCATTATAAATTCATTATCTGCAACTTTATTATCTATTAACATATTCTTAGAATTCTCTAATTTTCTTATCCTTCTTTAACTCACTCCTGGTGTTGCCTAGACTTTAATATCACATTTTTTTTTTGTTCTTTTTTAAATCATCAATAAATATGGTCATTACAGATGACTGAATAAGAACCACATCATTAATAATATCTGAAAATAAAAATACTTAAAACTAATATTTCCATTTTAATTTTTAAAATATAGTTACATGCACACGCAAATACATATACAGTAATTAGGGATTGATCCTTCTATACCATCATGCGGATGTCAACTAAATATACAGTATGTTTTAATATATAATTGAAAGTATAATCTCCCATTTTAGGCCTTAATGATATACAATTTTTTTTTTTTTTTTTTTTATGTCAATAACACAATGTTTTTACACCTGTAAGGAAATATAAATCACCATATATTAACTATATATTATCAGACAGATAAATCGCAGCATCATATTCTTTGGCCTCCCACAATATCTTCAATAATAAACCAACAGTTGCTTCCCTAGTTTTTGCTTTCTTCCAGCTATATAGCATTTGGCATACCAAGAGCTCCATCTGAAATAAAATAATGATGATCAATTCAAATTTGCATCAATACGCATTATAAAATATTATATAGTATGAATTAAAATCCAATTGGTTATGGTAAAAAAATGTCTAAAAGACGTGTTAAGCTAATAGAAATAAATCATACAATAAATAAATATAAAATTATTATATTATAATTATTAGAAAGTTACAAGACTATGGTTTGCAGAGGAGACACTCAATGGTAGCATTTAAAAAAATTAGATTAAAATTTAGAATCCTGTACATGCATCCATACCAGCTGTGTTGGTTAATTTTGTGAATTTTTTTCAATAGATACAAGTTCCACAATTGTCTATATACAGAGTGTCCAGCGATAAAGCAGGAAAAAATTCAGTGATTTCAAAGCTGTTCAAATTGAAGGAGCTTTTTGTCAATTTATAGGATTAAATTTAAAACAAAAATTGGAACCATAAAATGTTGTATTTTGCCCGCTTATGGCAAAATCCATAACTGATACTGAGAATATAAACAAATTCAAGTGTAAACTACACAAAATAAACAAGTATTGGAATAAATTTCACCACAATTTTATTCATAAACTTATTTTACAAACAAAACAAATTAGTCATAATTACAGGGATAAAATGAATCATGGCAACCCCTTATCCTTGTCACACCACACTCGGCTTTAAGTGCGAGGTGCGAATCAGCAAACATATTAAAAGAAGAAGAATGTAAATAGATTGAAATTGAAACTCGGAGCTGTTTGGATCTAATAAATTATTTTATGTTCCAAAACATCCCTAGTTTACTTAGCAATAGGTAGAATGACCCGGTAAGGTGAGACAGAACATAGAACGAGTATGTATTTGAGAGAGAGAGAATGATAAATATATTTAGAGAAAGTAGGGTTTTTCTAGATTTCATGGATTTAGAGATGGTAAGGAGAACAACTACATCAACCTTGTTCTCAATATTTTATGCACTTATTGCTTAGTGCTGATGGAAAAATGGAATGATTAGACTAAAAACTAGAAATTCCCGATGACTGACTGTTTTTCAAGCATAATTCCTGATAATAAAATTCAAGAAGAATTCCTGATGTTCAAGGAATTCAAGGCTGCTGGACACTCAGTATATATATATATATATATATATATATATATATATATATATATATATATATATATATATAGACTGGTACAATATCTTGTTTCATTGAAAGAACATTTTAATACTTCATCCATCGATTTGTGTAAGAACGAATTGCTTTGAAAACTTTGCTTTTTTGCTGCTGAAAGTTATTGTATTCCGCGGTAAGCTTATAACGAACATGCTACACCTCAAGATACTTGTAAATGTTGGTTGAAACGCTTCAAAAGTGGCAATTGTTAAGTAAAAGACAAAGAACTTCTAGATCTACCTAAAAAGTTTGAAAACCAACAACTGCAAACGTTACTGGATTAAGATAAACAACTTGAAAATGATTAATCATTGCTCAGCAAACAATGTCCAATCATTTTCATGCAATAGGAAAGATATTAAAGGAAGGGAAATGGGTGCCACATCAACTGAACAAAAGACAAATGGAAAACCGAAAAGTCATTTGTGAAATGTTACTTAAACACTACGAAAGAAAGTGTTTTTTTGCATAGAATTGTGACGCAAAGAAAAATGAATTTATTTAGAGAATTCCAGAAGCAGGAAATCAAGGGTTGATGCAGGTTAACCATCAAATCAACTGCAAGGCATAATCCCTTCAGAAAGAAGACAATGCTTTGTGTTTGGAGGGATCAGGAAGGTGTGGTGTATTACAAGATTTTCAAGCCAGGTCAAACTGTTAATACATTACTAACAACAAATAATCAAAGAATCAGAATGGGTCAGAAGACACAGCAAAGTATTTTAGCTTCATGATAATGCACTATCAAACAATTCCAAACCATTTAAAGGTGAGTCAAAGGATCTTGCCTAGGAATTATTAACCCACACACTGGTATTCAGCAGATCTTGCTTCTTCAAATTACCACTAGGTTTGATTTAATGCACAAGCACTTAAAAATGTCAGAAGAAGAGGAAAATTAAGTCTCAGAATGGTTTGCCTCAAAACAAACAAAAAATGTTTTATTTGGACGATATTCATAAATTATCTGAAAGATGAAAGAAATATGTAGCTAGCAATGGATTACTTTGAATAAAGTGCTTTTGATGTTGCCCTTGAAATTATCTTTATTATTTTTGTGTTTAATACAAAATCCACATTATTAAGCGATACAGAGATATATTAAGAAATAAACTAAACTAAAGCATTAATAAGTAGACAATCATACCTCAAAACCATCTGAAGAAGAATGGAATTGACTTTCAGTGAACCCAAGTTTCTTTTCCAAGTTTTTGAAGTCATGAATCTTTGAACTAATCAATTCAAAATGCTCAATAGTGGCCTGTGATATATTTGAAAAGTTGTCTTAAAAAAAATAAACAAAAGTAAGATAATTACATACTGTTTCTAAAGCATTTCTTATCCCTAAGGACATGATTTATCAAGAATAATGCAAAATGAAAATCCAGCTTCCATCTAAAAAGTTAATTTACATGAATTTCTTAAGAGTTTATGCTATGTTCCATTCCTTCCTAACTTTAAAATTTTCATTGGTATTTCAACAATATAAACATTTTATTGTATTGCTAGCACATAGTATAATATAAAATTAAAATATAATTATGTAATGTATTAGGTAACATAGAGCAAAAACAAATGCCAGATTTCAACCAAAGCCTATTTCCTTTCATAAAACTTTGAATAAGTATTTCATTTCAAGATATAAGATAGTATTTCATTTTATAATTTAACTTGAGATAGTAATACATTATGATGATTTTCAGAAGTTGTGAATACAACACAAGTACACACTAGCCATGGATAGATAAATTTGAATGACACTTAAAAATCTAGTTGATTATTTTATCAAAATTATACCTCTAATGAAAAGTAGAAATATTAAGATAATCCAACAGTAGAACCTTGATTAAGTGGCCAGGTAAAATTTTGATGAGGCCATGCAACTGAGAATACATACTCTATACTCTCAATCAACTAAAATTAATTAGGGATTGATAAATTATATGCCACTTCTATTTATCAATAATTTATATAATTATAATTTATCAATCCCTAATTAGATTGATCCTTCTATCCCATCAAAATCCATGTCAACCAACCAAAATTAAGTTCTAATCTAGAAGGTAATAGTCAGAACGATTTAATCATAAAAGATAAGAGAATTGATGGTATGAAGTTCCTTCCCACACCTTTCCTTTGTCATTTGTTCTAAATGTTCTGCAAGGTTCACCGACGCAGCAATTTTCACCAAAGCAACAGTTGCAAACTTAGTGCATATACCCTGGAAGACTGAAAAGAACCATCAACCCATTTAATCACAGAACCTAGTGTGGTAACATTATCACAGTATTTCTAAGCGGCATCACTTTACGGACAATGTACAAAGCCAGCTTCAAACTTAGCCTCTTTATCGACATTACCAGGCTCTAAACAACAAAAAATAATGCACCTTTTGTATTGACATGAACAGGCTCTGCTAAACAAAATCACTCTACTGCTGGGATTATTGCCATAGAAACATTAGGAAATCCAAGATAGCTGTTAGCTTTCAATTTACCGCATAAGTGCCAATCGGCCTGTAACATATCATCTTGACTGGTCAGCAAACAACCATCTACTGTTTCTTCAGACTACAACCGTAGTCCACCAGCCTAACAGAATACATTGTTTCCCTAATCACAACACAGAAAACTAGTCACAGGCTTTTAGCTCCAGCAGAACTTCCCATAAAGAGGAACTCACTCCGGATGCTCTATCAAGCCAAATTACAATTACGGACTCCGTGCACTAGGGGAGAGTGGTGTAACAGAACCTTAACGAGTCGGGCGGCACAATCGTGTACTCTGGACACAACTATAACAACTAGCTGAATAACTAGTGCCTACTGGTTGTAAAGGACGAAATTGATCTCGCCTCGGCAATCGTACCAGGATAAATGTTAATATGTTATTATTATGAAAAATCATTATATTATTGCTATACATCACGTCATAAAATTGTATACATTATCAATAAAGTTTCATAGTCAGGAATCTTCTGGAAGGACCTCAAATTAATGTACTGTTAAGACGCCTCTCGACGCTGAAGTGTGATACTCGCGTCAAATTCTCTCTCAATCTTCCCAGGGCTGTCCTCGGGAGGTGAGAAGTTTCCTCTGAGATAGTCCTCCACTTATTTTTGACTACTATTTGTATTAATACTGGAGTTTCTTTTGATATCCTCTATCTCCATCTCTCCTAAATTCCTGATTCCTCAAGACTAAGGGCCGGATCCCCTTAGCCTTGTTATCCCAGAGGTCCGACGGCTTGTTTCCGTTGCTCGGTTATCCGCAGAGTCCGACGGCTGATTCCCGTCGCCTGCATATCCTATACCTTAGCAGTTCCTGAAGGCTTGTTCCCTTCAGGATCGCGGTAACATTAGAAGGCTGGTTCCCTTCCTTTACCCCCTTTCTCATCCTCCTCAAGTCCCACACTTTTCTCTATCCTTCACACCATCTTAAAGAACATGTAGCATCGAGGCCTTCAGAAGTAAAGATCACATTTCAATACAAGGTCAAGAATTTAGAGAAAGCTAAACATATTGAAATGAAGGAATGGTACCAGTTATTATTACTAAGCAAGATAGGGATATTATAACTACAAGATGAATGACTGCAATATTATTGGATGTGCTACATTTATAAGTTTGTAGATAATATTGTAATTTAATTGAATACTGGAATTTATTTTTCACTATTCAAAATATTTTCACACAAGATAAGACAATTAGCAATTTACCTTTAACATTCTTTGGAATAACTTGGATAATATTGTAATTTAATTGAATACTGGAATTTATTTTTCACTATTCAAAATATTTTCACACAAGATAAGACAATTAGCAATTTACCTTTAACATTCTTTGGAATAACTTGAGCAGAATCATGAGCTTTTTTTTCTGAAGTTTGCACTTGTTCTTCTTTATTGATTACATTTGTAGTAATCAAAGTTATAGTATTCCCAAAATGAAAATTAGGGCAGTTTTCAATCCGAATGTTACTTCCATTGGCTATTATAAAGATAAAATAATAAATCTGAGAAACTACTATATAACATCATTTATAGTACCTTATTATCACCAAATTTCATGAAATTACCATTTTAACCGTGTATAAATAAATTAATTTATGATTAATACTAGAGGAAACATCAAAATCTGTGTAATCTTACTTATATTATAGTTCAATTAATGTAATTATGGCATTTGGTTATATAGGACAAGCAATCAGTTGAAAAAAAAAAAGAATATACATAAAGTTTTTAAAAACTTCATTGAATAAGCAGCAATAAATACAAACATTGAGTAATTTATACAAGATTTCCAAAAATCAATAACAATTTAATAAACATTATTCTTGCCCAAAAACTGTACGTCAATCACTTTGTCGTAATGTATTAGAAAATAAAATAAAAAATACAATCTATAATAATGTCAAAAAGAAATTAATAATTTTATTTATTCATTATATGTGTAATAGTATCAGCATTTTGAATTAATTGGCCTCAGCTTCCTATTTTTAGAAAAAAAATATACAGTTCTTCAAGAGCAATTCCTCATGTAACAATGATGGTGTAAATGGAACACATAATTGAAGCTTTAAATTATAACTCGAATTAATAAATAAATAGTTTTACCATATTATACTTTTGTTTAAATGCTTAACAATTTTGCTGTGATTAATAATAATTTTTAAAAAAAATTATAACAATGCAGCACGCAACATAACATGCTTTTGAACAAAAGGATCAGATTATTTTAAGAGAACAAATGAGTAAGAAATTTTATGAGTCGATAAAAAACAATTTTTTTGAGAGGGGGAGGAATATGGGAACTAGATATTTCACCATGGAACAGCAGAAGCAGACCATCTATAACCACTAAGCTTAATTAAATATTTAAAGAAATTTAGATTTTTGAAGTTAAAACAGCTAAAACTCAAAATAAAATAAAATTTTTTTACAATTTGTGATCCAGTTTTTTTACCACCTCCCAGACCATCTGATTTCTTCATAAAGTTCTACGGTCAACTATTCATTATTCAGTAAAATAAGATTCTTATCCATAAAAACTAATTATTACTTTTAGAAAACTGAATAATATTTCTAATGGTGTGATTGGATTATTTTTACTTCTTTTTTATCAGCATTCATAGATTTTTTATATTGAATGATAACAAAGAGTTGGAAAACCACAAAATATCAAAACATCTCTGAAACTAAAAATATTAACTAGATATTGTTTGTTGCATTTGTGTCATAAAATTAATTACCAGAGTTTTGCCATTTAGAACTGAGATATTATATATAATATTGGTCAATCAATGAATACAAAATAATTAAAAAACATATTCCACAATATGACATAAATTATACAAACATAAAATAAACAACGGTACAACTTTACAACCGAGTTGCATTATCACTGCGTGCTACCAAAGTTACCCAAAGGTTGCCGGACTAGCATTCTCTAGCGTGCACCACTTGTGCTAACTGCTTTGCATTCAATTGTAGCATTCATATTCATTGAAATTATTAAAATTATTACTGATTTAATCAGATATTATTTAAAATTATTAATGCTGTCAACTTCCACTCACTAAGTTCGCTCAAGAGATGAATAAAACACCAATTATAAAAAATAAATACAATGAATCCGAATGTTACAATTGAATACAAAGCATTTAGTTAGCACAAATGGTGCTAGAGAATGCTAGTACGGTGATCATCGGCAGCACGCAGTGATAATGCGACCCGATTATAAAGTTGTACCCAAAATTTATTTTTTATAGTGATCTTTAAATGTTAATTGAAAGAATGTCCTTATACCACTGCAGACTCGGTAGGTTTTTGCATTAGTTATCAGATCAGTTCAATTATTTAATAGAATAGATAGACTGAGAGGATGGAAATCGTGTAAAGAGGAAGACAAAGGAGACGATGAGGTGACGAGGTGGACAGAGATGCTTACTGATTGTGAGGAAGTAACTTGCAAGATGCAGCACAAAATTGGAATCGATGGAGGGAAGTGATTTGTTAAGCCAACGGCCACATTGTCCTGCAGCACTGAAGAGTTCGATAGTAAAAAATAAGTTATCTAAACTATACAATATGCGGTCAACTTTATTAAGCTTGGAAGGTTAGGCTGGGCATATGATTCGGATGGAAGAAGGAGAAATTCCTAGGAGAATACTCGAGGATAGGATTGACCGAGCCAGAAGGAAGGGTAGGCCCAGACTAAGATGGATGGACAGAGTGGCAGCTGACTCAAGGATTCTTCTCAACACACCAAACTGGAAGGCGGCGGTAATGGATAGAGCTGGATGGCAGAAGTTCCTAGAGGAGGCCAAGACCCACCCCCGGGTAGTAGTGCCTATTAGATAGATACAATATGTATTTAAAATATTTTACAAATAAAAGAATTATATAAACAGTGAAAGTAAGAATTAATCCATTATAGTACCATTATGAAATCTTAGTGGAGAGAAATATGGGAACAAAAAAAAATCCAATTGTTTCTTATCTAGAAATTAAAAAATACAGCCCTGTTGGTTTAAGCAATTTATATACACATAACAAAAAAAAAGAATTTATCTAGCAAACCAGAAAGAATAATGAAGGAAAAAATAAAGGAGAGAATTAAAAAAGGAAAGAATAATTAGTCACTAGGTTTTTTAGAATGTTTAACTTATTTGCACCCCAAGAATCCAATATGCAGCCTAAACATTACTACTAATATGTTATCCAAGAAAAAAGGATTCAATATTTAGACCAATCAACTTACAGAAAAACTTATAAAAGCTCCTTATATCAATCACGTCTCATCAAATCAATGACTACCAATGATCAACAAATTATCTGCCTTCGGAATAATCAGGGTTCAAAAAAGGGCCGAGAAGATGCAAATAGCTCTGGTAATTAATTTATATATAGCTGGCTAAGTCTCAAAAAATCAGCATAATTTATCCATTGAATGGATAAATTATCAGAAAACATTTGACTCATTAGAACACCAATGTAAGCTGATTGATCACAATTATAGGAACAAATAAAATTGGTTGTAAAATCTTTTATTTCTTAAGAAAACAAATTATATGGTTAATTAATATTGTAACTGGAAATGAAAATTCTACTAACAAAGACCATTCCATAAAAATCTGAAGCGGTAATTCAGCATGATTTTTTAAGAAACTCAATCATCTTAGCCAAATTCTTGGGAAAGGAACATGGGACATATATTCTAAACTTGAAAGATCGATCGTAAGCCAGAGGTTGTGGCTCGCTGTTTCAATAAACAAATGAGTAGAAGAAAAAAAAATATTTATTTGGAATGGAAGGAGAAAAAAAAACAGGAGAGATTTTATAATACACTCTATATATTAACAGAAATGGAAGTGTTTTTTATGATAAAGATCAGGTCATAGTGACGAGAGATATATGTGGCTAAAGACAGCCAATCATAAAGAGACCATAACTGATAAAAGTCTAATGTGTTAAAGGTCTAACAAATCTACTCAGCATTGATATGCTGTACACATGATGCACATCATGTGATGAAAGAACAATCTGCTATTATGAAATGTGTGCTCCGGTACAGCTATAATTTATAGGTTATGATATCTTATTTCTGATAGAACAGAACACTTTATAAGTGCATAAGAAAAAAATTAACTCTGATTCCTTATTGTTGACCATACAGTTAAAGTTTATATCTTTTGACATTTACAGTATTACCTGCATTAGAGGCAGCTGACATACATATAATGATTTTGTTCAAAATTAAAATTTAAATTCTTATTTATATACTAAATGTAATGAAGCCCCATTCAGTATTTTTATCATATTGTAGTAAATTATTTTTAAAATTTTCAACTATTGTTGCTTCTACTTACTTGGTATACCATCATTTTGTGGTGCACTATAGTCTGGCTGGGATTTGAATTTACGTTTCTTATTTTTTTCTTTAAATGAAACAGCATCAGAGGTAACTTTATGAAAGAAAGATTTCATCCTAAATTATAAACAAAAATAATTAAATATAATATAATACTTTTTTGTTATATTAGATACTGTAAAATTCATTTTAGTTTAATATGTTATTTGCTATCCATGGGTCAAAAAGACACAGGGATAACTTTGTTTACTCGCGAAACTCCCACCCGTTTTTCCCTCACTTCTCTCCTGCCATGTACCTTAGGTTAGTTTTAACTCAAACTGATTCAAGCACTTATAGTACTGAAAATGTAAGCATAAACAATAAATACAAATTTTAAGCAAGCCTACTTAAAAAATAGAAATTTGTGTATGAGGTCATACAGACTCATGATCAGTTTCAACAGTTGGCTAAATATGCTTAGTAGCTAATGGTTAAGCTCTAACCCTGTTCTTGTGAGAAATGAAGAAATTAATAATTATCTATTGTAATGATGAAGAAAGTTTAAAACAAATAAAACTGAAAAAACAAAAACAGATTAAGCTTTTAACTGTTGATACCTACAAACAAAATTTTACCTTTAGTCAACAAATCTAACATAAAAATCGTTGATTCTTTTTTATTTTTCATTTAAAATAATATATTTACAACAACAAAAATAAATAAAAACAAACCAGAATTTTTCAACACAACAAAGCCATAATACAAAATTGTTAATATTAGAATTAATTTATCAGTACAGAAAATATATTCACACATACTTAGAAATTTTATTGTTAGTTTCGTCTTAAATCAGAAGACAAGTATATTAAGTGGGTTAAAATATCTTCCAGTTTACAAACGAAATGGCCTGTGAATCTGAATTTTTTAACTTGTCAAGAGATTAGTTATCAAACAAATGACACCTGTTGCTCCAAAGAACAAATTTCAAGCGGTTAAAAAAGTAAACAGATGTACTCATGTTAATATGTTTCTATATGGATGTAGGTTACATTTTATTTTTCTCTTTCTCATTATGGCCGCACTTATTTCAGAAGAAACGGACAATTAGAGAAAATGTAGGTCTAATTTCAAATAATAAAAGGTCAGAACCAGCATACACTCCATCGCATCGCCAAAGCTTGGTTAATTTGAATAGTAAATATTATAACCATAACATAATAAGCAACCAGCTTGTTTTTTTGCCGTTTGTGGGTTACATCACTCATCACTCAAAGGTTGGACATGCATCGGACAATTTTATTATGTCATCTGTCTTTAGGGCAGGTGTGGATTTTAATCACTTATAAATTCAAACCGTTTTTTAAATATACTTATTGGTATTTAACGTCCACTCCTACTCTTATTAAGGCAAACAGGACGGATTATTCCTAGAGGTTACCAACCTATTCTAACCAGAGTGGGAAGGTCGAGATTCATTACGTGGGGTCCACCACGATATAAATTTCAACCCGCCCAAGCCGGATTTGAACTGGCGCCCCTTTTTATCAAATAGAGACTTTAGTTCGAAAAAATTCAAATTTTGAATATTAAATATTGAAATGGAAATTTTTTGTATCCAAACTAGACTAGTTAGAGACATTGGACCCGAGATATTAGCCTCGATTGGGTACAACTATAGACTAGGGGCGCGTTATCACTTCTTCATTCCGAGGTCACCCAAACGTTGCCGTACTAGCACACTCTAGCGGCATTTGTGCTAACTAACTGTTTTGCATTGAATTGTAACATTCGTATTCATTGGAATTATTAAAATTATTTCTGCTTTAATTAGATATTATTTAAAATTACTAGTGCTGTCGACTTCCGGTGATCTGGACAAATTTTTGTAATAATTTAAAGGAGTAATATTTTAAATTACGGTAAGGACCCGACCTCAACTGAAAAGGAACTTTTGGGATTTATCTATCTCTTGAGCGAGCGTAGCGAGCGGAAGTCGACAGCTGTGATCTAATTAAAGCAGTAATAATTGAAGTTACGGTAAGGCCCCGACCTCAACTGAAAAGGATCTGTTGATGTT
Organism: Rhaphigaster nebulosa; assembly: GCA_948150685.1. Taxonomy (NCBI): domain Eukaryota; kingdom Metazoa; phylum Arthropoda; class Insecta; order Hemiptera; family Pentatomidae; genus Rhaphigaster; species Rhaphigaster nebulosa. The sequence continues at coordinate 52,372,850 of OX411307.1, forward strand.
TTGTTTAGTTCTTGAGTGAATGTAATGAGAGGAAGTCGACAGCACTAGTAATTTTAAATAATATATAAGCAGGAACAATTTTAATAATTCCAATGAATACAAACGTTACAATTCAATGCAAAGCAGTTAGTTAGCACAAATGACGCTAGAGTGTGCTAGTCCGGCAACGTTCGGGTTACCTCGGAATGAAAAAGTGATAACGCGCCCCTAGTCTATAGTTGTACCCTCGATTGTTTACACTAATGATCCAGTAAGACAAGTCAAAACAAAAATAACAAATCCTTGTATTTTCTATCATTATGTGTTTATTCATTAGTGAGTACAAATTTTCTGCTAAAATGGAAGTTACTGAAGTTATGTAACTATGAGAAAAACACAAATTTTGATTGATTGAATATTAAAGTAAATTATAGATTTTAAAAAAGGTACATAAATTGTTGAACACGATTGGATGTCTTGTGGTTGTTATATTTATATTATAAATATTTTGCCTAATCGAGGCTAATCCTTGGATCCAGTGTCACTAACTAGTCTAGTTTGGATACGAACAATTTCCATTTGAATATTTAATATTCAAAATTTGAATTTTTTCGTACTAAAGTCCATCCATTAAGTTACCCACTGTGCGGCGCCGCAGCAGACTCGAGGTTGCTAAGGCTATGCTTTAACACTCTCGGCCACCAAATTCAAATTATAAATTCGAAACGCTGTAACTTTCGACCAGTTGAAGATAAATGGGTATGTAAACTTATACTTTTGAAAAAAATTAATGCTCTACAACTTTCATCCGGACGATTAAAGAGTTAGAAGGGCAAGTTTTACGAAAAATAAGAAACGAAACATTTTTTTTCAGATAGGTGAATATCACGGATATTAAATATACCAGATAATAACAAACTGATAGGTACCAATTTGTAGGTAATTTAATATTCATTTATTTTGCTACAGAACATATTTCCTGTACGATGGTGATATTTTTGCTGTGGATATCTCGGAAACTAGAACAGATAGGAACAAAAATATAGATACGAGAGAATTTACTCTGGGGACTCGTATGTAAGGAATTTAATTTTGTTTATGAATATATTTTCTGTGCAGTGCACAATTTTCGAGTAACAGGCGAAAAACCGAAAAAAGGGACCTTTAAACCCCTCCTCCACCCTTCGTCGTACCGGAAATCGGTGGGACTTTATTATACGTTGTTCAGAAGACCTACCCCTAGACATTCCTGAAACTTTTGAAATTACATGATTTAGTTCGTCTATTTCGCCTTTTTTGGTATACCATCCTCCATCTGTATGGGTGAGTAGGAGGCACATGCTCATCATATTTTCCGCATTTATTATTATATCCGACTTTATTTAAAATATTTTTCTCGATAATAAATCTTTGTTTTGGTCTTGAAAGCCTGCAATTTATCTTGCGCGACTTACAATCGTTTTCGAATATTTTAAATACCTACCTCCATCTAAAGAGCTTCCTGTTATTGAAGTCTAATTTGTCTCGATAATGAAGAAAGGTGTGTGAAAGTGTTAATTTTTTTTTTTTTCGGTATTGAAATTTCAGCTGTAATATACCAGCTGTACGTGAGATGTAGGAAATGTACCATACTTGAATATGGAATATGGATTGATAATCGAAATAAGGACTAGAAAAGGTGTCTTGTGAGAGTGAGAATCGGGTCAGAAAAAATATGTATATAATATAATGCAGCTATGCAAGATTCCTTTCCTTGTGGGTTATTTTTAAATTTCGTGGGATAATTTATAGGCTGCAAAAAGATTGAAATAAAAATTAAATTTTAATGGTATCAGTTTTTCATGAGTTTAGAACTACAAAGTAAGTTGTCGTAGAAGAATAATAACGTTGGCGAAGATCTGTCAGAGGGACAAAGGTGCCTTCGGCAGGTATCTTCCTTTTCTAATTAATGAGAGCAAATTAAGAGACTAAAATCACTGTTAGGATATTATTGGAAGATTCCAAAACATAGGTTAAAGTCTCTCTAATATCAATGATAGAATTAGAGGAAGCTCTAAAAGAAATCAAATGGGTTCTCATTGGTCTCTTGGAAATAAGAAGAAACTACGAGACCATAGCAGAAACTACGGAAAGAAATTTATTTACGCACTCCGAGGCGATTAATAGCAAATACGGGACAGGTTTCATTTTAAACAAAAAATGGAAACAAAATATCATCGAATTTAAACCTATTTCCTTAACAATTGCTAAACTTACATTAAAATCTGGATGTAGAAATATTACTTTCCTTCAAGTACACGCACCAACCACAGTATCTACAAATGAAGAAGTTGAGGAATTTTATGAAACTTTAGAACATTTACTGAAAGAGGAAGATAATAAAAAAGTGGTCTTGCTTGATGATTTCAATGCTAAGGTGGGGATAAAATAGTCAGGAGACTAAACAGCAATAGGAGAAAACGGAATAGGAAAAAAAAATGAAAGAGGGGTGAAACTTGTTGAATTTGCAGTTAAACATCAATTTAGGGTATTAAATACTTTTAATAAAGCCAATATCGAGCAAAAATCGACTTGAAAAACCCCAAATCAAGAAAAGCATGAAATTGACTTCATTTTGGTAAAATCAAATGCAGGCATGAATTTTGTATACCCTAAGACAGAAGTCAAGTTTGATTCTGATCACTGTCTTGTTATGGGGCAAATGAAAATAGTAGGAGATTTTTTGCAGGTATTAGAGAAACTTTTAAGACAACCATTCCTGAAAATTATCATGAAAATCTTCATAGGAAAATAGAGGACATAAATTTTGATAAAAAATGATCATATAGAAATCACATACTCCAATCTATTAAAATGTATTAAGGATGCATATACAAAGGGAACTAAAACTCAGAATACTAAGGATAAACGAAGCACAAAGCTATCTGAAGAAACCCGGAAACTTATAGACGAATGAGAACGATTAAATAGAATAGAAAACAAATCGTTGGAGCAAAAAATAGAACATGCCGAAATTCGAAAGCTAGTCAGGAGAAAGATTACTCTTGGCCTCTAGCACAAAGATTATTCATGACTGTTTATCGAGTACAGGTTCCGTAAAAGAAATTAGGGTTCAGACTGGTTCTTTTAATAGAAGATTATTAATACAATCAATTCAACTAAGGGAATCTCTATAACAAAAAGACATGAAACAATGCACGAGATAGAGACGGAATATTATGAGAACTTATATAAAGATGATACGAAAACAGCGAACCTCTCTAAAATGGTACAGGAAAACAACGGGGATTTAAGTATTGTGTTTAAAAGTTTAAAATTTTGTTTAAGTGGAGTATATTGCAGTAGAACCTCTTTGGGTTCTATTTGTAGATAAGAAGTGTGAAGGGGGAGAGATGGTTTCAGTATACATCGGTGAGATGTCATTAGTGGTTGGGATTTGTATGGCGTTGATTGTTTGCGATAACTCAAAACTGAAATTAACAATTTACCAAATATCTTAAATGCTCTATTAATTCGATTTTGTTTAACGTGCTGTATTATGTATTACATTTACTGGAAAATATTTTTCTGAGGAAAATCAAGGTCTACTGCCTTTAAAGTAGGTTTTTGTTGAAATATTTGTTATTTGTATTCATTCATGGGTAGAGAAATTTAAATTGCCTGCACCATCCAATATCTTATTTATTGCACAGTGACACATATGACTATTGATGAGTATATGTGAATGATGTTAATAACAGTATGGAAGTGAATGTGTGTATATCACATAACTGGGTCTTCTTGATAACACTAAAAATATTAAATTTACTTTGAAATTTTGGGTTTAGTGAAATTAATTAATTATTTTCTAGATAAAAAAAAAAAATTCCTCAAAATATTTAATACACTATTAAAATAGTTAAATTTATCATTGAATAAAAAAAAAAAAAAGAGAGAATTAAAATAAATAAATCTCTTTTTGTTTTAGTCCAATGGGTTACATACTATAACTTTATTTATCTTTTAAGGCTTTATAAACCATTTAAAACATTTTTTACTTGTATTGTGATTAAACTTGGTGTATTTGACATTACATTGATCAAACAGACAGCATATTACTATAATCATATCAGATTATAGTTCCAATACTTTTTCCAGACCTATTATACTACTTATTTACTTTTTTTTGAATTGTAAAAATCAATACTTTCTAGGGTACAACTTTACAAGAGGGGCGCGTTATCACTTGTTCCTCCCGATCTTACTCGAAGGTCGCCGGACTAGTATACTCTAGAGCCATTTGTGCTAACTAACTGCTTTGTATTCAATTGTAACATTTGTGTTCATTGGAATTATTAAAATTATTACTGCTTTAATTATATATTATTTAAAATTATTAGTGCTGTCGACTTCCGCTCATTACGTTCGCCCAAGAAATAAACAAAACAGCAACGGATCCTTTTCAGTTGAGATCGGGGTCTTACCCTAATTTCAATCATTACTGCTTTAAATAGATCACAGCTGACGACTTCTGCTCGCTCAAGAGATAAACAAACTCCAAAAGTTCCTTTTCACTTGAGGCCGGGTCCTTACTGTAATTTAAATTATTACTACAACTTACCCAAATTACCGGAAGTGGACAACACGAACAATTTTAAATAACATGTAATGCATTATGTAAGGCAGTAATAATTGCAATGAATACATATGTTACAATTGAATGCAAAGCTGTTAGTTAGCACAAATGGCGCTAGAGTATGCTAGTCCGGCAACCTTCGGGTAAGATCAGGAGAACCAGTGATAACGTTATTAGGACATTTGCCCCTCTTGTAAAGTTGTACCCTTTCTAGATTATTTTCTTCCTTTTTGGTAGATTTATTCTCGTTTCCAGGTTAATTTATATTATGATTTATACTTATGCTTCTAGATGTCTTTAACGGTGCAGCAAATTGTTATGGATGCTAAAAATTTAGCCAATAAATTAAAGGATAGTAATAATGCTGCGGATGCATTGTTAAGTCAAGGCCAGACAGTTCATAGACAGATTGATACTATGAAACAGGTGAGTTTTTTATTTATTGTAATTTTATTTCACAAGTTCACACACAAATTGCCTGTGATGTTCTCTGTAAGCTTCAAGATATCTTCCTAAAAATTAAAACCCAATAATAAAAGCCAATCTCAATATTATTTGCTCTTGGGCCGTGATGCTATAAGAAAGGGCCCCTCCCTGTATGTGTCACGTGCACATTCCAGACTTTACCAAAGGTCCGAAAAGGCATCTCCTAAGAAGTTCCGTCTCCTGGAGATTTTTTCGGAATGATGGTTAGGGAACTAACAGTATATAGTATTGTACCATTCACACGTGTCAACTTTTTTTTTTTAATCTCTTCTATACTTTAAATGCATCATGCTGTTCTTTGCCAAAATTTATTTTAAAAATTCAGTATGGAAGAAATAATGTGGATGAACACTAAAATGTCTCTTCTTGTAGAAGACAGAACTGGCTGGTATTTATTTACTCCTGGGTAAACAAATGGCTAAAGGGGATATCACAAAGAAGACACGCGACTTTTTATACAACATAAAAATACAAACCAGGCCTGTCTTGACAAGGTGAAGATGGATATAATGTACAATGGCAGTCAACCGAATTTAAATTAATTTATCCTACTGCTGACGATTATGCAGTCTTCAAAAAGATAAATCCCGTAAGTACAAATTACTGAAAGGGGAAGAAAAAAGTTGAAGAAAGGTTTGAAAAGTCCGAAGAAAGATGAAATTTACTAGTACTGCTATGTGTTCTCCCTTGTTTAGCTTTCTGATAGACCAAGAGACTGACTTCAAGAAGTTCTTCATCTAATTTGAATGAAAGAAAGGTGAGTTTTATTTACTGTTTTAAATTTATGCTCTCAAATACACCTTTATTTATTTTTTCATATTGCGGTTTTGAAGTGAAAGTAAAAAAAAAAAAAATATGTAGAAGCTTGTTTGGAGGTGCAATCAATGAAGAAACACACAAATAAGAAAAAAATATTTTATTGTGTACCGACGTTTTGCCCCAAGTTTTAGGCCATCAGTACTAAGAAAAAAACAAGATAACCAAGTGTTATTTTGTTTTGTTTTTTCTTAGTCCTGATGATGGCCTAAAACTTGGGCCAAAACGTCGGTACACAATATAATAAGTTTTTTTAAATTTTTTTGTTTCTTCATTGACTGCACCTCCAACCAAGCTTCTTCTGCCTATATTTCCACTGTCAATCATACTCTCACCATTACAAAAAAAAAATAAACATTGCTAAATAATTGTATTACAAAATAACTTTAAAAATTACTTACTTTTATTCATTTACTCAAAAATTAAATAGGTATAAATTTAAAAAGAAAAACTAATATGCTAAGTATTGTTGCTGAGGTACTTTCCTTGCCCTTTGTTGACGATCAAGGAGTGAGTCATTTTCTATTTCCTCGTTCAGAGAATCAGGTGGGGTGTAAGTTTGACCAGCAGGTGACATAAAAATAATTTCTCACACAAGTTGTTTGTACTAGTTTATCATTCGTAAGTCTGAGTAATATCATCGCTGGTCCTAAGTTGATAATAATGTGTTAAATTCTAAAATGTGCTGTCCATAAAAGTCCCTTAAACATAATTTTTTACAATGTGTTGTGATCTTTATGATCAGTTACTAAAATTTGCTTTTCTACGAAGTTTAAACCACCACTTGCTTGGTTTTAGAATGTTAGTGTTCAATGGAAAAGCATCCTCTGGAAAAAAGTCATGTCAGTTTTCATGAACTATCCGTGATCTTTTTCTCACAGAATCTCCAGTGAATTATTCTGTCTGTTTTTTCTAAAGAATTTTGCATTTTGATACCCTCCATCTGATAATGTCAAAATCCAACTGTTTACCAATTGTCTTTAGTTTGTGTGACCTTATAAACATATATACTACCATCTTAATTATTACTTTTAAATATTCAGAAATATGTTTCTGTTTTTCTTTTAATGTATTATATAATGAATTAGAGACCAATATTTTGATTGTATTTTCAGGAAGAAGATGCAGAACAAACAAATGAAAACTGCTGAAATAATGAAAATAAATTTCGGAAAGTAGAGCCATCCCATTGAGATGCGCATGAAATTGCTGAAGAATTTACTATTAAGTAAAAAAAAAGAACTGTCGAACTCATTATAGAAGTAATTATACATGTGATTTTTTGCTGGAGACTATTGAAAACCACTTTTAAAAACCTAAGTCAAAAGAAGATAGTCATGATGTTTTTGGGAGAAATGTGGTTGTAGATATGAGAGTCATCAAATAATTTTCTAAGATTGTGTGAAGAAAAAATAATTGATGATGCTTTATTTATGCCTGAAATGGGTTAGTTGGCAATGTCACATTCCATTAACAATCTTATTGGTATCTCTGCTCTTATGGGTATCTCACCGTCTTAATAATTGTGACCCTTATTTCTCTCTTTCTTGTAGCATATATCAAAATCTAAATTCTATGTAATTTGTAAATAATGACAATTCCCATCAGACATTCTTCTGTTTGTGATTCCTCTTTTTTATATATCTTAATTTCATGAATAATTTTTTATAATTGTATTTTTTTTCATTTGGATCTCTTTTGTAATAATGAAGTATAAATAAACAGTGAATTTAAAATAAGTATTTCACTCACCTTTAAGTCATTAGTTTTTAGTACCTCATAAATTGCATGGCTGGTTTTAAGAACTGTATAACTTACTACCTTTGTTAAAATTAAATCTTAATGTACTTATTTGAAAATGAAGTGAATGGTTATTTAAAATAAATAAAATTTAATTTTTTTTTCAATTATTTTAATTTTTAAAAGGATGTTTATTTTTACATTTTTAGAATAAATAAATGCAGAATATTATATAAACTCTAATTATAAGGAATATTTATTTATATGAGGCACGTCCAAAAAAATAAAGAGTTTTGTTGCCCTCTCGTGCTTGAGAAATTTTTTTCCCAAGGTTTTCAACACTGAATGTGGGGTTCTGATCACAACAAGCACCGGCTAACCTTGTTAGTAGGAAAACTCGCCTTGTAGTGTCCGTTTGTTTGAATATGTCAATAAGAAATCCCACTAAGTGCGAGGTTTCATCAGGTTCCTTATCGCGGAAGGAAAATAACTGACTAAAATTTTTTCATGGATCAAAACTGTTTATGGAAAAGGTTTTATGAACCAAATGTATGTTTTTAAGTAGTGTCATGAGTTTAATGAAGACATAACGAATGTTCATGACAATTTAGAGCCGAAAAGGGATCATTTTGATCAAATTTCTACCTCAGAGTGATTCGATTAATCAGCACGATACTGTGAGACCTTAAAAAAGCTCAAGAGAGCAATTAAAAACGAAGGAAGAGGAATTTTGACGAAGGGAGTGTGGTTGTTGCATCACAACACCTGCCCGCTCATGGCAAACGTCACTAAGGCGCTTTTGGACTCATTTCTTTGGAACTTTTTGAATCACCCTGCATACTCCCCTGACTTGGCACCTTTATACTTTCATCTTTTCTCCTCCCTGAAGACTCACATGAGTGGAATAAAAATTTCAACCGACGAGAAGGTGAAACAAGAGATCCTGAACTGGAAGCAGATGGTGGGAGAATTCTTTTAGGAGGGCAAAATCAAACACTCTTACTTTCTGGTCATGCCTCGTATTATAATTTCTTTTTTATGAAAACACAACTTCCCGGGAACATTGCTTTGTTATCAAAAGCACTTCTTTATTACATCATCACTGACATTTCCAAGTATTCTTCTGTCTTCAGGATGCCCTTATTCTTCAAAACCATCATGCTTCTTATATCCTATCGCTATCTCCATGTCCTTAAATAGCAATAAAGTAATTTAAAATTTTAATTCTAATTTGGTACTTGTATTTGGCTGTTAATATAAATGTATATATAAGTAAGTAATAATTAAAAATAAAAATTCATATTTTTCTTACAAAGCTGCTTGATTTTATTGTAATAAATCACTTTTCACAAATAAAGGTTTCTATTATTATGATAAATATAATTTATTATTCTACCGAATCAGTTGCCACCATGAATAATGGTTGGTCTGTAGAGGTGTATAATGATGAGCTATAATTGACTTTTCCCATCATAAATTTTGGTTTTTCAGACCAGATCCTTTTTTTTTTTTTTTTAACTAACAACTTATTTATTTTCAAAGGCTAAGTAGATGCCTTTAAAGAATTATGCTGGCAAAAATACATGAATGAGTTAGACTTAGTTGCTTGGCATATTCCAGATGAAATGTATGTCTTTTTATTAATGCATAAGAGCTTAAGGTTATACTTTATGCAAATAATTTCATTTTTGTAGTACGCTGATGAGGTAAATGATCTCAACGAGATGGCAAAACATCGGCCTCATGCTGCGCTTGTTGCTGGCATACAACAAGTAAGTTTCTTATTTTTATTCTTTTAAAGTAATTGTTTTGTTATTTTCAAAGATACTTGATCATTTGAAGTTATACACTTGTTAAGTTTCTGGCAATCTGCTTTTCTAAGGCAGGTGGGGGTTCCAGAAACCGCATTTACTTGATTTATTTATGTAATGTACTCTATATTCGTATCAGTTACATAAGGGAACGGATCAATCAACCTGTATTATTGTATGATGCTAGAGACCACAGACCCCCCCCCCTGCTATGGTCACTAGGTTGGGATATTATAAATACTATAAAATACCCTTTCCAAGGGTGTCACGTTCCAATTCACCAATTCACTTAACTAAACTATATGATGGCATGCAGGGTAAATATAATAATAGATTTTGACATGAATCTGACTTTATTTAAGAGAGTTTATTAATTAAACTGCTGGTTCAATTATGCCCAACTTAAATTAACTTCATTATTAAAAAAACCATCGACTATAATTTATGTATTTGGGAATACTGGGTCTAACTTGCTTATTAAAATTTTACTATGGTGCCACATAATATTAAACAATAATGTACACAATGAATGTAAGGGACTATGATTATCTGGTGTTGTTTCCGTTATCTCGGGTACTTTCCGTCTTGCCGCTTGATGGTCTGGTTTCCTCTCCTCGGCTGCAGTCTCAAGCTCTGCCTGCCTGTTCTTGCTGACTCCGTTTCAGATGGAGTACTCAGCTGGACTCTCTGCTTCTACCCTCGTAACTTCACTGCCTCACACTACCTTACCGTTCTAACTCCCCACTCTGACTGCCCCTTTTTCCGTGTCGCCTGCTAGTTCTTTCTCTTTCCCATTCTCCTTTTGGGCCTTCCTATTGGTGGGTCTTTTAAGAATTTTGGCTGGGGGACGTGGTCCCTTCCAGCGGCACTGATTCTTTGAAAGTTTTTCTATTGTCCCTTGTCCTTGGCAGCAGGTTTTATTATACCTTGCCAGCCGGCTTCTGGATTATATTTATGGTGCTTTTACTTTTCCTTATCTTTATGGCTAGTTAAGCTTGCTGTCGGCATCCCAAGCCGGTTAAAAGTTTCATGTAAAAGATCCCTTTCTGATGTTGCTTTGTGGTAAAAGGAAACCTATTTCTGTTAATATTGAATAAATTACCTGGCAACTACTTAAATTATCCATTACTTTATTACCATTATTTAATTGAAAAGATTCCCTTCCACCCAGTATTCTCAATATTATATATTCAATTATAATCAATATTATTATATTATATTATATTGCACACTATTATTGTAATATTGATTCTTTCCTTCGATATTTTCAACCTTTCAGTTATAAGATATAATACTCCCATATTAATAATAATAATATCCTGCACAACAAATCAGTCTGGGCGGCCTCCAGCATTCTCTGCCAATCAGCTTCATCCTGTGCAGCATCTCTCCAGCTTCAAACATTAAGAAGAGTATGTGCATCCTCCACCACAGCCTCCATCCTCCTCGCGTTTGGTCTCCCCGCTCTCTGTGTCCCATGGATTCCTTCTGTGAGGATCTTCTTGGAAATCCGAGTGTCCTCCATCCTTGCCATATGGCCTGCCCATCGTAGTCGCCCAAGTTTGATTGTCCTGACAACATCTGAGGCCTTAAAGAGGTCGTATAGCTCTCTGTTTTGTTTTTGGCCCGAAGATCTTTCTTTGTCCTTTCGATTATTTGGAGCCATTTTTTTGTCTACCTTTGTCAGAGCCCAGGCCTCTGCACCATATGTTAGTACTGGTCGAACTGTAGATCATCAGTTTTGTTTTCTTTGAGAGGAATCTGCTATAAGGGTGCTTCCTTAGGCTATAGTAGCACCTGTTGGCAGAATTGATTTTTCTTCTTATCTCTTGGGATATGTCATTTTGTCTATTAATCTTCGTCCCTAAGTAGACAAAGCTGTCAATGCACTCGAATCTATACTGACCAGCTTCGAAGTAATCCTCTTTTTCTTGGGTTCCTCCTACCCGCATATGCTTATTCTTCTGTATATTGACATTAAGCCCAAGTTTCTTGGCTGCCTCTTCCAGTGCTAGGAATGCTTCCTTCAGCACCCTTTTAGATCTAGCCATGATCTCGAAGTCATCTGCATACCCTAAGATTTGGACTAGTCCCATTTTAATCATATTTGTTATGCTAAGAATTTTTTCTGAATGTTTTTATGAGTATAAATTATGAAATCATTTGTTTCATTTTATAAAATTATTTATTTATTTTTTTAGGAAAATAGACATTTGCGTGATTTGCAACAAGAAAATCGTGAATTAAGGGCTGCTTTAGAAGAACAGCAGAATGCCTTAGAACTTATTATGTCTAAATATCGTCAGCAGATTACTAAATTAGCTCACTCATCTCAAATTGATTTAACCAAGTTGTATAACAAAAAGTACACTGAGGTTAGTATACAGGTAACATAAAGGGCGTTTTCACACACAGTGGCACTTATAATTAGAGCTTATCATGCTGTATTGCTATGTTAGTGCCCTCCCCCTTCTTGTCCCCTGTCATTCGCCATCTCACTGTTATGGTTTTGATTGTGAAGATAAAAACACATGCACCAATCAGTAGATGCTATTTCCATAGGCTGATATACATTTTTTATTTTATTATTTTTTGCTAAGATGAACCGCAACTCCATGGCCTATTATACTGGAGAATAAAAAAATTAATTTTTTTTTTTTTCAGCATTGTTATTGGAGTGAATTTAGATTCATTATTGTAGTAAGGTACATAACTTTGTTCAAATTGACTCTTTTTTTTTTTTATCTCAAAATAATAGGTTCTCATTTGATTAATTCTATTTAATTGTCATTCATAATTCTTTTCCTATTGTAAAATTAAAGTTTTTGTATATTTTTATAAATAAATTACAAATTCTGAGCTTTCCAACCTATATTTTTTTAATTAAAACTTGCTACTTGTTTCAAAACACACTCTTTTTCTTCATCAGGCTCTAAATAAACCAATAATAGCAGTCTTTCAGTTTAAATAATCCTCCCTCTCTATCTCAAAAAAAAAAAAAAAAAAAAAATATATATATATATATATATATATATATATATATATATATTTATATATATGTGTGTGTTTGCTTTTCTTTAAATATAAGAGCATAGGAGAATCTTGGTTGGGAGTGGGGTCAATAAATAAACACACTAATAACAGAAACTTATAATACAATCTATATTATAATTTATTATAATAAGTTTTTTCTTATTAGTATGTTTATTTATTGACTGCACCCCCAACCAAGATTCTCCTATGTACATTTTCCACAGTCAACCATACTCTCACCATTTTAAATATAAGAGTATGATATTGTCTTTATTTCACAAACTGGAGTCAATTTATCAAATCTGATTTTTTTCTTTCTCTTATTTAAAAGACTGGCATTATCCAGATTCAACTCTGAAGCCCTATGCCACAAAATCATTGTTATATTGTGTTATGCACCATGTAATATTAACTGTATGTAGTCCTGTAACTTTTCTAAATGTACGGGCCTAACCATTTGAATCAGAGTATGGCTTCTAATTTTACTGGAACTTGGAAATAGCTCAGAATGAAGCTGCCTCTTATTTTGCCTGCTTTATTGCCTTAAGCAACCTTTTTGCATAGCTTATGATTAAATACAGGCTCGGGTGTAAGGTAAAGGACCCAGTGCCCTGCCAATGATCAAATTGGATATAGCACAATAAAGTGCGCTGACAAATTATCAGCTTCTTTGTTTCCTGGTATTGGCACTGTCCAGGTACTTATTCAACTCTTCATTCACTAAAAAATGCAAGATTGTTAAGAACGACAGTGCAGTCCTCAACTCTTGAACATTTAGTGTAATAATTCAGTGCTCCTATCACTGCCTGGTTACCAATATAGAAATACCCTGCAATCCTTCTATGGCTACAGTGCGAGCACAACACCTTATGGCTAAAACTTCAGCTTGAAAGACTGAAGTACAGGGTGTCCAAAAAGGGTGAGTACTGTTCGTTCTTCAAATTACTGAGAGAGGCACGGGCGCTGGGGATGGAGATGGCTGTTATGGTGCAGCCCAGTTCGTTGAATTTTAGTACCAATGGAACCATTCACTGGTATTTAGTGTGCTTTCTGTGTCCGGGCGTATTACCAAAACAATAAATCTATTGTTACAGCTCAACACCAACAACCAAGACCATACTCCTTCTTTTGGTCTCAATTATGAATTTCTGTTTCATTTCATACCCTTATTTTTTAAAGTCTAAACTCTTAGTGTCTACTACTGGTTCACTGTCTACTACAAGTGCCTTTACCCTATGTTTATTTTTCCCCCCTTGCTGTATAACAAATTAATGCATTTTTGGTTTTGCTTACTATTATTATTTATGGTTAAATTAAGAGAAAAAAAAGAAGGATTAAAGTAGTTTTTTTTGTTGTAAAGATATTGTTTTGTTTCTGAATTCAATAAATGATTTGGAATTTTCGTATTATATATATTTATGTTTATATTTTTTTATTCCATAATTTATTATTCTTTGTTTACTTTATTTGATTTATTTATTCTTTTTTTTTTGTAGTATTATAATTGCTATTATTTAATTTTCTTCCTTCTTTATTTATGATTTTTCATTTTTATTTTTTCAGACTATTAGGGAACCCACTCCCTTCTCCCCTGAGCTGGGTAACTTGTTATGCTGCTATTGATAGCGGAATGGAATTTGTTTAATACTTGACAATGCTCTTCTGGTTGATCCCACAGTTACCCAGTTTCACTGCACTTGTTCACAAGTACTTGTTTCAAGTTTAAACATTTAAAATTCATAAATTTTCAGAATTTTTGTCGTTTTTTAAAAATAAAGTTTCTGCTTGTAATGTTTGATATTTAATTATACAATATACCTTAAAAAAATAACCTCAAATATTAATAAAATAGAATTTTTTTTAATGGACACATGATAAGAATGAATCCTTCCAGAATCAACAAACAAAATTTGAAAAAATATTCAACATGAAAAGCTTGGAAGATCTAAGTAAAAAAATAAAAGACGAAGTCCAAAAACTTTTTTTAATTATTTATTTATTGAAATTTGTTTGTGACGAAATAAGGAGCATTAAGGATTTTTCGAAGATTTTGGATTGTAAGAATTGGATGTGGGAGGAATTTGATGGTTTAGTGGTGCCCAAAGCTCTATCCCGTGTGTCCAAATAGGCCTGATAATGGTGATGTATATGAGCTTTTTGTAGAAAATTGGTAATTTGGAGCATTCATCTAGTAAGTGTTGTACTAATCAGAATCTACAAGTAGTTTCTTGTCATTTCAGTCTCGTATGAGGGTTCCATGTAAGACACTTGTCAAGATGGAGTCCTAGGTAGCGGATCTGTTCGACAGGGATAAATTGTAATTATTAAAGGATACTGTAGGACAGGATGTAGGGTAAAGGTGATTTGATGGGATTTTTTGGGATTTATTTTAATTCTAACTGGGTTTGAGATGCGGTATTTGGGTCATTGTTCACAGATAACACACATTTGTCATCAGCATAAGTAGTGAGGATGGTGCTAGGATGGGTTGGGATATCAGCTGTATACACCGTGTATAGGATGGAGCCAACGCTACTATCTTGAGGTCCCAAAAACTTAAAATTGACATTAGAGATTGCATAGACTGAGAAGAATTTAGAAAATAAATTAACAAAATAAAGGTTCTTGTGGGATATAAGAAAAACCACACCAGCAGGAAATGGACTGAAGAAAGGAAGGCACTTCATTCTAAAAGAATGGAAAAGGAGGAAAGAGGAAAAGGGAGTAAAAAAGATGTGATATTTGTATGGTCCCTAAAAGTTCTGTGTGCACAAAAAAAAAAAATGGAATTTGTGGTGTACTAATTTTAATCACGAATATAGTTCCTACCATTTTATTGTCAGCATTCTTTGATTAGACAATCACATCTATCATTGTTACTCCAAGTTAATATGGCTGTTCGTAAATTAATGTTACAATTACTTCTGGGCTTTATTTCTGTATCAAACTACTGTTTCTTATCATCCCATACACATCTTTGAACTGCTCCGATTTAAATCAATGATCTATTCTCACAATGGAAAAGACAGTAGCCTGAAATAACTTCTTGAGCCGTATGATACTCATTGTCCACCAAAAGTACTAAGGTATAAGTAGGTAGACAAAAGGAAAAGTACTCCTAGCAAAATGGAGATCATGGGAAGACTTTGCCCACAAACTTAAGAGATATGCAAAAGAGAACCAAAAATTCTTTTACAAAATCCTCAAAACCATGAGAAAATAGAGGACATATAGGTACAGACCATGAAAATGTGCTGACCATGTGAAAATGTGCTGGACGAGTTTCAAAATTAATTCAGTGAAAAAAAGTTGAGAAAATCACGTATAAGACTAAAGCCGACCACCCACCACATGAGACGCTGGCGTAAAGGAGGCAATCTAGAAGTAAAAGCTTGACTGAGGTTAGAGACGGAGCTGGTGTAAGAGAGGACTTTCAGATCCTGGCTCTATAAAAAACATACACTGCACAAGCGATAAAAAAAGGATAGTAGTTTGATTATGTTAATTATAAATCTAGGCTGAATTTACTCATCATTATTCTTTGGCGGCATTGGTCCTAATATAATTTTTTTAAAAAATTCCTCTTAGAAAACAAATTGTGGATTTTGAAGAAAAATAAATTTTCTGAAAGGTTTCTTTGGCATAATTTCCTTTTTTTTTTTTTTTCAATTTACTGGAAAATTTACTTAAAATTAATTTGGCCTAATATTTTAATAACATATATATTTCATTAATATTTTTCCCATATTATGGTTTTAGATTATATTAACATTTAATTTTGCTCTGCAAAATGTTTTCGTTTTCATAGGAATTATAAACCATTTACTCATTCCTAGAAATTTTAAAAGTTTGCTGTATTTGTTTTATTTTTTAATTTTCATTTTATTAAAATTGATTTTTTTTTTCTCTGTACGCGATGGAAAATTCTATAATCATATGGAAATACATCTATTGGGATGTGGAGTAGGGAGGAGGGTGAACGGAGAAGGGTTCCTGGCCCATGGGCTAATATATTGAACTCAATGTGCCAGCTTTGCCGCCACGTATTAAAATGCCTGCATTACTAACACCACCAATGATAATTAAATTAATGATTATATTTTATTTCTACAGATCATTATTGATCAGGCTATTAAAATTAGTGAAATGACACATATTATGGGAAAAGCAGTACAAGCTGATGAAGATAGTATTCTTAAAACAGAAGAAGAACTTCATCAATTAGCTACAGAAAACAAGGTAACACATTATTTTTAAAGTTAAAATACTTTTTCATTGTACATCATGCTTAGTACTTAGTATTATTTGCAAAGATTTGGACAAATTGAATCTGTTCTTAGAAAAATATTTACTGAAATAAAGAATATTAATATAAATTAGTACATTTTCAGTTAGTGCTTCTTTAATATTTTATTAGGGATTGATAAGTCATTTGTCACTTCTATAATTTTGCTTTTATTAAAAACTAGTTTCAAATGTTATACATTCATCTTCAGTTCTAAAAACACTCAAAAATCAGCAATTCAAAATACAGTTTAGTATTATTATACATATTAAATAAGTGTAATATAAATTAGTATAAAACATTTATGAATTATGAATTTAATTAAGACAGGAAATCAAATACATGTTGGTACTCACCAAGGTTTAAGTAGATTATGCCAAACAGAAAATTTTCTATTGGTTTGTTCTCGCACTGAACTAGCAATGGAAGAAAGGTGAGATGTTTATAAATAAACGGTTTAGGAGTCGGGGTGTTTCCAGTAATTCCGGTGAGTAATTGGTTTTTCTGTTATTGATGGGAATAAATTTAAAATTGGATTTATTCCCCTCAATAACAGAAAAACAATTTCCCACCGGAATTACTGGGAAAACCCCTACCCCTTAACCGTTTACCTCTAAATACCCCACCTTTCTTCCATTGCTAGTTCAGTGCGAGAACAAACAAAATAAAAACAGAATAAAATATAGGGGTGGACTGTAACACCGATCATTTCTTGGTAGGAGCTAGGTATAGACAAAGGATTGCTAGAGAGTGCAAAAATGGAGGAGAAACCAGGAGAGTATTGAGGACAGACAACTTGAAAGATGAAAACATAAGAAGACACTTTGAAGGAAAAGTCACTGAAAGATTAAATGAAGGAAATATACAAGAAGCAACTGTCGAAGGGCGATGGCGAAAAATAAGAACAATTTTAAAGGAGGTTGCGACGGAAGTGCTTGATATAAGGAAAGAAAACAAAGAAACGAATGGTTTGATGGAGAATATACTCGGACAATAGTTGAAAGGAACGAAGCGAGATCCAACCTTTTGAAGAGGACAAGAGCGACAAAGGAAAATTATATGGTAAAAAGAAAAGAGCCAAAGAGATATGTCGAAGGAAAAAAAGAGAATGGGAGATAAAAATAATAAAAGATATTCAAGAGCAGTATGCAGCAAAAGAGTCCAGGAAATTTTACGAAGGAATAAAAAAATGCAAAGATCGGTTTTAATCCTCACCTGAATTATTGTAAAGATAAACAGGGTAACTTACTGGGAACAAGAAAAGATATTTTAAAAAGATGGACCGAATATTTTTCCGAAGTATTAAATCCAGATGGTACAGAACCGAATAATGAAGAGGGAGTACAAAGAGATGAAGGAGAAATATGCGAGGAAGAAGAAATACCGCCGGAAAGGGACGAAATAATAATGGCGTTGAAGAATAATAAATCTCCGAGGATGGATGAAATACCAACTGAGCCGAAAAATGGAGGAGAAGAACTAATAAAACAGTTGTATGACATCATATATCAGATCTGGGTACAGAAAACTATTCCGGAAGAATGGAGCATGGCAGTTTTGTGCCCTATTTTTAAAAAGGGGGACTATGCTGCAGCCAACCGTCTATAAAGTCCTCTCAATTGGCTTAAGTAAAAGGTTAACTTCATGGCGAGAAAAAATTTGTGGGGAATACCAATGTGGTTTTAGGAAAAATAGATCCACAGTAGATCACATCTTTTCTGTCAGACAAATGTTGGAGAAAATATACGAACATAACGTGGATCTGCACCATGTCTTCACAGATTTTAAGCAGGAGTATGACTCTGTAGACAGAAAGGAGTTAAGGAAAACATTGAGAACTCTTGGAATTTCTGAAAAGCTGATTGCCTTGACAGAGATGACATAAAGAGCCACGAAATGTAAAATCAAGATACAAAATGCACTCTCAAACAGCTTTGATGTAAGGCAAGGTTTGAGGCAGGGAGACCCAATTTAATCTAGCTTATTATCCAATTTAAACTATATTTTGTGAATTGCTTATTTTTGAATCTTTTGTGTGTTTTTAGAACTGAGGATGAATGTATAACCTTCGAAACTAGTTTTCAATAAAACAAATTTATAGAAGTGGCAAATAATTTATCAATCCCTCCTCAATTGTGTATAATTTATTGACATTAAATATTTTTTCCTTTTTGATTTTTTAATTCTTTTGCTGTTTACATTTATTGAATACTGGGTAATTGTATGAGAAGTTGGATATGGGTGATTCTCAGATTATGTGCAATTTTCATGACAAAAATTTTAATAATTTTGACTGCGTTTAAATATAAATTTTCAAATTCCTACACCTTCTATTGGCGCTTAGCTAGTAATCTTAACTAATGACCAAGATCAAAAGTGTTGTTTTTTTTTCATGAGAAAATTAAAATTTTCTAAAGCGTGATGACTGTATGAGCTCGGTAATGGAGATTTTTTTTTTTAAGACTTGATTAAATATTTTAAGTATAGAAAGATAACGTGCACAAATACAAAAAAATGCAAGTTTCGACAGCCTCTTTTTTTTTGTTTTAAAAGCCTAGTTAAAAGTTTTAACTATATCTAAAAGTAATGGTACAAAAATTTTCAAGGAGCAACACTTTATTTCTTAATTGGCTAGATTTCATGAAACTTTTTTGAATAATGATATAAACTAAATCAAAACTAAAATTAGAAACTTACTAAAAGTCAGTTTTTGAATAACAATTAACTGAATGTACAAAAAAAAAAATCGGCTATACCGATAAACAAATTGAAACATTTACATAAAAAGTTATAATTTATATCTATATTGCTGTTGTTGAGTGCCTGCAAGAAAAAGAAAAAAAAATGTTTCCAGTCTTATAGGTAATTTGACCAACAAATCAGTGCAAAGTATGTTATACACTTTCATATTTAGCATATTCAAATAAATTTATTGACACTCTTTTTATAAGTTTGGATAAATAGACAATTAAAAGACTAAGTAAACAATTAGAACTAAATACGTTAAGTTCAAGAGAGCAATCAACGAATTTTAGGTAGTAGTGATTCAAAAATGCTTCATTACTGCACAATTCATGTCATTACATGTAATAATTTGGGTGTGGTAATGACGCGAGTTGTCAACTTGGTAATAACATTTCCGCATATTTTACTCGGCCAAACTAGAATTAAAAAATTATTGTTTCTCCAAACATTCTTAAACCACACGATAGTCAAACCTTAATTATTATAATGAATGAAATCAAAAGATAGCGTGATAATAAAGGCCGTGATAGTTACAACAAGGTTCGCAACTTATCTTACGACGAAAATACGTTGAGGGTAAGCTCCTTAATTTATGTCCGTTGTCCTTCAGCTCAGAGCTACCCTACCACTATACTCGACAAAATTTGCCTACTGTTTCCTTTTTTTTCTAGGACATTTTGATTTTTACATGGTAATGACATCAAAGTGAGAGGACAAAGTTTGGAAATTGCATAAACATACTTCACTGTTAACAAAAAAAAAAAATATGATTCGTTATGCTTAAGTTATCCTTTATGAGCAGAAATAAACTTCACAAAGTTTGGAAATTGCATTTATAAATATGTATATATATATATATATATATATATATATATATATATATATATATATATATATGATTCATTATGCTTCAGTTATCCTTCATGAGCAGAAATAAATTTCACTACCATATAACATAGGCTACGAAAGAAAAAAAATATATGTTTACTAAAAAACTGAGGGCGAGACAGTAGCGTGGTAATAACATTTTACTATCTTTAGTAATTATAAATTCAAATTATTCTTTAATATTTTCATTTTCAATATTTTATTATGAAGAAGAAATATTTCTTCGCCGCATAACAGTGGAAAAAAATCAATCAGAATTGACTTAGCTAACTAAGTAAAAATTGGTATGGACTAAAACTTGATTGTAAAATGAGAATCACCCATATACTTAAGGCTTGGAAATTATTTGAATACCTATTACAAATGCCAAATCTATCCAAGTTTTTATATTGAATGTTTTATATAACCCCTTTCGTGGTTTGAGCAAACCATTGAATATTTAATATTGTTATAAAAATTGTTTTGGATGGTATAATTGCATTACATGAACATTAGAGTCACCATTGCATTTTTCTGCAACAAGCAACAAGTGCTAGTTGAGAGATAGCACCAATTGCCGGCTGTCTCCCCACTCCTTCAACCCCTTCACCCTGTTGATAAGTTTTTTCTAACCACCGTCGGAGCATCTGATTTGCTTTCGATATTTTTTCACTTTGTTAGTTAGTTATTGTCGTTTATGAACATTGTTTTATCAGTTTTAAAGTAAAATAATATGCCTTGTTGTTTCGCCTTTAGTTGTCTTACAAAAAAGGCCGATAAACATCGATCTCTCCAATAACATTCCACACGTAAGTTTCTTCCTTTCATCGCATAAAACAATTTTTCTTAACTAATTTTCATTTAGTATTTAAAGACCATTTAAAGCAATCATAAAGATTTAAGTTTCATACTGATAAAAGATAAATATCATTTTGAATAACTCTTGTTCGTTATTAGATTTCTTCTTTATCTTCCGCGTTTGTGCCTCGGTCCAAGCCAGCCAGGCATCACGATTCCAAGCCAGCGCTCTCATGGATTTGAGGCTCTTTCCCTTCTTCTGTCCAATCCTTGAGATGGGATCCGTCTATAACAGTCTGGGCCTTTCTCGAGAGTGACGTCCCGTGAGCCTGACTTCAAAAAACGTCCGTGGATCCCCGGTCTTCAATCATTCGGCATAGATGACGAAACCACTTCAGCTGTCTCTTCTTGACAGTGTCCCTCTAGGCGAATACATCAAGGTCCCCATGTATCCGCTCATTTCTGGACTGATCTGTCCTAGTTCAGCCTGTCACTCTTCGGAGGTACTTCATTTAAGCGACTGCAGCTCTACCCCACAGCAGGTAGGTAGGTAGACGGGCTTGAAGATGTGTAGTCAAATATTTTTTTCCACCTCCCTTTTCCCCACCACTGGGCTGCAAAACTGGTAATGTGTATTATTTGTTTTTTTAACCCTGTTGGAAAGCTCTTGATCAATTTTTCCATTTCTGCTAAGCACTGTTAAAAGATAAATGCAATCCTCTGCTATTTCTAATATCTCTTTCTTGGATCAAACCTTTTCTTCCTCACGATCACTATGTATCACCTTGATTTTATTTGCGTTTATTTCCATGCCCTTTTTTTCCCACCTCGGCTTCCCACTCATTGACTGCTTACTGAAGATTTTCATTTGAATCAGCTATTATAACAATATCATCTGTGAAAACCAGAACTTGAGTTAGTATTGTCCTCATATTCCACTTTCCCACGACTGTCCGTGTCGTCTTCCGCTTGCATATTTTTAAAATTTCATCCATGAATATGTTGAAAAGGAAAGGACCAAGGCTGTCACCTAGTTCAACTCCTTTACTTATGTCGAATCTACCAATTTACAAATCTACAAACTTACGTCAACAGTTCCGGATTAGCCTTTAGAATGGTAGTGCGTAGATTTTATCGCATTTATTAATTCATTTGGCACATTTTTAGCGGCTAAAGCTGCGTATATTTCTTATATTCCTAGTCAACAGCTGCATTGTACCCAGGAATGCGAGGTAAATGCTCTTCCCTCTGTCCAATAACTTTTCAATAATTGTTCTGAGTGAGAAGATGTGGTCTTGTATCTGGCGATGGGGTCTAAATGCAGCTTGCTCACCTTCAACAACTGCCCTGAGTTTTTTTGTACAAAATAGACAAATAAAGTTTAGAGGCCGAAAGTATTCTCTCCATTGGCTGAAAATATGAACGTCTGCCATCTTCGAATGGTTGCTATCAAATTTTATAGATAACGAATTCGTCATTCTTGTCACTTTTTTCAGATTTTCCTCAGTTCATAATGCATAATAACCAATCTTGTAGAGGATTAAATTTCCTACAAGATTCATACAAAATATTCATTATTACTCTCAACAGACGCCAAGAAATATTGAAATAGCAATTTTAGAGAAAGTGGGCTTTTTCAGATTTTTCTCAGTAACTCGCCTGCAGTGCATTTTAGGTAAAACTTTATCATTACCAATTTTAAAGAACGCTAAGTTTCCTGCAAGTTTTATATGTAATATTTTTTAAAATTCGAAACAGGTACTGAGATACGGGATCGTAAACATCTGCAAAATGTCAAGAAAACGCAAAAAGTTAGATATTTAGCGTTTTCACCTTAATAAATATTTTTAAGTGCAATTTAATGCAAAATTTATTATAACAAATCTTATAGAGCATTTAATTTCCTACAAGATTCATACAAAATATTACTCTCAACAGATGCCGAGAGATATTGAATTAATAATTTTCCTTTCTCTAAGATTGTTATTTCAATATCACTTGGCGTCTGTAAATAATAATTACGAATACTTTGTATGAATCTTGTAGGAAATTAAATCCTCTTCAAGATTATTAGTATGCATTTTGAACTAACCTGCACTCAAAAATACGAGTAGTTATTAAGGCGAAACTACTGAATATCTAACTGTTTACGTTGTCTTGACATTTTGCACATGTTTACGGTCCCGTATATGAATAGCTGTTCCGAATTTTAAAATATATTACTTATAAAATTTGCAGAAAATTTAACGTTCTTTAAAATTGGTAATGACAAAGTTTGACCTAAAATTCACTGGAAACGAGTAAATGAGAAAAATCTGAATAAAGTCCACTTTCTCTAAAATTGTTCTAACAATATTTCTTGGCGTCACTTGAGAGTAATTACAAATATTTTGTATGAATCTTGTTGGAAATTCAATCTTCTACATGATTAGTTATTATGCATTTTGCACTTAAAAAAAAATAGTTAAGGCAAAACCACTGAATATCTAACGTGTTTTCCTGACGTTTTGCAACTGTTTACGGCTTCTTATCTCAGTAGCTGTTCCGAATTTTAAAAACTATTACATACCAAACTTTTAGGAAATTTAACGTTCTTTAAAATTGGTAATATCCAAGTTTTACCTAAAATACACTGCAAGCGAGTTACTGAGGAAAATCTGAAAAAAGTGACGAATTCGTTGACCTATAAAATTTGATCTAGGGTGGCAGACTTTAATAGTTCCAGTCTATGATGGAAATAATTTTGGTCTACACGATCAAAAATCAGACTCGTTTTTTGGCCTTAGTTCCTGTTATATTAGGCCCCACTGTGTAGTTAGATAAACAAACATACATTTCATGTATCTTATTCCTAGTTATATGTCGATATTTTTATTACAGTGCCTCCTATTTTATTCTTTTTAAATACTTTTTTTTTTTTTAAATCTCGAAATGAGTGATTCAAGGAAAAGAAAATGAATCTATAATTTTAATACTGAATTAGAGGAATAATATTGCTTCTTCAATTTTATTGCTAAATGTTTTTTGTTGTGTACCACTAGCTTTGCAGCGCCAGAAAAATAAAATATTGTGCATCACTTCCAGGCAATTTGTGATACTAAGGATCAAAAAAAAGAAGACAATTTTTTTTTGACTGATACTAATTGCTTATTCAAGTAGACCTGGGCAAAATGTATTCAAAATGATATTTGAGAAAAAAATTATTAAATGGTCTAAATAAATTATTTATGAAATAATTTATATTGTCAATTTACTTAAAGCCTATTTGCTACATGATTATTTTACAAAATAAGTTAATAATCGTAATAATACTTTAGGGTTAAAACTTGGTGGGGCACAACTGTGTCGCTTGAAGTTTCTTTTGAGCTCATATTCAATCCTCTAACTTTCTCCAGTACGTCTCTAGCACACATAACTCTGGAATTTTAAATGGAATGGGGTATATTTTATGACGAATTCTTATAGTAGATAAAATTCTAAAGTGATGTTATATCACTAAAAATATCGATCTAAGCTTTTGAAAGGCGCTAATTCCAAAAAACCTTGAGAATATAATATTTTTTTCAAACAAATTTTCATTTGCCTCTCAAAGAAAACCTTGTATCAAAAACATGTCCAAAATAATCGTTGTAGTTAATTAAATTAGCCAGAAAACCAACTCATGTACAGAGCCCTACGTTAAGTATTAACCGAGATAATCCTTTTTGAATCATCATTGATAAGAGTTTCTCGAAGATATACCATAATAATAAAATTTCAATCTTCCTAGAAACTTTTCTCTTTTTACAAATGTTCAAAAAGAAATCCTTTTGCATTGATACATCGTAAAATACGTGGGCTGAAGTCTTTTGTGCCATCGAACTTTCGGTCTCTTGCTGCTAGTGATGTAACCAGAGGGGGGTACACAGAGTCCGGAACCCCCTCTCCCAAAATTACAAAATAGTTTTATTTATTCTTATCTGTAAATAAATTTATATAAACCAAAATAGTTTTATTTATTCTTATCTGTAAACAAATTTATATAAACCTATTTGGATGTTATTTTATAAATAATATATCTTGGCTTAGAAAATATTGTATATAGAGAGGGCCCCATTACATCCCCAGCTGGGGTGGGTTTCTTTAAAGTAGATCCTTGGATGAAACCTTTCCCCGAAACGAAATCTTGGCTACGCCGCTGCTTGTTGCAGCAATAATTTTATTTCTTAGTTCTGTTCTTAATGATGAACGCAACAAGCTTATATCGATGATTAACAAAAGATACTCAATGTGTTTTGTGGGTTCCTTTGCTTTTCGGTGCGAATAACGCAAAATAACTAAAAATATATTATGTTTAATGTACTATAAGAAACGGTCATCAAGCACATGCAATACTTGAGAATTCTACTTCGATCTTTTCAGCAAAATGCAAATTTGGGTTTATGTTCAAACAGGATTATCTCTGTTAATACTTAACTCAGGGCTCTGAATATGAGTTGGTTTTATGGCTAATTTAATTAACTACAAAGTTTATTATGGAAGTGTTTTTGATACAAGGCTTTCTTTGGGAGGTAAATGAAAATTTGTCTAAAAATTCTGAAATTTTCCGTTTTTTTTTTTTTGGAATTAGCGCCATTCCAAAGCGTCAGATCGATATTTTCACAGATATAGCATCACTTTAGAATTTGATTTCCTATAAGAATCCGTCAAAAAATATACCCCATTCCATTGAAAATTACAGAGTTATGTGCGCTGGAAGAGGGTTGAACATGCGCACAAAAGAAACTTCCGTGAGACACAGTTGTGCCCCACCAACTTTCTTCCCTCCCCCCCTGAAATCCAATTATTGTGGATTTTAAGGGAGATGTCAATCGAGTCTTGAACACACAGCATATTTCTAGTATTCATGGATTTTAAACGTTATTTCAGATATAATCATTTTGCGTTTTTGTGAAACAATTTATTACTATTAACACTATTATAAGAAAACAGTGAAATAAAAACTATCACATGATTATTTCAGAATAATTCATTCAGAAATATCCAAATAATTATTTCAAGAAATGTGTTGTTGTTATTTTATTGAGATTATTTCATTGGAAATGTGAAATAAAATTTGATGAATAACCATTACTTCGGAAATAATTATTGCATAAAATTTCCTTTAATTTACTGTATAAATATATTATTCAAACTGTGCCCAGGTCTAATTTCTGGCATTTTTTAACAAGCTTGAGATTATGTTGACAATAGAAGATTTGCAGTTGTCGGATAACTCCAGTGCAATAAGTTCTCTAGTAAGAAGTAGGATCTCCGATACTATTTTCATTATCAACAATGCCCAACTATTAACAATTTACTTTCAAAAAATAAAATGGTGCCTGCCACTTAACTTAAATTACTAGGTACAAAAAGGTTTTGGACCCCTGCTGTAAACATAGCTAAAGAAGTTTAGTATTTTTTTAGTGTTAGATTTAGACATAGCTTTCACTAATTCCTTTATTTATTTTCATTATTATTTATTTATTTATTTTTAGGGTCTTCGGGAGCTGTTGGCCATTTCATCAAAGCATGATCCAATTTCATTAGTAAATGAGCCCTATACCTAACTGAAGTCTATTTAACCTACTTTCACATGTATTGATAGTTATCCAAAATGGAATGTATTTTTATAAACACGTATTTTTCATAATTCATGACTGACAGTTCATTAAAAACATTCATGAAGTAGAATGAATCTCTTGTGGCATTTATATAATGTTTGGATTCTTTGCCCTTGGTATATATAGTTCTATTGAAGAATGATATGTAATATATATATATAGATTTATTCAGTTCTATTGAAGAATAAGTAGTCGAATATTTTTGTATAATTGATGAGTATAAAATATTTAAGGTGAAATCTTTTTTGATGGTGATGATAACTATTTCCTGAGTAAGCAGTTCTTATACGTTCAAGTCTATTTTAGTTCTATTTTTTAGTGCTACAATGATTGAATAATGGTCTTAAATTCTGATTTAATGTTCTTAGTGTCTTTATTATCAGAATTACTTATTAATCAATATTACAGGTTTCAAAATACACCAAAATTATGAGCAAGTACATATTTTATTTGTTTATCTATTCTAAATAGTCTACTTGTTAAATCTTAATTTTAATTAAAGTAAATTAAAAATGTTTGAAGTATAGCATGTGTTTGAATCAAACAAGTCTTGCTGTTCCAGATTAAAGTATGATTTTATTCTTCGGAAATATTTATTTAAGAATGAAATGAGGTGTTTAATCTTGACTTGTATTTTTGGTAATTTGGCTAATATCCTTTGATACATTAATATTTATCAGAACAGGAATCCTTAAAGCTTAAATTGTAACTGTTGCGTAAAGTAAATATATTTATTAAACATTATTTCTTTCCAGGACGTCATTGTTATTTATTGTAAAATGGTAAAAGATAAAGTTTTTGTCTATAAACAAAACTGGATGGAAAACATGCCTAGGCATTATAATCAGTCCGATTATTAATAAATAATTAATTTATTTCTAAGCTTTTAACAATGGCCATTAAATCAATATTTACTTATTAGATTCTTGAACTGCTTTATCTTGGTAATAGAAAACTTGATCCTTTAAATTAACAAAATTATTTAAGCTAATTGTTCATGTAAATATTTATTGCTTAAGTTAACGATAATTGTATGGGAAAAGAAAACACCAAAAAAAAATACATATAGATGAGTATTTATTAAATTGATGATTAAGCATCTAAATTTAAGGTCTCATATTTGTTAAGAATATTTTTTTTTTTAAAGAAAATAAAAGTTTTGAAATTACTTTTTCATCCAGTTTCCATGTCTGATTTTCATTTATTTTTCACATCTGGACTATCCACAACGTTTTTCTAGTTATTCTCATATTAGTATTCTATTACCTTATTTAATATATTTCTTCAATCTTCTTTGTGTCTTGATGAAACCTGTTTGATTGTTATTCATAATTAATTTCAGAAAGCTATGAGTTGTTAAAAATGCACTTTACTATCATTTTGCTTAAAAAATTCCAAAAATATTTTGGCATTGGTTTCACAATATTCTTGAAATTCAAATATATTTTGTTACTCTGAAAGCCCTACAAACTCTCCTAGAACTCGCATAAATCAGTTTTTCTTTCAATGTTTTTTCACTGTTTTCATGAACTCTTATAAAAATCCCAGCTTTGATATAAAAATCAATGGGTCTAAATTTGTTTTCAGTTTAGCTGTGACAAATTCAAGTTTTTATGTGGGGGCAAAACATTTATTGAGTCAATCAAAGGTTAATTTAAATTTATTTGCACCAAGTGCCATGTTTTTTTTTTATTATTTATTTTTGTAATATATGTTATTGAATCACGTGTAGAAATGTATAAAATATTAATCGACAATTTGTGAAATAACTTGTTATGGCACAATAAAGATTTGCATTTTTCATAGCCAGCATGAAAAATTGAAGTACACACAGGTAGATTGAAATATTTATAACTTGCATTGAATCTTTAATCCATTCAATACGGCAGCCATATTGCTGATTTTCCCGAACATACTACGCAGTAAACAAAAAAGCTTTAGACTTTGACTGTTATTCCCTTTTAACATAAACTACTTTCATAACATGTCATTCTCATCAGAATTGTCGGCCTTTCTAACAAGGTGATTGTTAGAAAACATAATAAGTGATATATCTTCCTAAAATTTTTTGTTTATGTTCTTTAACATATCTGCTATTAGGATCAATATCATTTTTGCGAGTTCTTCATTTGTTAATATTAAAAAAAAAATTATTGGAAATTTTTTATTAATTTTGCTTATGTATGTTATTAAAGATAATTTTTTTTACCCCTTGATAAGGAAAAAATCTGATTTTCGCTGTTTATTCTAGTAGAGGAACCTGTAAGCTACATTATTGATGATGGTTTTTATTTCTTTGAGCTTATGACTTTTTTGAAAGGTAGGTTTTACCTTTTATGTTACCTTGACATAGGAATATTATACTTTAAATTCGTTCTGAACGACATAACTACATAGCTAATGTGCGTTACTCAATTAGGTTATAGGTAGCTTAGAACTTCATTCACTAAAAAAAAAAAATCCCATTGTCAGCGTATGGCAAATAATTTATGGGGGACATAGTAATGTAAATGATTTCCCATCATCACGTAAATTTCTTGCAATCATGAGGATCATTATAGTCATTAATCAAACTACTTGTACACTTGTAAAAATATTAATCATTGAAAATATAACAGAAACATATTAGGATCATTCTCATCACACTTGTCAAGTTAGCGTTTCCAGGACTGTAGATTTTCGCAAAGTTCAAGTAAAGTAACTTGATTTATATGTATATTTATTCCAAAACATATTTAAATTAAGTATCCAATCAAATTCAATGGGTTCAAAAAATGATAGTGTGGAAAAAAAAATATACAAACCTAAAAGTAGTCTTATTTTAGCTCAAGAATGTTACTTAATCTAAATTTCCAAGTGTACGAAAAAAAAAAAATTTACTCTAGTTGTTATAATATTCAAATATCCCGATTTAAGCAAATTTACCTTCACTGAGGACTAGTAATCTCTTGCCTATTAGTAATCATAAAGCCTGTACAAGCAAATTTTTTTTGTTGCATGACAAGTATCAGCTTAATCAACTCTGCATTATTATTGCAGTTATCGCTATAGTGTGCAAAAAAAGAACTCTTCTATTTTTTGACTTATTTCATTCCATAGCTTTGCAGCGAAATAAAATATTTTGACATGGTATGATACTTGGTAACATTCCTGAGGAATATCAATATTTGGGGTAGATAACTGGAAAACTGACTTTTATATATATATTTTTTTAATGAGAAAAAAAACTGAAAATTGAAGATAATTGTATTTTGATGTTATCATAAATATAAACTTCGATTTTCCTAGTTTGTATTTGATTTAATAGCCAGAGTTTATAATCAGTCTTGAAAGTTTTATATAATTGCTCTTTTCTATATTCAAAGTAAAACAACAATACTAACAAATTAAATCACACGATGCTTGATCACATATTTAAAGTAGATAATCACATTCTAGATCTAAAAACTAACAATAATTTCGCTCTGTAATTTATAACTTTTGAATATATATATATATATATATATATATATATATATATATATATATATATATATATATATATATATATATATATATATTCTTTACAAAATTGTTTTTAAATTTTGCATTTAGAAAAATAATAAAAAATATATATTCCTAGACTTGGCAGAACATCCTTATGAATTAATTTTTTTTTTTACAAAAAAATCATTTAAAAATATATATCCCTAAACTACACTAATAAGTATAACTTATTTATTCCGTGCCAACGTTTAATTTAGGCAAAAGTTTTAGGCCATCATCACGGCTAAAAGAAAAAAACAAATAACAACATTGAAAATAACAGAGGCAGTAACAGTAAAAAATGATAAAAAACAGAAATGACAAGCAAGATAAAAATATACGAAGTATAAAAAGAAAAATATGTCAATATAATTAAAAAAAATGAAAAATTAAAGTAAAATGAAATGAATGAAAGAAAGTGAATTAGATGAAACAATAAAGTACATTATACATGATATAATAAAATATATGAACACTATTAATTGGAATGACTACTATGTAAGATTTGGAAGTATGTAAAGCATATCGTGATAATTATGATATTGATGAAAAGATGACAATAACATTCCATGTTAAAAAAGTTGACATTTTTATAATTAAAATAATTATAAAATAAAGAAGTAAAATATAAAGTAATGTAAGCCTCAAAATAGAGTAATACAATTATAGGTCAATATCATATGTGGTGAAGAAAGAAGAAGGATAGAAACAAGGAGGAAGAGGAAATGAGAAGAAAACGTAATAAAAGCATAGCAGAGAGGCGTACAGTCGAGCGCCAACTGAATCGTAATAGAGTTCTGGGAATTAGAAAAACTGGTAAATAATTTTACCAACTCAATGATTTGGCAGAAACTAACACTAAATTTAAATACCCTATGATTAAAAGGCATAACTATTGATTTAAAACATTGATAAAACGTATTAATTTAAAGCCAAAAAAATTAATTAACATCTCAAAATTAATGTTAAAAAATAAAATAATATAAAAATTAATATTTCATCCAAAAAAAACATTCCTTCTAACTGATAGGATAAATGACAATGGAAATAAAAACATAAGGTGATGGGTTAAATTTAATAAGGAAAATTAATTTGTATAAGGAGTTGCCATGGGGGGGGGAGGGGGGGATAAAAATTAGGGATATGGGGGTGGATCAAAATAAAGATTTTTTTTTACTATATTGAATATTTGGGAGAAGGATAGAGAAAGGTCTTGTATATCAGTTGGGTTGATAACAAGGGCTAAAAAATCCACTTGCCAGGCCACTTCCCTTATCAATAACAGTACCAGTAGCAGTTCATATATGAAGAGGGCTGATGACTGAGGTGTTGGAGGAACAAATGATTTTAAAAGAAAGCTGGAGAGGAGGCTTTACTGAAGGAGATGGGTTTAGAATTCAAACAAAGGTAATATAAATGGTAAAAGATATTTCTATAGAAGCAGTTATGTATGAGGAGGGGAGGGATATTAAGTGTGAAGATCTATAATTTAGGAAGCCTTTTTTGTTATTACGGATTGGAATAGAAAGCCACCCTAACTCAGAATACAAGCAAGAGATATGAGAGTGTCTGGGAACACCATAGGTGAATCTTACGAAGGAATTCATTACCCTTTTCATTCTCACCTTGAGCTTACCAGAAAACCGTCCATACATTGTGTATTGGTAGTCAAAGTGGGAGAAAATAAGAGAGGATATGAGAAGACGGCAGGTACTTTTGGGAAAGGCGTCATAGAATCTTTGAAACTGTTTGAGAATTTAGATGAATTTTCGGACATTTGGGAAGTATAGTAGTTATTTTTATATAATAAAAATTAGCACCACAAGACTAACAAAATTATTATAAATACATTTATTAAAGAAGTATATTTGTTCATTTTATTTTTACAAACTTATAAAATTGAAAACATATTAAAACAAATAACAGACTCAAATACTCCTCAGACACTAGGAGCAAATCAGAAAGGAACTGTAATTTTGGTATCACTAAAAAAAAAAATGAAAACCTTCTAGTCAATCTGGCACAATAATGCCTATTTTTAATAGTTTCAGTAAAACTTAAAATATTACAGCATTTTATTTGTCTTATGTGATTTTAATATTTTAAGAATTAAATGACACCAGCAAGAATAATAATATGAGATCTTCATAGAGGGTAAAGTTACCATATAGACATCAAACAACAAAGTCAGAAGTTGAACATTGTAAATATTGGCGGGAAATAGATACTACCAACATAATTAACAATATTTTAAGCTCATAAAATATTTTTCAAGCTACAACCTTAGAAAATTTAATCATAAAAAAGAAAAATTAGTATAATGTTAAGCTCATGAAATTCAGTTACAGCTTAAATATATTTTACACATAGTCTTTCCAAATTTTAGTTCCATTCCAAATTTTTAAAATAACTTAATATTAGATGTGGTATAATACAAAATATTCAGAAAAAATATGCTACGGCACTATTCCAAGAATTAATATTTGAAAAATCTATCAAAAATCCTTCTTAATTGTAAACTTAATTTCAAATGTAAATATTAATCCTAATTGATTACTATTTACATTTGAAATTAAGTTATAGATAAAGCTCTATAGCTTCCATTCTTATGAGGCAAAGTGAGCTAGTAAATGATATGTAAATATATATGCTGTTTTGCACAACCTTAGAAACATTGTTTTAGTTGCTTCAATAAAACTTTAACATAACCAGAGCAGAGGTGGTTAATTTTGATTATCAATTAAAGTATGAAGTATTTGGAAGCGAGAAAAAAACTTATATATTTGTATACATCAAATATTGAAAATGGTTTAGAATTGAGCAAACAAAATCTGTTATAACTTGATTACCTAAAAACTAATGAAAACTGGATCAAAGGAAATAAATAAATTAAAAAAGGCACAACAAACATATTTGCTATTTCAAGACAAAATTTCAATGTCACCTAAGACAATATCCCGTACAGAGGCCAAAATTCCAAAGTTGCCCATCTGATTTGTTCCAAGTGTGTTTTATCTGTATTCATCTAATAATTAATTTATCTGTACAAGTTTAAATTATATATATATAAATTATATAATAAAAATTATATATATATATATATATATATATATATATATATATTCTTTACAAAATTGTTTTTAAATTTTGCATTTAGAAAAATAATAAAAAATATATATTCCTAGACTTGGCAGAACATCCTTATGAATTAATTTTTTTTTTTACAAAAAAATCATTTAAAAATATATATCCCTAAACTACACTAATAAGTATAACTTATTTATTCCGTGCCAACGTTTAATTTAGGCAAAAGTTTTAGGCCATCATCACGGCTAAAAGAAAAAAACAAATAACAACATTGAAAATAACAGAGGCAGTAACAGTAAAAAATGATAAAAAACAGAAATGACAAGCAAGATAAAAATATACGAAGTATAAAAAGAAAAATATGTCAATATAATTAAAAAAAATGAAAAATTAAAGTAAAATGAAATGAATGAAAGAAAGTGAATTAGATGAAACAATAAAGTACATTATACATGATATAATAAAATATATGAACACTATTAATTGGAATGACTACTATGTAAGATTTGGAAGTATGTAAAGCATATCGTGATAATTATGATATTGATGAAAAGATGACAATAACATTCCATGTTAAAAAAGTTGACATTTTTATAATTAAAATAATTATAAAATAAAGAAGTAAAATATAAAGTAATGTAAGCCTCAAAATAGAGTAATACAATTATAGGTCAATATCATATGTGGTGAAGAAAGAAGAAGGATAGAAACAAGGAGGAAGAGGAAATGAGAAGAAAACGTAATAAAAGCATAGCAGAGAGGCGTACAGTCGAGCGCCAACTGAATCGTAATAGAGTTCTGGGAATTAGAAAAACTGGTAAATAATTTTACCAACTCAATGATTTGGCAGAAACTAACACTAAATTTAAATACCCTATGATTAAAAGGCATAACTATTGATTTAAAACATTGATAAAACGTATTAATTTAAAGCCAAAAAAATTAATTAACATCTCAAAATTAATGTTAAAAAATAAAATAATATAAAAATTAATATTTCATCCAAAAAAAACATTCCTTCTAACTGATAGGATAAATGACAATGGAAATAAAAACATAAGGTGATGGGTTAAATTTAATAAGGAAAATTAATTTGTATAAGGAGTTGCCATGGGGGGGGGGGAGGGGGGGATAAAAATTAGGGATATGGGGGTGGATCAAAATAAAGATTTTTTTTTACTATATTGAATATTTGGGAGAAGGATAGAGAAAGGTCTTGTATATCAGTTGGGTTGATAACAAGGGCTAAAAAATCCACTTGCCAGGCCACTTCCCTTATCAATAACAGTACCAGTAGCAGTTCATATATGAAGAGGGCTGATGACTGAGGTGTTGGAGGAACAAATGATTTTAAAAGAAAGCTGGAGAGGAGGCTTTACTGAAGGAGATGGGTTTAGAATTCAAACAAAGGTAATATAAATGGTAAAAGATATTTCTATAGAAGCAGTTATGTATGAGGAGGGGAGGGATATTAAGTGTGAAGATCTATAATTTAGGAAGCCTTTTTTGTTATTACGGATTGGAATAGAAAGCCACCCTAACTCAGAATACAAGCAAGAGATATGAGAGTGTCTGGGAACACCATAGGTGAATCTTACGAAGGAATTCATTACCCTTTTCATTCTCACCTTGAGCTTACCAGAAAACCGTCCATACATTGTGTATTGGTAGTCAAAGTGGGAGAAAATAAGAGAGGATATGAGAAGACGGCAGGTACTTTTGGGAAAGGCGTCATAGAATCTTTGAAACTGTTTGAGAATTTAGATGAATTTTCGGACATTTGGGAAGTATAGTAGTTATTTTTATATAATAAAAATTAGCACCACAAGACTAACAAAATTATTATAAATACATTTATTAAAGAAGTATATTTGTTCATTTTATTTTTACAAACTTATAAAATTGAAAACATATTAAAACAAATAACAGACTCAAATACTCCTCAGACACTAGGAGCAAATCAGAAAGGAACTGTAATTTTGGTATCACTAAAAAAAAAAATGAAAACCTTCTAGTCAATCTGGCACAATAATGCCTATTTTTAATAGTTTCAGTAAAACTTAAAATATTACAGCATTTTATTTGTCTTATGTGATTTTAATATTTTAAGAATTAAATGACACCAGCAAGAATAATAATATGAGATCTTCATAGAGGGTAAAGTTACCATATAGACATCAAACAACAAAGTCAGAAGTTGAACATTGTAAATATTGGCGGGAAATAGATACTACCAACATAATTAACAATATTTTAAGCTCATAAAATATTTTTCAAGCTACAACCTTAGAAAATTTAATCATAAAAAAGAAAAATTAGTATAATGTTAAGCTCATGAAATTCAGTTACAGCTTAAATATATTTTACACATAGTCTTTCCAAATTTTAGTTCCATTCCAAATTTTTAAAATAACTTAATATTAGATGTGGTATAATACAAAATATTCAGAAAAAATATGCTACGGCACTATTCCAAGAATTAATATTTGAAAAATCTATCAAAAATCCTTCTTAATTGTAAACTTAATTTCAAATGTAAATATTAATCCTAATTGATTACTATTTACATTTGAAATTAAGTTATAGATAAAGCTCTATAGCTTCCATTCTTATGAGGCAAAGTGAGCTAGTAAATGATATGTAAATATATATGCTGTTTTGCACAACCTTAGAAACATTGTTTTAGTTGCTTCAATAAAACTTTAACATAACCAGAGCAGAGGTGGTTAATTTTGATTATCAATTAAAGTATGAAGTATTTGGAAGCGAGAAAAAAACTTATATATTTGTATACATCAAATATTGAAAATGGTTTAGAATTGAGCAAACAAAATCTGTTATAACTTGATTACCTAAAAACTAATGAAAACTGGATCAAAGGAAATAAATAAATTAAAAAAGGCACAACAAACATATTTGCTATTTCAAGACAAAATTTCAATGTCACCTAAGACAATATCCCGTACAGAGGCCAAAATTCCAAAGTTGCCCATCTGATTTGTTCCAAGTGTGTTTTATCTGTATTCATCTAATAATTAATTTATCTGTACAAGTTTAAATTACAGGAAAACATTTTTATTTAGACATTTGGCACTTTAAGCATTGATAAGAATCTTCCTAATTTATTACTTCTTTTTCTCCTGGGTCTCTTCCTAAGAAAGAAATATCTATATATGATAAAAAGCACTGAAGGGACAGTAATTAATATCATTAATATGGGGAAAATGTCAATGTCATCATGGTCCATATATTCAGCTGTCGGAAACCAAGCTTTGCTGTCATGGCTGAAAACTGGAAGATCGGCATCAACTTGAACCGATAAAAGCTTCTGTGACTTGTATAGGTTTCTGAAAAAAAAAATATATATTTACTTAATTAATTCATTACAGGATTATAAAATAAAAATAATGGTGGTGGCCAAGCAGTATGTTGGAAAAGCATTCTAGCCCAGCACTCACAAGCCAAAAATGATGATAGTTTGATTTTGGCCTGCAAGGCATAACATTTATACATTATATCTGTTGCTAACAGGTATATTCTCAGTTAGTAACCAGTAACTGCATCCACTATAACATAGCAATGTTTTGCATGTGCAAATTTAATGGAAAAAAACACATTTTTATCATATTATTAGCAAGTACTAATTGATAAAGATAAAAAATATAGTTGTAGGCAAAAGACAGCTATACTAAAACAAGACAAGTGAAATAGGAATAGAAATTTCTGAAGTTTTTGTTTAAAACAAAAAATACTTACGTAGGTGCCGATTTATTTAAAGGGTTTGGAAAAGACCAAATTAAATGAGGACATGGAGGTAAATCTCTTATCATCAGCTTGCCAGTGTCAACCACATGATTTACAAGAACTTTTGAATACCTAAAATAAAAAGAAAACATGTTTAAATGAAATTCATATAAAAATATATTAAAATCATCTAGTATATCAGTAAATGATGAAGCTCAGTAATCACCTAATGAGCTTCATTCTCGAGTAGAACGTGGCTGTAAAGCTTGGTGCGTTATTATTACTTAAATTTTGGATAACTGAATTTAAATAACTAAATTACATCCATTATGATTATTTCATTTTTTTAACATTATAGAACTTAGATTTTATAATTAAATAACTAGCTGGAATTCTAATCATTAATTCAATTTTCCAAATCAAGTTAACCAATTATATAAGAAAAAATACCATTTCAAAGTTAAGTTTTTTGATTAACTCAAGTAATTTTTCTTCTTAATTTTTTTAAAATGTTAATATCCATTTTCAATTAATTATTTAATAAATTTCATGCTTGTTAATTATTTGCAACTGAAGAAACATTGGGAGTAAAAATGTAAGCTTGGAACTGGATTTAAATAAATGTTAATAATAAATAAATACAAAATAGACTTGCATTGAAAAATTCGAAGACATCTCTGTACAACCAATATAATGAAGAAGCCCCTAGGTAGGAATTAGAGGAAATTTTCTTTGTTTCCTCAATTAACTAAATTTCTATTTGTTAACCTCCATATAAAAACCTCCATTTTTGTAATTATCACCAAAGATTTAAAACCAAATTAGGTGGAACAAAACTTGCTCGCATTTTTTTTTTAAAATTAAATTTAAAACGAAAGTTGTAATTGGTGCTTTTACAAATTTAGTTCAGAAGTGGTTCTTCTGCTTTGTTACTCTCCTTCCTGACCTTGATGGCAACTACTTTACTAGTAAACATACACAATGTCAGCATATTACCTATAAAGATGATTTCCTTCCATCCTTTGAGGGTAATATCTAACTTCCTCAGTTATTTTAAATTGATTTTGCAAAAATGACGAAGGAATGTGAGCACTCGTGGTATATTCTAGTATGGCATCCAAAAGCCAAAAACAATCTAAAAAACAGTAAAAGCAGAATGAGAAATAATAAAATAACCAATAACGAATGTTTTACAATAAGAACAAGTAATAAAAACTACCTTTTTGCAAATGACTGTTATCAATGCAATTGGAATCTCCATAAACAGCAATCCGTCCACTGCTGGCACTGTTCTGGGTTTGAAACAAACCTAGAATAGGAACCTTTTCTTTGAAAGATCTTCCACCAATTATTTTTGAGCCTATAAAAAGATAAAACTTTGAATCAAATACTTCCACACA
This sequence comes from Rhaphigaster nebulosa, assembly GCA_948150685.1. Classification (NCBI taxonomy): domain Eukaryota; kingdom Metazoa; phylum Arthropoda; class Insecta; order Hemiptera; family Pentatomidae; genus Rhaphigaster; species Rhaphigaster nebulosa. Next base: position 52,411,423 of record OX411307.1, read on the forward strand.
AGATTAATAAGTCATTGAACTAAATGTTATTAGTTTCACATGAAAAACTTAGTCAAACTTTTAAGAATAAAATGTACTCTTTTTCTTATTTTTGGAAATAACTTTTTTTTTTTTCAATATTTTTTAAAAAAGACCTTCAGTCTAACCTGATCAATTCAGAGTAATTTTAAATTCAATAAAAATCAAAATGAAAAACCTAGCTAAGAATTCCAACCCCATATTTCAAAGATAGGTTTTATCCAACTATATCAATATCAAGAGGTATACTGGGATACCACTCTTCTACATTCCATGGATACTCACCACTCTATTTTTGGCATCTCAGTTTTTCTTCTATCTCCAGGATTTTGATACTGAATTTTTGGAGGAGGTCTTTCAGCTGAAATCCTTTTTACACAGCCGAGCTATTTTTATCTATCTTAATAAACTGGAGTGTATTTGGTTCTTAACAGACATCTGGAAGTTGTTTTTTTACTGGTCCAAAAATCATCTTCAGTACTTTCTATTCTCTAAAACGTAGGATGTCTTTCTTCCTTCTTCTTCAGTGACTACGCCTCATTTCTGCATATGACTAAAAACACCTGTACCTCTTACAACCCATGGAGGGTAACGACATACTGTTTCTTGACCAACAGTAGTGCAAGGACGCAAACTAGCCAGGATCACGCTTAACTACCAGATTTTTCTCCCAATTAGGGGTACCCACTTTAAAGAGGTTGAGTGTGCCCCAGGAGGGTCTCTTTACCCTAGGGTCGATCACATAGAATAAATAATAATCTACCACAGCCAGAGTTGAACCCAGACCTGGGAGTTAGGAATCCAGTACCTTACTCACTGAGTTACCACACTCCGCATGTGACTAACAGTCCTATAATATTTGTATACACCATTATTCTAAAATTCCTAGGCAATAACTTAAACTTCAGAAATTTCTATACAGCAAAAACACATTTACTTGCAGTTATTAAAGCTGACTGTAATATAAACTATTACGCAGGACAACAATGATATTGCGGCACAGGGTTTCAGAGTCATATTTGAATAATGTGAATCTCCTAAATACAAGAAAAATATCACGTTTGCTGAATTGACTCCAGTTTTTGAAATAAAGGCAATACATAATCTTATATTTAAAAAATTTTTTTTTTTTTTTGGAGTGCTGAATTATTTAAACCAAAAAGACGGTTATTATTTGTTTGGGTAGACCCTGATGAGGAAAGAGTATGTTTTGAAATACGAATCGTTTTAATTTTAAAAAAATATATAGGTTGGAAAGCTCAAAATTTGTTATTTATTTATTAAAATATATTATTATTATTATTGCGGCGCAACAACTTGGTGATGGGTCTTGGCCTCCACCAATCGTCACGATCCTGTGCAGTTGTCATCCAATTCCTGACACAAAGAATGTCCCTCAAGTCGGTCACTACTCCGTTGATCCATCTCAGCTTAGGTCTGCCTCTTTTCCTCGTCCGGAGCGGCTCTGTAAGCATTATCTTCAGTATTTCATTTTCTTCCATCCGTTCCAGATGTCCCGCCCATCGCAATTTTAAAATCTGGATGATGTCAGGCTCTATAAATGCTCGGTATACTTCCTGGTTAGTCCGTCTTCTCCAAATCCCATCCACGAACACTCCACCAAACATCCTTCGGAGGATCTTTCTTTCGAAGATAAGATCTTGTTCATTGGCTTATGCCAGAGTCCAAGTTTCTGAGCCATATAGCAGAACAGGAAGAATCAGAGGCCTATATAGATAGAGTTTAGTCTGCCTAGAGAGAATGTGGCTGATGAACTGTTTTCTTGTCCTCCTTTACTGTTTTCTTAGCCCAAAGTAACATCGGTTGGCAGAGAAGATTCTCCTCTTCATCTCAGCTCTCCCATCATTATCTTGGGTCACCAAGAAGCCCAGGCAAACAAAATCTTGGACCTTTTCGAAGCTGTGCTCTCCAAAGCTGTACACTCTCATTCGGACCAGGCATTTCCCCTGTCACAAGATACTTCGTTTTTGCCTGGTTTACTTCAAGCCCAAGTCTCATGGCCGGTCCCACTAATGCTAAAAAAGCCTCCGTAACTGCTTGAAAGGAGCGTCCAGCGATGTCTATCTCTTGGTCCATCTACTTTGGGGGGTTATAATAAATAAATCAGAAAGCCGGAAATGGGTATAGCAGGAATGAACAGAGAATTTGAATTGAAGGCGATCGGAAATGTAAGATGGATGGCGGGATTGGATAATTTAGTAGAGGAAGGATGCAAGGTAATATTTAGGATTGTAGGAAGGGTAAAGCAACTTCAATAACTCTTCATAAAATCGGGAGACAAAAATATTCCTCAGCATCCCAAAGATGAATCGTAAAAAGCATTTTAGAGAAGTTATAATACCTTTTCTAGCAGCTAGATAGGGTATAACTTCAATTCATACAGCTAGAGGGGGCTCAGAAATCCCCAGAGACACCTCCTTACACTGTACAACACTTATCTAAGGGGGGGGGGGAGGAATATTAATAAGGTAACAGGGAGCTTAAGGGTTTCAGATGGAAACAGGTGCAAAAGTTAATTCAGTTGCTTTAAGGTGGAGAAGGTATGACAGGAGATATCTGAGACATGGTTTTTCTATGAAAGAGTTGATTTCAAGGTTTTTGATGGTTGAATAGAATTTGATGGGATTATTATTTAGGAACAGGATCGGAATGCAAGTAATAGTTTTAAGGAGACGATTGAAGTTTATTACATTTGAGGGGGTGAGAAGGGATACAAGTGACAATGTAATAATTTTCTGAAAACATATTTTAAAGTTAAAACATTTTGATAAAACCTAAAACCTTTAACTTTTATCATAGTTAATTAATCATATTATGTCTCTACTGTATATCCCTTGAATATTGAGCAATATTGCTTTTGAAAAACATTTTATAGGCATTAACTATCAATAACAGCACTTAACTCTGTCTTTGAAAACGAATCCGCATTGTTTACATGGAGAGTGATGGGATCAATCTTCCTAAACAAACTGTCCAAACCACTTCTGTTCAGCAGCATTAATCATGTAATCCGTTTAAAATTTCTTAATGCTTTTTCACTATTTCTATTAATAATCACTGTGCCCAGAGTCACTATATTTCACTGGTAAGAATATTCTGAATCTATGAGAGTTTTAACAGAAAATTTTGCTAATAAATATTAATGAACAAGTGACACACAACTAACCAGCTAACAGCGTGAGAGATACTCAAAGACTGATATAACAAGAAAGCTTAGATAATTCTTATAAACCTTTTATTATATCTAATACTTCTTACCTTCATTGAAAAGTGATGCTGCCAAAGTAATGCCATTGGCTGGAAACTTGACTAAATGTGTTCCTGAGCCATATGTTATGATTTGTTTTGCGAGACTGTAGTCTCCTTCATACACCCCATCTCCCAGCACAATATTCCAAGAAGACAAAAGGTCATTAAGAGCAGGGATATTGGCACCTCCAGTATCAGGCATCCACCACTGCCTAATAATAAAGGAATGGCATTATAATATATATATATATATATATATATATATATATATATATATATATATATATATATATATATATATATATATATATATATATATATATGCATACATATATAAAGTATTTAAAACATTATTTTATTTCAAAGAATGAAAAAATAACTTTTTAGAGCAAATATGTAAATTAAATTAGAATCACATCACTAGAATTTCACACACCATTCTAATGAGAAGACTGATCTAATTGAATCTCATTATCAAATGAGGTGGATCATTTAAAATAAAACTTAATATTCTTTACCTTCTGTCTTTTAATTTCTTATGAAGTTCTTATCAATACATCAAAAGAAGGGCAATATTTATGGAAGTTTTGGAACTTGCCAAGAAATTAAAAGACATAAAATAATAACATATAATATGGAAACTGACAATAATCAAGATGAAATATTTCCCCAAAATGTTAGTATAAGAAATTAAATTGAAGATTGTAATGGAAGTTATATATTGCCCTTCATTTAATTAATTTTCTTTAATGATTTTAATTTTTATAAGGTAATTTATTTTTTATGGTGGAGGTACAGTTGACCATAGAACTAATTCAATGGGAAGTTGGTTGGGGGAGGGGAGAAGGATGCGGTCAAGAAAGAAAAACACGTAGATAAGTATAAACTTATTTTAGTGTGTGTTGTTTCAGCCTAAATTGCAGACTTTCATCAGGGCTAAGGAAAACAATATAGCAAACAGTATGAAAATTATTATATTGGGTTGTCCGGAAATTAATGCAGGTTTATGGATTTAAAATAAAATAAATGATACGGAACTATTTTTATTAATCAAAATATGCTCCATTACTCTCAATACATTCCTGCCAACGTGTTGGTAACATTTCCATTCCCTCTGAATAGAATGTTGAATCGTTATTATTACCAAATTCTGAAAATGCATCTTCTAACGAATGTCGATCAATCAAATTTTTACCTTTGAAAAATTGGTCCAGATGTCTAAAAAAATGGTAGTATGTAGGCGAGAGGTCCGGAGAGTAGGCCAGGTGAGGCAGAGTCTTGTTTCGGCAAAGAAGTGCAGCGCCAACTTCATAACTAAGATTTTTCTGTTGGTTTGCTTAATGGACGAGGAACCCAAGTTTCAAGCTTTTTTACCTTTCCTATTGCATTGAGATGCTCAGCGATGGTCGATTTGCTAACTGAGAGTTTCTCTGCAAGTCCTCGAACAGTAGTTCTGGGATTCTCTTCGACCAAAGCTCGCAGAACATCGTCATCAAGGAAAGAAGTCCTTCCAAGACTATCTTTGTCTTTAAGGCTGAGGTCTCCCTTTCGAAATTTTTTAAACCATCCTTAAACGATGCACTCACTCACACTGCCATCACCCAAGACTTCATTATTGTTTCTGGCCGTTTGTGCCCCGTTCCGAACTCGTAAAACGAAATTATCGAAATTCACGCTTTGACATCTTAGTAAAGACTGAATTATTTCCAACTAGTGAAAATGATAAAAAAAAAAGAAGATAAAAAACATTTTTGGTTGGAGGAGGATTAATAAGTGTTGACACCCATACAAAAGAATAATTCCTCAAAAGTAAACAGTTTGTTATATAGAGGGTTAATATAAAGAAAACATGAAATCCTGCATTATTTTCCAGACAACCCAATAATAATGAAAATTTATATTTATGAATTATGAAAAGATATAATAGAATTAAGTTAACATCATATGTATGGAAAATACATAAGGATGAAAACACAAGAAAAAAGAAAAGAACGGGAAAAATAAAATTAATAAATAGATACACATACTGACTTGTCTAGAGGAAGAACAATTTTTGAAGTTGTTGAAAAGTTAGTTAGTGATGAGGGGAGGGGGAGGGAGAAATTATTAGGTAAGAGGATCTGTTTGATACAGTGATGTTGGTTTCATGGAGATAAGAATCAGTGAGGGAAAGACATCAGTGGATAAGGTTTTTGGCTACGTTAATTTTTTGTTTGTAAGGGTGTACAGAATGGTAGCTTAAAAGTTTGCTGGAGTAAGTCGTTTTAGAATACCAGTCTGCGAATAGTGTTGTTAGGGTTTCTTATGATGAGGAAGTCAAGGAAAGGAAGAAAATAGTTCATTTCATAGTAAAGTGGCAGAATATCAGGAATTTTACCAGGATTAAGGATGAGGAGGAGGTCTGACATATTTTTTGATAAAGGTAATGTTATTTGGGCAAAGGGGATTATAGAATTAAGATCATTGAGGGAAATGTTAGAAAGGTCAGTAGCAAGGGGATTGCTCATGGTAAGTCCTAAAATTCTATTAAAAAACTGTCCATGGAAGGTCAGATAACCAGATTTTCTCATATAATTTATTTTTACATTGAAAACAAATAATGCGTAAGTTTTGTTTTAAAAAAAATTGTTTACATTGTTTTTGTAAGAGCTTGGAAGAAAAAAATCAATTTTGCTTCTTGAAATTTTTTTTTATTTTTTAGTACCCTGCCAACAAGTAGTAGAAAAAAGTAAACTGATATACTTCAAACATTAATTGCTACTTAAAGGTCACAGAGCAAACTTCATTTTAGCATCTTAATGCTATCTTTTGGGATCCTCCAAAAGTGCTGCTTGCATATAGAGTCCGTGAAAGGACACCCTGTCTGAAATTCCTTATTAAGTTGATCCCACCCATGAATGATCAATGGTATTTAAGTTTGATGAGCATGCAGGCTAATCCAAAGGCTGAATTTCTTGTCTTCTTTTAAAAGTGCAGAGGATAATTAGCAGAAAACAAAACATTAACTAGCCTTTTGTAAATTTTAAAATGATTTAATCAAGCATTAACAATTAAATATTAGTTTTGTACTGTAGGGTCTTTTGGTGCCCTCCACCATGTGAGTATGTAAAGGAACCAGTACCCTGGTAATGTCTGAAAGCACGACAAGACACTGTGTGTGACGCTCGTAGCTTTGGTGCCAAATTTCTCTGGATCTAAAAGAACAGCTGCTGGAAGAGACCGGGTGAGCACTTTTTTAGAACTCCAAATTAATTTTTAAAAGTTTTAATGGAAAAAAAATGTCTACAAGAAAGGAAGTTAAGTGAACGTAACAACGGTACTATGGATAATTTCTGCTTATATATTGAAAGGTAAATAAGAAGAGACATTGTTTAAGTTGTTAAATAATTTGGGTAATTGGTTTTTGCCCATTGTAAAATGTCAACAGATGTAATTGAAATTGTAAAATTAAAATAAAATTGTAAAATACAACAGATGTCTAAATGGAAAAATAATGAATCCACAAATTGTTACAATCATTGACTCTCATGATTGATCCAATTCATTTGCAAATGAATAAATAAACACCATCACATTTTTAAATAGTTATCATATTAGATGAAGATTAAGAAGGAGAATGAATGTAGGAGGGTCTACCCAAATTGAAGTTAATAGAGTAGAGATTTTATTTGGACTACTTTTGAATCTGAATAAGGAAAAGTTGCCAGGTTAGCTGAAAAACCTATTCGAACTCAGGTTGTATCAAATAAGATGAAGGAGAGAATAAAGAATTAAAAAAGAATTTTCATTCACCATCCATGATTAAACACCATAGACAATTAGGTAAATAATCTTAGATAGTTAAAATGTGCAAGAGAAGGACAGATCCTGCAGTCATGAACTGGAATCCAAAACAAGTAACATTTAAAGAAATGTAACAGGTGACAGAACATCAACAGTGGTAGCACCACAGATGGAATCTTAGGTTGTCAAAAAGTATAAACCAAAACCAAGTGAAAGTATGAATACAGGAGTGTCCTTATTACTAGGCCTACTTTAGGTAGATTACTATATTATCAAGTGGCTAACTGGACATAGGTGTATCAGCATCACTTCTGTTGATGAGGTTTGGTACATCCAGGCTTCATCCACAATCTTGATACCATCCCTAAACACCCTTGAACCGAACCACGCATCCTCGCCCGTAACTCCAAGTGTGACCACATCGGAGCACTAATCATGACCCTCTCCAAACTTAACAGAGAAGGTATCTCTATGCCCCTTCAGCGTAGTCTTAAATATTATGATAAACATCTTATATATTACCCTGAATTCAATGCCATCCAATTATTATTATCTCTACCACAAAAGAAAAAGGATCTGAGTTCATTTTTTGAATAGGAAGCATAATCAATATGGTAAATTCCATCATTTTTATGAGGATTGGAAGGAGTTTTAATCTTAACTTACTTTTAAAATTAAAAACTAAAGCCAAAGAGATTATATCTTGACCACATTCTCAAGCAACACCAACTGGTCAATCTGGAACCATGTACTCCAATGATAATACGCGTAAAGATACAGTTTCTAATCATATAGATAGACCCCTGTGCAATATTTTTCTGGAAGGTTGATGGGTATAAGAACTTTACTGAAAAAAATAGACAATTCAAACACTCATCTATAATTTGCCTTTGAGAAACACTTACTTGAAAGACCGGCGGCAGTACCCCTAGCGCATTCAGAATTCAGTTTTATTGCGTCCAGTTTTAATACCATCAGAGAGAAGAGCCGAGATAAAGGCAGTAGAGGTTTAATTATATTCTGTAACCCTCATGATTATAATGTGGATATGTAAGATATTAATGAATATTGGATTATTGCCAGTGTTAAGGAAATTCAGGGACTTAATGCGTTTATTATAATTTTATTTTATTATAAGCCTTTTTTGGATATAACCCAAGTATTAGAATTATTTAAGCCACCCTTAGTCGGGATATAAAGTAAATATATTCAAAATTTATTTTTGTGCCTTGATGACTTTAATGCTAGTAGCTAATTTGAATCAGAGTGATTTTGAGGCCTTCAATTGTTCTAATTTATCACATATTCAACATAGCTTAGATATTGTTGAAAATGGAAAGGGCAAATATTGGTAGAATTTATGGAAAATAATTCTTTTGTTCTTCTGAATGGTAAAACTTTTAGCAATAATCCCAGTCAGTACACTGATATCACTTCAAATGGAATAAGTATGGTTGATATGATTTGGGGCAATTATAGCTATAGAAATTCAATAACTGATTTAAAAATAAAACATCTTCCTTTAGAGACCATGGTCTTTATTTATTCTAATTCTACTCTTAATATTTCTTCAAATAAACCATACCATGGTGTTACTGTTGTGAAATGGGACAACTCAAAAAACTTAATATATCTTGAACTAATTATGAATTCTCCTAGAGTAAGTGCTCACATAAACTCAGAATCTGTTGAAATAATTCAAAAGAACTTCTTATCTGCTATCCATGAGACATCATAATCACTTGGTTTATTCAAGAAAATAAAACTTTATAATAACTGAGACAAAATAAATATGGTTTGATCATGAGTGTGCACTCACTGGCTAAAAGGCAAGTTAGATAAAAATTAAAATCAATGATGAAAAATCGTTATAATAATGCAGTTGATAAGTATATTGCTGCTAAAAAGAAATTAAAAAACTTAATTAAGTGGAAGCGGTCTGAATATAAGCGACAATATCATGTATGACTTAGGCAATGTTCGTGATTCAAAAACATTCCGGGGAGCAATAAATAAATACAGAAGTAGGAAGCCACAACTAGTTCCAATTAACTGTGTTTCATCCGTGGGTGGAATTCGACATAGTGTACTGTGGAGTACTTCATTCTCTTCTCGACTAGGATATTAGCCTTGAGGAGCTTCAAACTTCATTAATGAAATGTAAAAATGACAAAAGTCCTGGTAGAGACGGTTTCAGTTATGAATTTCACAAGAACTTATGCATTAACTGGAAATTAAATCTACTGCATTTATATAATAAATTCTTTGAAACCGAAAGCATACCAAACTCCTGGGTAAAAACAGAATACAAAACGCTTTTTAAAAAAAGTGGCAAAAATCTCACAGGAAATTATCGTGCTATTGCCTTGGTGAATTGTATCATGAAAATATTTACTCAGATAATTCTAAATAGCCTTGTGATTCGGTGCGACGAGACGAAAGTTGTCCCTGAAGTACAATCTGGGTTCTGTAAAGGCAGAAACTACCTGGATAATTTGTATACTTTAAGCGCTCTTATTCAGATACAGCTGGGAACGCGTGGAAAAAAATTCTTTGCTTTGTTTGTTTTTTTAAAGCAACTCTTTGACACGCTCTATCATAATTTGTTATGGCAGTTTCTTCACAACTAGGGCATAAGTAACAAAATTATAATTTTAGCAGAATACTTCAGCTAGAGTTAGAAGTGATAGCATATTATCAGGGGAAATCGATGCTACTTTGGACCTGCTACAGGGATAAATATTGCCACCTTACTTATTTAGCCTCTATATGAGTTATATAGGAATGTTTTTCCAAAGTCAGAATGCTGGAGGCATAAGTATCGATAGTTTCTGTGACATATTGTAGCATCTTTATGCTGATCTAATAATTCTAGCTGATAGTAAAAAGCCAGAGGTCAATACTCAAAAAACTAAAATGTTACATTTTCAAAAGGGAGAATGTAAAAAGATAAGAAAACTGTTTTATCATAATACAGAAATTGAGAAAGTTCCCAAATATATTTAACTAGGAGTATCATTTTCGGATTCAGGTATATTTCATAAAGTGGCAAATTATTCTGAATCACAAACGAGGGCAGCAATAGGCTCTGTCATTGCACTTTATGCTAAATCTAAACTGAGATCGTGGGAAAATAAAATAAAAATAAATGGCGCAATAGCCATGAGCCTTCTGTATTATAATGTACAACTATGGTTTATGGATAGGCTGGAAAGTGTAAACTTGAACTTTTATTTTCTTTAAATAAAAATATGTCTTTCTAGATAATGAGATTGGAATTTAATGTTCCCGATTGCTCCGTTACAATACTAAAATTAGCTTTCTCTTGGATTCTAAAAATTAATAGTGGCAGTATTCCAAAAATTTCCTTTAACAAATTGAGGTAAATACATAATGGGAGCAAAACAGACCAGAAATACAATTGGTTCAATCAGATGTACACTCTATTATGCTCTGTAATTAAACAGTCAATCCTGGAATTACAGGACCCTGATGTATTCCAGACTGAATTGAACGAAACACTAAAACTATTCAAGAGTTGTATGGAGGAGCTTGATAAACAAAAACTGATTGCTCCTAAATACAATCCATTATATCCTCTTATGTACTCAGAAAGTGATAAGCCTCAGCCATATCTCGCACTAAATGCCCCGTTCTCTATGACTATAACATTAGTGCAAATCAGATTATCCGGCAACTATTGCAGTAAATTAACATTTAATAATATTCATTATTATCTCAAGCCTAAATAAAACTGCACTATCTGTAATTTAAATGAACTTTAGGATCTTTTGCATATGATCTATACAGTTTTCCGCCGTCACTATCTGCCTCATTCCATAAATATGAACAAATCAAATTATGTAGAGTTACTCAGAATTGACAATGGCAATCTTCTTAAGTAAAACAGTTACTACGTTAGGTAATATTGTAAACAGAAATCATTCATTGTCAATGAATGATTTTGTTGATTTGTTTATCATAGCAATAGGTCTACTCATGTGTTTCGTATATTATTTATTGTATTTAAGCTGTTTAAGAATATTTATTTATGTATTGTTTATATTATACTGTATTATTTCTATATACTTATGCCTACACGCATTTGGAGATGATGTTGACAAACCAAACCTAGTGAACTAATAATTTTTACATTACCACTTAAATATTTGTTACAAAATTATTGTTTTTGTTGATCATTGTTGCCAACTCATTGTAAGTGCCATACCCCAAAAGCAAATAAAATATTCATTCAGTCAATTTAATTTTAAAATTATAAGATATTTTATTAAGAATTGAAGATAACCAACTAAGAGCCTACTTTTCAAGAAATTATTTATTCAATTTACCAGTGTCTCTTTGAATTATTTCCACAGAATAGGAAAACAACATACAAAAACCAAATACTTCAACATCAGAAATATTTTAATCAGGAACTAACCACGCATTTCTTCACCTGTCTTATTGCTTCCAGTTAGTTTTGTTGAATTAAAATATAATCAATTGATGTTTGTATGGTCAAAAATATTTTACTACTCCAATAATGTCTCAAACTAATTTTTGTACGAGAAATCCCACAATTTTGGCTAAATCAGTGGATTTTTAGTATAATTTATATAAAGAATTAAATTAAGTAGAATCAAAATAATAACTTTAGCATCAAAATAAAATAATAGTAGCATAAAAATTAAATATTGAAGAGATTATTTGCTATTTTATTAGGAAAAATTGTACAAATTTTAATAATTGCAAAGTACATAATTATATGAACAATTAAAGAAATTCAATTATGATTGATTTTTGTGAAAATGAGATAATAAAAACAGATTTTTATAAATCTTGATGTTCTCAGACCTTGAGGTGCAAGGATTCAAGAAGGCTAAAAGAATTAGTGAAGCAATTTCTCGATTTTATTTTAGGCTAGGAGTGAGGAGCTATGCTTTGTTATAGCCAGTCCTATAAGAAACTGAGTGTTTATTTTTTCTTAGTGCAAGGCTCTTGAAGCGGTGTTGGGGTGGTGCTCCGTTGTGGACGAGGCCTTACACATTTTTGAGTGGTCAGGTATACACTTCATTAGAAAAACTCCTTTGTTAATCTGGTATAGGAGAAGGGGGTTGATTAATGCCAACAGTATTTTTAGATTGCCATTGATAAACATGTGTATTAAGTTTTATAAAAATTGAATTTTTTGTTAAAAAGCATTTTTGAACATTCTCCCATGTCCCCCTATTACAGGTATGGATACGAGTTGACCCTGCATTTAACCAAGTATTTTTAATTAGTCAAGTCCTTAGAAAGTTTTTTTTTTAATGAATCATTTTCCAATAAAAAAAAATAATTGGAAGAAAATTATTTGAATAAATAGTACCTGAAAAATTATTTTAAAAATATATTTGATAATTATTTAAAATAAAAAATATGTCTGGAACAGGCAACATAAGAGTACTTGAGCTTAATAATTAAAAAAAAAAAGAAATACGAAGAAATGGATTTATACTGGAGTATGAAGCCAAAATGAGTTCAGCTGAAAATGAAAAGCACACCATGGGGAAGAAAATACAAAAGGGCAAGAGCCATTATATTTTGTGCAATTGTCACTAGAAAAGTTACCTCTAGCAGTTACTGAAAAATTCAAATCACTGAGGAGCCTCAAGAAAGTCTAAAAAAATCTACAAAAGTGGAGTTATTAAAAAAATTTCATTTTGATACAATGCTCCACCCTTATCATTGAAATAGATTTATAGTAAAATAACAAGAAAATGTAGTAATACAATATCCATTGTTGCTATGAAACTTAACTATTACTACTACTAAATTATTGAAGACAAAATTATTTAGAAAACCATGAACCAAACTATTGAAACAGCTACAGAAACTGAAAATGATAGCAATATAGGCTTCAATCCTCCCAATAAGGCAACCAATGAAGAATTAATAGCAGCATACATGGTGATTCAGAAATTTTAGGTATAATAAATCTTTGAAATATAATCAATGAAACACAAATAAACATTTTATATGATAGTAACGATTTTAAAAAAATTATTGATATTTTCTTGAAAACTACACTCAAGGCAACAACTGATTTTTTTTTTTCATTAAGGAACAACTAGAGAATTTGAAAGGCTGCATAATGCGGAATAGCAGGAATTACATCTGGTAAATATAATTTTAATAGTATCACGATGATTGAAATGGGCACATAAAGTTGTTGGGTTGGATACCCTTTATCGAGCTACAAGGCATAGATGGAAGGATTGTGCAGATCTGTCCTTATATATGAACTCTTGCAGACACACCATAAAGCCAATAATAATAAAAAATCCAACCTTTTAACAAAATAATAATAAAAATTATACCACATAACTTGCTTAGGAGGAGTAACATGAAAAGACTATGTCCTTAGTGTTAATTTCTGAACTCGGGTTACAAATCGCTACCTCAAACATTAGGTGCAGTGACAGACCAAAGCAATTTAACATATGAAGTTTAAAGAACAGGGTATCCAGAAACAATACAATGAGATCCTGGATCAACAATTGAAGAATCATGAATATATCAACTTTAAAGCAGAAGCAGTTAAAGGGGTCTCGTGTATGGCATCTCAATTCCTTTGCCTCAGAAGTCTTCATGGCTGAAAGATGAGTTCAGTCAAGGTGAATAAGAGGAACAGTGAGGAGTATAGACAGTTGAGAGTCGTGAAGAAATAATTGCATAAAAGAAACATGAATGGACATTGAGCATTAAGAGCCAATTAAGTTCAAAAAGTCACACTTTTCAGATGATATAGGCACCATTTACTCACCGACCAAAGGGAAAATCCCTTCTCCAAAAAGGATTTATACATAATTCTGTGATTTAATAAAATCATATTACGAGGGTGAATCAAATATAAACGGTAATTTTGCTAATTTGCTTAGGACACAGTTCCGAGCTAGATGATGGAATGGGAGGTTGATATTTGGTTTGTGGGGAATGGGGAACCGGCTCGGTGAGTGGTCGCGCTCTGTTCTATCCAGAGATTTTTACTCTTTTGAAGACAATGGAATCAAGTGTATAGGTCAGAAAATTTAAGGTTGGGCAAGACAAAGTCTAAGAAGATAGTCATGATCAATGCCAAATCTTACAGATGACAACATTCAAGAGCTTATTAAACATGATCACCGGTTCACTGTTGAAGAAAGCTTGAGAAAAGTAGGAATTATATATGGGAGTGCACAAACCATTATCATTATTCATCTTGGCTTCAGAGAAATTAGTGCTCGATATGCTCCAAGGTTGTGGAAAATCAAAAACAGATCAGGTCGGAGATTAGTGAGACTTCTTAATCGATTTTATCAGAAGGGGAGGATTTTTTGTGGCGCATCATCACATGTGATATACTTGGGTCCTCCCGAGTTGAAAATGGCAAGTAAGGAGTGACGAAAGAATGAAGGCAGTTCTTTCAATGATTTTTTTTTTCCAGGGGAGATTTACTCATTGCTTTTCTTCATGATTAACAAACAGTGAATGCAGCTTACTATTGCCAGTTCTTATAGTCGGCAAAACTGCCTAACAAAACAAAAGACAAGGTATATCCATTAGAGATGTCATCCTCCATGATAATGCCAGGCCTCACACCATGGACTTAACTAACGATAAATTGGAAGAAATGGGCTGGGAAACTCTTGAGCACCCTCCAAAAAGGGGGGAACCCTCCTTTTAGTTCAGCCAGATTTGTCCCCCTGTAAATATTTTTTGTTCGCACTCTCGAAAGAATCACTTGGAGGGAAACTATTCAAAAGCTATCAAGAAGTCAAGGAGCACGAGCGTAATTGGCTGACAACTCACTCTCAAACTTTTTATGAACAAGGAATATCCAAGCTTCTAAATCAGTGGCTAAAGTATGTAGATCACGCAGGAGACTACATTGAGAAATGCTGAAAGTATGGTTTGTGTATAAATTAATCAATAAATGTATAAAAAATAATTACCGTTTATAATTGATTCACCCTCCTATTAAAAATATCTTTAACTTGGCCAGTAGAAGCTGTATCCATGAACATCGGACAAAGTTGTATAAATAGTGTAGTTTATAGATATAATCATTTCCTTCTTACAGTGACCCTGAAAGAAGGGATTAAATTTTTATATTACATATGCGCCATACAGTTACCTGTATATCATTGAATATCAGTGCAAAACCGTTCTGTCTACGTTGGAGAACTTTAATAAATGTCAACATATTGTTATGCTAAATGCTGTTGTATCCTATTTATCTATTGTTTTTACCCGGATTAGTGTAAAGTCCCAAATCAATTAGTTTACAATTCTTTACCTCAACTGCACTGTTATTATTTATCTTTTAGTATAGTTTCTACCAAATGATTAGTTTTTACATAATGTTTGGTAATGTTGAAACCTTTGACTGCATTTTTTATGAGATGCCTATTTGCCTGATGCCTATTTAATCAAAACAAGGTATTGATTAAACTTCAGCAATTGATTTGCATGTTCTTCATAAATATTGGGCAAATGCTGTTTTTATGGGATATTTCAAGAATTGGAGATGGCAAGGAAGCCTAGGGCTTACAATTAATAGTGAAAAATGAAAGATTTGGAATTTATAAGAAATAAACAGTAGAAAGCACAATAAATTTGCTATCTAATTTATTAATAAACCTATTAAAATTTATTTTATTTTCCTATGTAATGATATCAATTTTAGAAACAATTTCCTTAAATATAGCTACTTATCAAGTAAGAAAAAATGTGATATTAACCTTGTATTTTCGTCAAAAAATTTTACTTTTTTCATAACAGTCACATTGTACCAATCAGCAAAAACAACCAATGATAAACCAGAGTCGACATCTCTTTTAAGTTTCGCAATTTCCTCAGGAAAAAATTCTTCTTCAGGATCAACAATCATAAGTGTGCCATACTGAGAAGCATCAAAACAAGTCAATGGAACTCCTAATACTTCAATATAATAACCTGAAGCTCTCAAGTGAGTATACATATCCTAAAAATACAATAACCTAATGAAAAATTAATTGAAATAATTTTAAGGATATCATAGTAACTATTTTTCTTTTGTTTTTTTATTAAAAAGAATCTATTTTTAACAAGATTAAAAAAAATAACATTAAAACAATGATGCTGAAAGATAGTAAAAATTATAACTAATGTTGATTATAAAGAACGACCAAGTTAAAAAGTATAGCTTTCCATTGTTAATTGATATTAAATTGGTCATAAGAACTTGAAGGAAATTGATATTACAATCTTCTTAATGCTTTATAAAACTTGTTTTGTTTTTCTTTAATATTTTAGAAACAAAATTAATTAAAAATAAGAGACTTCTTAAAAAAAACACAGATTTCATAGTTACATATAACAACTAAATTATACCAGTTTTTAAGAGTGCTCCCTGGATTGTCATATCAGCATTCTTCTCCAGGGAGGTATATTCATCTTCATCCTTATATTCCATCCATACCATTCAAAGGCACTGAAGAAGTCCCCAATAAGTTGTGGAAGAAATATCAAGAAGATGAATATAACCCAAGACTGATAAATTATTCTAGTTATTCACAATAATTGAATTTGCATAAAATATTTTTTTACCTTAAAATTAGTATGGATATGGTCAGCATTCCAATCTAATGGGTCCACCTTCATTCGCAAATTATCCCTGGGAAAATATCCGGGAGGATACCTGAGGTTGTGAAACTGATCCCATAAAAGTCTTTTCCTGCAAAATTTCAAAAAAAATTAACATAGTCAACAAAAAATATATAAAGTCGTCAATAAATTATTTACATAGGATCCATTTTTTAAGATATATTTTTAAAGTTTAAAGAATCATTAAAAAGAAAAAATAATTCTTCAGGGCCTGAAGTAATCTGCATTTTTTTTCTTCAATTGTTCTATGTATTATGCTAATTACTGAGAATAAAATTTATATATTCATATATATATATATATCTCTCGGCAGAACCTGACCACTAGGGAGCGCGTCCCCCAGGTGGCGGATGGGGGATCCCTCCTAGGAGGGGTGGTCTAAATATAAAGAATAAAGACCCGTGGACCAATAGGTACCCAGTGCTGGGGGGTATAGCCCGGTCACCCTTTCTCCTGAGGGGACACAAATATTCAGGGGGCCAGTTGTCCCGAGGATACGGGGCCTCTAGCATCGGGCTTATTCACCCATCTAGAGTAAATTGATTCAAAGAAACATAGGCAGCCTCGGATCCGGACAGGCTACAGATGCGGCAGGAAAAAGGACTTACGATTTGCTAATTGGAACATAACGTCACTTACAGGTAAAGAGAGAGAACTGGTGGAGGAACTTAAAAGATGTAAGGTGGATATTATCGGGCTAAGTGAAGTAAAGAAGAAAGGAAATGGATTGGTAAAACTCCCAGAAGGGTACAGTATGATATATTCAGGAGTTAATATAGGACGAAGAGCCAGAGAAGGTGTCGGATTCGTTCTGAAGGATGAATTATTTTAGTGCTCTCAATCGGAAAAGTCTCTATGATACAGGTATATGCCCCGACTGAAGATTCTGTCATGGTAGATTAAGACCAGTTTTATGAAGATCTGCGGAGAACAGTAGACAGCGCAAGGGAATCGGAATAGAATGATCATAGTGTCCGGAGATTTAAATGCAAGAACAGGTCGGAATCATCAAACAGCCTTCCAAACGATGGGTATATGGGGGAGGTGAAGAGTGCATTAATAACAATGGAATCAGGCTAATTGAGTTCTGCGTGGAAAATAATATGCTCACTGGAAACTCTTGGTATAATCATAAGACGATCCATAAAATCACATTTGAAAGAGGCAATGGAAGAGTTACCAGAAACAGCATCATTGATTATTTTATCATCGACAGGGAACTCAGACAGTACTTACAGACATTAAAGTTATACGAGGAGCAGAATTGAATACGGATCACAGGCTATTGGATGCTGACTCCAAGATACTAAAACTGCTGAAAAAGATCGCCAAGTCACATAATAGGATAGCTGTCAACAAGCTAAGAGAAGAGGAAATAGAGCAGGCTTATACAAATCGCCTTCAAGTTCAACTTCAAGAAGTTAATGGGGACGCAGATGTTGACACTATTTGGGCGCAAATCAAATAAAGTATACTCAAGGCAGCCGAGGAAGTATGTGGTTTACAGCAAATAAGACCTACTACTAAGAAAAGTAGGTGGTGGAGCGAGTAAGTGAAACGGGTCATATCTGCAAAGAAAGAGGCCTGGAAACAGTACTGTAGAAGCAAGTCGCCAGGAGACTGGGCATTGTACATAGAGAAAAGAAATGAGTCTAAGAGAAAAGTTAAGGAAGCTAAGAGAAAAACTTGGGAGGAATTCGGGCAAGAACTGGATAAAAATTATAAAGAAAATATAAGGAAATTCTGGCACATCACAAGAGCACTAAGGAACAAAAAAAGCAAAGCCTGTGAGAAGTGTAAAAGATGAGCATGGCATACTGGTGACAGAAGACAAGGACATACTGGAGGTTTGGAGGAAATACTTTCAAGAAAAATTCCAGAATGGAAGAAAGGCAGCGGAATTTTCGTGATTGCCGTAGAAGAGGTAGAATAACTGAACCAGAAGTCCCCGACACCATAGAAGAGGAGGAAGTCAAAGCAGCCATTGCTAAAGTAAAAATGGGAAAAGCGGCTGGGCCAGATGGGAGTGCACCCGAATTTATAAAATATGGGGAAAATGAATTAGTCAAGAGTCTCTAAACACTTTTCCAAAAGGTTTGGGATCTCAAAAGAATACCAATAGAATGGGAAAATAACATCATTATCCCAATCCATAAAAAGGGAAGCCAAAGTGTATGCGATAATTACCGCCCCATATGTCTGTCATCAGTGGTATACAAAGTATACACTAGGATTCTGGAACAAAGATTAAGGAAATTGGTGGAAGAGGAACAGGCAGGTTTTAGGCCTGGTAGGCAGACACAGGATCATATATTTTCCCTCAGAATGATTGTAGAGAAGGCATGGGATAGAGGTAAAGCAGTATACCTAGCTTTCTTAGATTTATGGGCGGCTTTCGACCATGTTCCTAGACAGGAAGTATGGGATGCACTGGATGATAGGAGAATCCCACAAAATCTTATAAGTGCAATTAAGTCAGTTTACCAAGACCCAAAGGGAATAATAAGGCTAGCCGGCACTGAGTTCAGGTCGTTCCATTTCTTAAGGGGAGTTAAACAGGGCGATAGCCTAAGCCCCCTACTGTTCATAATTTTCATGGATGCCATTTGGAAATTTTGTAAAAGGAGGACACCCAGAGCAATAGTGGGATACTAGAATATGACCCCAATGTTGGAACAGGCATTGCTGTACGCAGCTGATGTGGTATTGGTGGCGGATGCTACTGAATCACTCGAGGTCGCTGTGGATGAGTGGCAAGAAGAACTGCAACTAAGAAGCACGCAGATCAATGCCTCCAAAAGCAAGTTTATGTGTATTGGACGAAGGAACGAGGATCTTAGAATCACTTGCAATTGAGAGACCCTTGAGCAAACCGATACCTACTGATACCTGGGAACAATGAACTGCTAGGATAGAAGAATAGACCAGGAGGTAATGAATAGAGTCCAAAAGGCCAATGGAATATTCTACCAAATATCCATGACACTCATTGGAAAGCAGGTGTTGAGCAGGAAAGCGAAGGTTCTGCTATTCAAATCAGTTTTTCTCCCAGTGCTACTATACGGATCGGAAAGCTGGATACTCCTGGAGCCATGCCAGCAGGGTTGTATCTGCGGAAATGAGATTCCTACGGAAAATATTAGGAAAAACCAGGCGAGACCCCATGAGAGGTGTGAGGGTGCGAGAGGAACTAGGAGTTAGATCCGTCCTAGAGACGATTGAAGAAAGACAGTTGAAGTGGTTCGGGCATGTCAACAGAATGGGAGATGACCGTAAGGCCAGGTGGCTTTTAGAGGCAAGACCGAGAGGAAGGAGACCACAAGGCATGCCAAGGCTCATGTATGCAGACTTGATTGAGAGAATTGGCACAAAAAAAGGATGCACCATGCCGGAGATGAGAAGGCTTGCACAAGACAGGGACCGTTGGACGAGATGGTCAGATGCAGCTACTCCACGCTTAACAGCACTGAGGAGATAGTGAGAGAAGAGAAGAAGAATATATATATATATATATATATATATATATATATATATATATATATATATATATATGTATATATATATATATATATATATGAAAAGTTTTTTTAATTTCAATGGGCGTTTCTAACATTTTGACACTGAGTATATATATATATATATATATATATATATATATATATATATATATATATATATATATATATATATATATATATATATATATACACTCAGTGTCAAAATGTTAGACACGCCCATTGAAATTAAAAAAACTTTTCATGTTTCTTTTATTTTTGATTGATATTATTTTTTTTAAGCACAGTTTAAAGTATAAATTATGATATTGAAATAGGGACAATCTTATCAGACATTGAGGATTATTTAAATCCAATATCAGTAAATATTGACATTGTAAATGCGTCAAAATGTTGTTGTTTACTATTTTCTTAATCCTCTAGAGTTGAAATCGTTAAAATACCATTTCTACTTCAGTGCAGTGCTGAATTTGTTTCGAAATAGACCTAAAAAGAACAAGAGTTATGGGAAAAAGTAAGTGTTTCTCCGAAGAAGAGCGCCGTTTGATTTCTTTACTCCACAAGGACGGGATGAGTTGTAGGGAAATAGCCCGCCGAATCAAGTGGAGTTTTTCATCGGTCGCAAAGTTTATTCGGCACGGTGAGATATATGGAACCCACCGTTCAACTGAGAGGCCCCCTGCTTTCACATTACGAGAGAAACGGAATATTCTTTGAATCGCATCCAACTCTTGTAAAACAGCAAGAGCAATTGCTGAGGAAGCTGGAGTTCAAACAAAAATAAGGAATGTCCAAAGATTATTAAAAAAGTCAGAGTTAGAAAAAAAAAAAGTTAGAAAAATTGAAAAGAAAGTGTGATGTCATGGACTGAGGAGTGGAAGAAAGTCATCTTTAGTGATGAAAAAAAATTCAATCTGGATGGGCCAGATGGATTTTCGTATTATTTTCATGACTTAGATTTTATCAAGGTGTCAAATTGGAGGAGGAAAAGTTATGGTTTGGGCATCAATTGGTTACAAAAAGAAAGGAAATTTGGTATTTGTTTCATCAAGAGTAAACTCAGCTGAATATAAAAATTTGTTAGAGGAACAAAAGTTTACTTTTAATGACATGTCTGAAGGCACACCAGTTTTCCAGCAAGATAACGCCCCAATATATTCAGCAAAAATTATTAAAGACTGGTTTACTCGCAAAAAAATTGCCAAATTAGACTGGCCTGCTGTCTCCCCAGGCCTGAACATTATCAAAAACGTTTGGGGAACTCTTTTAAGAAGGTTGTACTCTGAGTCAAGACAGTTCGGAAAAATCGAGGATTTGAAATCTGCAATTCTGGCTTCATGGGAACAATTGCCTCAAGAAACAATCAAATAATTGTACGATTCATTACCAAACAGATTTTTTGAATTAATAAATGGTGGTGGAAAGGCCACGAAGTATTAAAATGAGTTTTATTTATTTTTACCAGGGAGCGTGTCTAACATTTTGACGGGCCTTAACTTTAATTTGAAAAATAAAAAAAATGTATATTTAGAACTTTAGCAGCTTTAGAACCAAAATAGTAGGCTGCTGATTAACTTCAGGTGAGTGATAGATTATTTTAATACTGTTTTACGGGTAATTTGAAAAGATGGGAGGGTAGGGATAACAATTTTTGAAGTGTGTCTAACATTTTGACTCTGAGTGTATATATAATCGCAAATAAACCTCTTGCACTTAATCATATCCTCTTGAAGTGCGCAACTATCATCTATATAATCCCATTATTATTCATTTATATTTATATTTAAATATAAATGTATGTGTATATATATATATATATATATATACACACACACACACAGGCGTACGCACAAATTTCTTTTTTTTTAATTTCGATAATCTTGTTTATTAGAATACTGGCATTATTTGTGTACTTGTTGCTGAAATTAGTGACAGTTTCTCTCGGGCTTTGTTTTTCTGATATTTTTCATTTTTTATTTTTCAGTTGCCCCATCTGATGGCAAGAAATTCTTGATTAGGGGATTAAGCTCTATGATCCTATATCAGCGGGCTCCTACAGAGTGAAATCTGCACAATGTTATTACATAATCTTAAAATTTTAAAATAAATTTTTAATGTTTAGATTAAATTATAGATATTAACATGACTTATGGAGTTTAGCATACATAAAATGAGGTTGAGAAAAATGTTTTTCGATATTGTTTAAAATTTTTGGAAAATTGGTTTAAAGAAATTGTTTTGTTTTTCCTCTTATAACTTGATCCAAAAATCTATAAATCTATACTACATTAACTTCAAATACTTACGGTTTAGGAGGAGTTGGTATAATATTTGCCCTTATGGGCAATTTCACAAGAGATATTTTAGAAGCCAAGTCACCATAATCAGATGGTGATTCAATTGTAAGTTCAATATGTCCTTGGGCAGTGCCTGTATATTCTACTGCATTGCTTGATACACTCAAATATACTGCTAACCAGCCAGACCAAGGCCATAAAACATTACTATAAACAACAGAAACCTGCAATATAAGCTGTTTTAATCCTAAAATCTAAATTTTTAATTTTTTCATTAAGAAACACAAAAAAAATTACAGAGATATTATATGTAATAGTTTATAATATACTTAATAGTTAATATTAATAGTTTGTAATATACAAAGAGCTAGCCTGATTTGATTTAACTGAGCTGAAGAACTGAAAACTAGCAATGATTTTAAACCAAAGGTTATAAGCAGCTGAAATTTTAGCAATGAGCAAGGAATGGCATCTTGATGTTTTTTATATCCAAATGTGAACCAAAGTTGTAAATAATGGATACTAAAATAATTGAGAGATAAAAGGCCTAGACTGGTTCCAATCAGGAATTAGGTTTAGGATTTATTGGTTGTTCTTAGATATAAAGCAAGCCTTAATGAAGTTATGGATAACCTTCACAGATAAAAATATTCTTATTTATGTTGATCAGATAAACATCCAGTGGAGCCTATCTTCATGATGAGTATAGAAAACTTAAATCCTAGTCCCTATTTAGTTAGTTACAAGGTGTTCCTGAAGATGGGATGGCCCAGCTTTTTTCAATGGCATTGGCCTCCTACAATTTTGTATTAAAATACATACATCAAACGTAAAATATATATTCTTGGCGGGCATTAGTTCCTGATAGTAGGAGGCTATCCATTGAATATAACTAATATGAAAAACAATTTTGTTTTACTAACTGTTCAGTAATGCTACTTTGAACCTTAATGTTAATAATAAACACACACATATTAGTCTGTGGACCAGACCCCCTCCCCATACCGTGCCACCTTCCCCTCTCCTACATCCCTATAAATTTGACATGATTGTGTTCCTTGTGACCAATGATTACAAAAAAACCAATGTTCCCAGAAAAAAAGTGGGACCTTGCTAAAATGGCATCCAAAGATGCCGGACTACCGAATTTGTCTTGATTTACTTTTTTAGTCACTGTCATTCAGCATTACGATTCATTTCACATTAATTGACTTTGTATTGAAGCTGAATAGTTAGAGAATTATAAGGCATGGAATAATAATAAAAAAATAACTGGCTTAAACACTAAAAAGTACCAGTAAAATCAATGTTTTCATTAGTTCACAAAAAGTTGAAATTTCAAGAGCACTGGAAATTAAACTGCCAATAATACCGAAAAAGTCTTCAAATGAAACATGTGGAACACTTATTCTTCTTTAAAAACTAATAGTCACTTTTTAAAATATTTGAAATGGTTCCTTAGAAAATGCACTTAATTAACGGTGAAGCGGTATCAGCGTAGGAGCTTTCAGTCTTCTTCCACATCAATGAGCATTCGTACATGCAAAAGTTATTAGCTTGATAGACATCATTTAGTTTAATTACATTAATGAGCTCATATTACTGCATAACAAATATATAACTAAATACATAAAAATACAAGTGCCAGTAACAATTATATAATTTATTATTATAATTTTTTTTTTACATTCTTTATTCTGTCCTGAGAACTTATAACATGGACCCTCTCATAAACAAATATAGAAATAAAACTTAATCCAGGCTCATACTTCCATCACATCCCAATTAAACATTGATATAGCCGTGGAGCCAGGGCCGAAATTGGATACTCCTTTGAATGTGAATTATGAAAGTGTATGATATTTTAAATAAAATAAGATTTGTCTGCCATTCCAAAGCTGCTATCTTGAAAAATGTGTGTGTTTATCATTAAAACTAAGGTTCAAAGTAGCATTAAAGAACAGTTAGGCAACATTTTTTTTTTTTTTTCCACATTAGGTTATATTCAATGGATGGTCTCCTACTATCAGGAGCTAATGTACCCCAAGAATATATATTTTACGTTTGATGTCTGTATTTTAATGCCAAAATTGTAGGAAGCCAACGCCATTAACAAAAAACTGGGCCATCCCATTTTCAGAAACACCTTGGAACTAAATAGAGACTAGGTTTTTAAGTTTTCTATACTCATGAAGCCTCGGGATGTCATAGTGAATTGAAATTTAATTAGAATATTTATTCAAACCAAATTTGCATTATGGGTAAATGTTCTTTAACTACGCTATTTGCTGTAATCGTTGTTTTAGAACAAGTTTTAATCCTTAATTTTGTTTTTAATTAATTGGTGATCACATATTTTTTTTACACAGTCCTACTAAGATAATGCAATTTTTTTTGTATGTAACTCCCCTTTTTCTATCTATTCCAAGAACATCAATATCAGATACACTGAAGACGAGATACAGAGCCTCAAATCGGAACGCAATTTTGTAGCTTAAAAATTTTGAGCACTGTCGGAACTGGAAAAAAATTTTTTTAGTATTCAATGATATTTTCAATTTTTAGGTTTTTTTGGTGTGCTGAATCAAAATCTGCCATCATTTTTAGTTTGAAAAAATCTGTAATGCTAGTTTACCTAATGATTTAAACACTTTCTAAATTTATTTGACCAAAAAACAACTAAATATTAGTGTTAATATTTTTCCATTAATATACTATGAAAAAGAAATATTTCGTCATAAAAACCATGTTGATGTAATTTTTAAAACCCGATATAACAATAAAGCAGTTTCAGGGTGTTTTATTTTTTTTTCTCAGCTCCTAGAGCCCATTGGAGGAAACGGGTGGGCATATGTAGACTTTTTTCAATATTGAATCACCCAAAAAATGTTGATCAAAATCGGCGACAGACACATTGTGCACTCCCCTTTTATCAGTCTCACTGTTCTAAATAATATAATGGGATGAGTAAAAAAAATTACTGCTTTTCTGGCTAATTTTAAAACAATTTTATTTGAACACAATTTTTTTAAAAATTTATATTCAAAGTATATATTGTTGTGTGTTCTACAGTTTGTTACCATCTGGAGGCTAAATTTTGTAACCCCCTATAGAACCTGGCCCGGAGAATTGAAGATTTTTCCTTGAAGACAGTGATAAACAGAACAGATGGTAGTCGCAAGGTGCTAACTTCAGACTATAAGCAGGACAAGAGAGAAAGAAGCTCAATCCAGTTCTGAAATAATTTGTTTTGTGTAACAAGAAGTGTGTGGTCTGGCATTATCTTGTTGAAACAACAAGATTTCTGTTTACTAATCCTGCATCAGCATTTTTTCGAGTTGCTCTGGCTTTCAGAATGACAATTGCACTATAACTATTGTTTCTTGATCTTAGGGTTTCTCAAATATGTCCATTTTTCATAGCAAATAACAATTCTTTTAATGAAATGATGGTCATTTGGGTTTTTTCTAAAGTTGTAGAAAAATTTTCACTCAGTGTCATGCCTGCTCAATTGGATTAGAAAAACAAATAAAACAGATCAGTGGATTACTATTACAGCCAGTAATTTTTTATGACTCCCCCCATTACACTATAGACAATCCCACAATTCAACAGTCCTGTAAGGATCTATGCAATCAGACTTCAAGAAGCTCATTATAACCACTTTTAAAATGGTCTAAATGATTTAATTGTTTTTAGTAAACAGATCATTAACCCAAAACAATTGACAGTATATAAGAAGTAAATTAAATCAAGTAAAATGTTTATATAAATTTCTGTTAAAGTTCTTTAATTAAAATGATTTGTACAGTATTACCTATTAAAATACATATACTTTTTTTAACAACTTTAAAAAGTAATTAATAAACAAACCTTTCTTTGAAAAAACATAACAATCAAATAAATTGATGTTCAAAGACAGGTACATACCTCCAAATAATGGCCATTCTGAGGAATGTATGGGTACCAAAGGGGTTTTGATGCAATACGTCCAGATACACCAAGACCATTTAATACAGTAACATTAACAATTGTTGGCATTGCTCCATAATACAAAGGCTGAGTGCAATAAGGCCACATATATTGGCATTCACCCAAGTCTATATAGCTACAAACATACTAATTACAATGAAGAAATATAATATAAAACAGAACATTATTTAAAAATAAAAACAAAACATTTCATAAAAAGATGGAACTAAAATTAAACAAAATAAGCTGGAAGCTAGATATTTAAAAACAAATAAATAAAATAAAAATATGATTTAATCATCATTAGGGAAGCAAAATTCAGAATTTACATAACAAAATAGTGAAATGTTACTAATTATGTGGCTCAAAGAAACAGTTCAGAAAAATAAAAAAGTGACAGGACAGCTGAGGACATTAAGTTAAAGAAGTCTTAACCTTCCACTTGTCGCATGTATTTTTTGCACACGAATTGTAACATGGACCTGTGAGGTGCATATTCACATTTTCATAACTTACTTTGCTAAAAGGTGGCAGCGTTTAGCAACCAGAAAAGCCGTTTGACCACGATTTAGCCATTGCTCATGGGTATTAGGATTTTGCCAGTAAACCCACTTTTCATCACAGGTGACAATCTTTCGATAAAATCTCATATCAAATTTTCAATAGATTTTCACAATTTTCTAGCCTCTTAGCTGATTGCTGGGAGGGGGGGGGGGAGGGGTAAGTCAATTAGATGGTGACTAACGGTATCTTTCGACACACCACACTCCCTGGCAACTTTGCAAGTAATATTGGATGGATTTGATTCAACAGCTTGCTGCAGAACCTCATCAATATCCATTAATGGTCCCCCATATATATAACTTGTGCATTTAAGTCGGCGACATTGAGCATAGAAAAAAATCACCATGGCCAACATTGGAAATTTCGAGCTACATTGTATGTAGCAAGGGCTTCTCAACAGTGTCCACTCCTCCTTTTGTTTTATTGTAAAATGTTATTATTTCTGTTTTTTTCGCATCACCTGTTTCAGTGTCAATAGTGTCATCAAAATGCTTGCTAGATATCAGTATGACATTTTCGTTTATTGCTGGTACATAGGGCATCATTGTTCCTTCCTTTGTATAAGCAAAAACACTGTTGTTCATTTCTCGTCAGTACACACCTTCAATTCCTTAGGGATTTGCCATTTATTTATTTTTTTTAATGTTCCAACAATGGAAAACTTTTTTTCTTTTACCTGGTTCATATTAGAAAACCAATTATCTGCCATAATGTTGTGGCCTGTGTTGGAAATTGGAGCAGAAAGTCTTCTGACATCAACACATTTGTTTCTAATGGCAAATGGCCTAGCCGGTTGCTGACCGGGATATATTTCTAGATTATAAGTATAAAACGCTTTGGCATCAACCAGCGCAAAGATTTTGATGCCATAACATGCTGGTTTTTTGAATATTTACTGTTTGAAAATGCATCAGCCACAAAATGTCTCAAGTTTTTCATAAATTGTAGTATATTCACTGAAAGAACAGCAACTTTTACAATTCTCAACAAATTTCAAATATGCCTTGAATTGCTGCCAGCTGATCTATCTCTCAGCTGATCTGCTATCTTTGTCATCAAATTTGATACATTTCATAAGGAACCGAAAATGGTGTAAGTTCATTGTCAGTCTGAACGTTTCGACCCTATCCTCACTTAAGTCCCATAAATTTTCTAAATTCATTTTAGACCCTCTAAAAGTGCAAGATATAGTAGACCAATAAATGCTCTGATATAGTAGAGGAACTTGAAAATTTATTCTGTACAGTTGCAATCTACTGGTCCATGGGTGTGACAATTCGATTGAGCATTGTTTCATTCACTATGCAGAGCTAAGTATCAAGGATAGTATCCACATCTCTAGCTGCACCAATCACTCCAGGAAGATGAACAACTACATATTGCTTCCTCTATCTACTATAGACATGCTAAGTGGGATTTTCTTCCAATCCATTTCCTCGATTAATTTCCTGTTCTTCGTGCTTTGTGATAATTTTCAGTATTCTCCTCTTCATCTTCTGTATCCTCATCACTCTGTTCTGTATCACTGTCTCCATCTCTTCATTCTGCTTCAATCTCCTCACAGTCAGTATCAGGGTTGTCACCAAAATCCTCTTCATCAATTATCAGATTTACAACTATTTTTTTCAGTCGCCATCACAATGGAATAACAAATGTCACATGGACCTCACAGGTGTAAAGCATGTATAAAAGGGGAAGAATTTAATGTTTTCATAAACAAATAATTACTACAGGTTAGGTACACAAATACACAAATACTTATTCACAAAAAGAAATTTTCACAAAAAAACAATTTGAAAAACACACGGTTTGTCGAATGGACCTGTGAAGTACAGTAATACGCCGGCACTGGGAACGCTACAGAGTTCAAACTCCTGCTCACTCTTGAGAGAGAGAAGTTAGAAGGATAGCTGGAGGGGCGTCTCCCCTCCCCCTCTCATTCAGATACAGGAGCAGAATATCGTTAACTATGCACCAGTGAGGTCTATGCGACAATTGGAAGGTTAACTGGAAGTTTCAAAACGAGTCTTAATATAACTATCTATTAAGTACCAAATGCAATAATAGTCAAACTAAATGAGAGTTTTTAAAGAGTAGTGTTGCTGCTTACAAACCTAGGTCTGTGTTCGATAGCAGAATCCTTAAGAAATGTTCTAACAGGAAAGTCTGGAAAGGGATTCACTCATTTTTGGGATGACAAAAAAAAAATTGAAAAAGAAATTAAGATAGCAACCAAATCAGCAAGTTTCGTTTCTTTTGTTTTGTTTCTCTTAATTTAGGCCCAAGATATGTCTTCACTACATTCTTCCAGATTTGTGTTTGCAGTTATAAAAACATCAAGAACCTATCGGAAGTAGGAAACACTAGCATATATAGTGCTAATGATAATGAATCATATCCATCTTAAGAAAAGAAAATGTACCCGACCAAGATATTTTTATTATTAGTTTATACTGCTCTAAAACTTTTTAGTTTAAACTACTCTACAAATAATTGCAATATGAAGCAAACTTTATCACAAAAATAACACTTAATACATTTTTTCTTATGAAAATGATACTTGAATTACACAGGAGACATGGGGGGACTAACTGGAGTGCAGACCAAAATCTTCTACACAATATAAGTCAAGATAATAAGGAATAAAATGAAATACGGAACTCAGATCTTCAGAAAAAGAGACAAAACAGCATTACAGATGTTGGTAATAATATGTAATACTGCTCATAGAATATCCACTAGACAATAGATAATTGGGAAGAAGGATAGACATAAATGATCGAAATTCATCAAAATAAAAGTGATCCTATACCGACTATAGGATAATAAGAAAGTGTGGATTTAATAATTACTGCCAAATATTAGATCTGTAAGGCCCCAATAGCGAAAAATGTAATACTTATAAGATTGAGAAACACTTATTCGAACATTTCCAATAGTTCACCAAACTCCGCAAGGTATTATGAATGGGAAATTATTTCAAGATGAAAAATAAAATTGGAATCTAAATAGATTAAATAGGTAACTGAAATTGGAATGTGCATCTTCCGGGATAAGATTTAGAATCCTGTGCCACACACACAGCTGAGAAAAAGGTGGTGACCCCTAGTTAGTCATCTGGATTAAAAAAGGACCAACAGGCACATATGCTAGACTTGTTTATAAAGATATTATGGAGATGTTATAATTTACACAATAATAGCATAATCTAACTAATTATTTAATATTTATTTTAAAGTAATTACCTTGGGCTTAAACTAGCCTGAGGGGTATAACTGTTCAGTATATGGTATGCTTTTAAAAGATCTAATTTGCCGTGCCCTTGCTCAAACATGTTAATGCCAGGGAGTCTACGGGCAGAGGCCATTAAAGCCTGTTTCATGCTAGCTGGATTAATAGCATTTCCACGGTGAAGTACACCACTGAAAATTTAGGATAGATCAGAAACATTGTAAAAGCTAATATAACTGATAATTTATAATGAAAACATACGTCTAAGAGATGATGGTTGGGGGGTGCAGACAAATATAAAAGCATATAGTAGAAAATATTATGCAGTTTAATATGTAACAACATTTTGGCCTACTTTTTAAGCCTTCTAGAGAGCAAAAGATTAGTGCGAGGTCAAGTCATGCTAAAGGGGTAAGGTTTGCCTAAGGGCAAACACTGTTACCCTCTTCCCTTAGGCTTACCTCACCTGGCACTGTGAGGTGAGCCTGATTCCATTCATAATTACCTTAGCACGATGTCCAGCGATATAGAATGAAATCAATGATTCAATTGAAATTCAAGGATTTCAAGATTGTGAACTGTAAAATTCAAGGTGCTTTTCATCAATTTATTGGATTAAATTTTAAAAAAAATTGGAAACATAAAATGTTGTATTTGGTCAGCTTATGATAAAATGTACAATTCGGAATTGAGAATGAATTTGAATAATTATGAAGGTTGTATTTCTGTTTGATAATGAACTGTTACTTAACTTCTTACACTGAGGGCTCAACGCATCGCCAAAAATAAAAACAATTAACAATACAGTACAAAACAATTTCAAATTTAAATAAATAAAATTCACGTTGGATTAAATGTCACCACAATTCTATTTATAAACTTATTTTACATAACAAAACAAAATAATATATAAAACCAAATAATCATAATTATAGGAATAAAAGAAATCCTGGCAACCCCTTATTCTTGCCCTTCAAGCCAAGGGGTAAACTAGCGAACTTATTATAAGAAGACGAGTGTAAATTGTGTGAAATTGAAACTCGGAGCAGTTTGGAGCTAATACATTATTTTACCATTCCACAACGTCCAGTTCACTTGGCAACACGTAGAATGACCCTTTAAAGTGAGACAGAACATAGAACTGGACTGATGAACAAATTTAGTATAAAAAGGCTTATAGCTTTCACGGAATCAGAGATAGTAAGAGGAACAACTACACCAACCTTCTCAATATTTTATACGCCTGTTGCTTAGAACTGATAGAAAAATAATTTTTTCCTGATTAACTGAACTGATTACAAACATTTTAACTTTAAAATTTTTGAACTGATTAAAAAATTAGGGATTGACCCTTCTATATCATCATGCGGATGTCAACTGATTAAAAAATTAATCAGACTAAAAATTACCGATTTTTTACCGACCTGAAAATTTCCAGCAGAATTCCCGGTCTTCAAGCCTGCTGGACAGGGTGCTTAGGCTCACATCACCTGGCCTTCTCTTTCCTTAGGCTCACCTCAACTCACACTATTAAGCCTGCCTTGCATGGTCAATATTGAATTTTGTCAATATATTGACCTTCTGAGGGGTATATTGTAACAATAATATTGACAGTGTGATATATACACCACGTTTAATAATACTGACCGTACAAGGCGGACTTTACTCTCTTCCCTTAGGCTCACCCCACCTCACACTGTTACTCTCTTGCCTTAGGCTCACCTCACCTTGCACTGTTACTCTGTTCCCATAAGGCTCATCTTCTTTCGTAATAAAGTAGGCAGAAATATTGACATAAATTAAACAGTAAAACATTTATTACTTTTCATTTTTTGACAGCACAGCAACCATCACATTCCAGCTATAATCCACAGTCAACATTCTTTGCATAGTTATGAAAATATATGTCTAAAAATCATATAATAAAATTTGTTTTAAGATTAAAATTTATTATTTTCCAAGATCTCTAACAACAATAATTAACATAAATTTATTTACTGCACGGAATTAACTCAATTACCAATAAAATACTTACTCACAAATGAAATAGTAATAATAAAAATAAATAATCAGAAATATATTGTTACAAAAATTGATTTCTTCAAATCATAATATTTATCTTATTACTAAAATCACTAATATTTCTCTAATTATTAATCACTAAAAAGATATAAAAATTTCCCTTCTTATTATGGTTTTATTAAAACCCATACATTATCATAACTAACATCTCAGGGTTTTGTCACAGGATTTAATAGTAGGAGTACTATTATAGTTTTAAAACAGCATAGAAGTATATATGTAATGATGAAATAATGATATGAATTGATCATTGACCAATTAGGAGTGGATAAGTTAATGAATACGTTAAATCCTGAAGATGGGGCAAAACCCTAAAACATTGGTCATGATAATGTATGAGTTTTAATAAAACCATCCTAAGGAAGAAGGGAAATTTTTTAGAGATTGATATTAATAATTTTCCCATTTTTTAAAATATATTATTAAAATCTAATTATTAAGTATCTTTGCTTTAAACACTGTTTTTATAATAAAATTGAAAAATAATAAACAAATCAGAAATAGTATATTTTTCAACAATTTTAATACCAATCTTTTAAACTTTTCATAAGTTTAAATGACTGATATCCTAGTAGTTTTTTTAAAAAAAATTGAATCTAATGATTAATATATTGTGCCACTATTAAATAATAGAAATGGATTTCGCCATTTCCGAACCTTGCTAATAATGCAACAGCTCCAGTTACAACAGGGGACGCTACACTTGTGCCAGAAAGAGTTCTGCATCCACCGTTAATACTTGAACCTCTAACAGACGAGCCATAAGTAACTATATCTGGTTTAAGTCTCCCATATCTGAAAAAATTTAATTGTTACACATCAGTTTTCATACAAATAAAAAATTATTTTTAAAAAGTAATAAACAACAGGAGTCACATAGATGCAATATTTTTCATCAGCATAAAAGGAAAATAAACTAAAGGTACAAGCATAAAAAGGAGATCTGTAAAGGAATGTACAATGATCCATATTGGAATCCTATCCACCATTTCTCCTTTCGAAAGACAGAAGGAGCTGTTCCAAGGAAGCCATGAGACATATGAGGTGCAGAAGAAGATAGCAGATATCAGGGTCACGAGGCGGAAGGAGGAAGAAAAATAATAAATAAAGTGTTATATTTGCTGGAACAAGTATCCCTGAGTAGTACTCCACTCCTACCATTTGTTTAAAAAAAACTTTTAATTTGTAACATACAAGGAGAGGATCCTACACAAGATTCCTAAATTTTGATGAAATTTTTTTAGGTGAATCTTGGCCTTAAAATATTGGACTGTGTAAAATATTAGGGATTATGTCTTATTTATTTTTATTTGTTTTATTACTTTTCTTGACAATAGGGACATTTTGATACTAAACTCATTCTTCTACCTTCATTAGAACCATGGATATAAAATAAAATGTGATTTGCACATGCAAACTTCCCGATTTTTTTCCGGAGCCCCTGGGGAGCGTTGGCCCCTAATATTTTACAGAGTCCAATATTTCAAGGCTAACATTCACCTAAAAAAGTTTCATCAAAATCTAGGTGACATGTGGGATCCTCTCCTTGCTAGTAGGGAAGGTGAATTTGGAAATCATCAGTGTATGAGTGATATAGAGAGTAATGTATTTTAAAACAATGTTTTAAAACTGTAAGCTGGTCCTACAAAAAAATTATATGCTGATTTATATGCTTATAATTTTATGCTGAGTTATTACATATCAAAAAGTGACGGGTCAGTGAAATGTTGGCCCGGCACCTATGGAATTTCGAGCTGAAACTTTTACACGAAATAATACCTAGTTGGTACTGATTGCTACTAAAATTAATACCCATGAGGATCGTGAGTTATCAAAAGTGCCGGCCAGTCACATGATTTTGCAGTTACATGTCACTAACCCGGTACCCAATGAAATTCCGAGTTGAACCTTATATAAGAATTAAGATCTAATTGGTACTAAAATTTTAGAATTATTATCCATCAAGATCATAAATTATAGCATATCCAGTTGTACGGGTGCATATTACTGGCTCGGCATCTGTGGAATCCAGAGTGTATTAAATTTCTATATCAAATCTTATATTAGTTAAAAATTAAAAAGCAATACTAAAATTAATGTTTAAGTCATATGCCTATCAACATATGATAAAGTTAAATTATAACTCTAAATCAAAATTTCTTTAAACATATATTAAACGCGATAAAGACCAGCTAAGGTATTTCACTTCTTGGCTTTCAGTTTTCTTACAGCCCACACCCTCTTCATCTTTTCCCCCATTTCCCTTCCAAGCTCCTCTGTCCACATCTTTCCTCCCTCTCTTATCCCCTTATCCAACACAAGGATCTATTTTCCATCTATTATCCTTCTAAATTTCTCACTGTCTTGGTCGTCTTCTTCTCAGATCTCCAGTTTCTCTATTTCTTCTTTTATCTACTTGGGGTATCCTTTGAGATTTTTAAGTTTCATCACCCTGTCAAAGATCTGCTTGTTCACTCTATCCCCATCCATCCTCTTCATGTGGCTGTAAAATTTCAACCTCCTTTTTCTCATTGAGGTCTCTAGGTCTTCAATGCCTTCGTACAGCTCTTTGTTTTGTTTTTTTGCCAGTACTCTTCTCCCATTTTCCTTGGCCTATGGATACATCTCAATATCTTTCGCTCAATTCTCAGCAGTCTCTCGGCACTGTAAAACCCCCGGTTTCCGCTCCATACAATATCATCGGTTTTACTACCGTCTCATAGTGTCTGATTTTAGCCATTCTGGACAGGTTCTTCTTATTGTAAATATTTTCTACACATATACTAAACATCTCAGTCTATCTAGCTTTATTTCTCGGCTTTTTGTCCCCTGTCCTTCTCCTCCATTATAGTTCATCATTTCTCCCAGATACTTAAACTGTTTCACTGTTCTGATGACTCCATACTTGGATTTAATCCTTCCTCCTATTTCCTTATTGTTGGTCATAATCTCTGTACTCTTAAACGATATATTCAACCCAGTTCTTTCTGCTATATCTTTCAGTTCATTGATCTAATCAATCACCTCTTGTTCACTCTCTGCTAGTAATACCAAGTCGTCTGCAAAGGCTAGGCACTTCACTTCCACCTCATCCTTCCTTCTTCCCAATCTCGCTCCTGATCTATTAGTCTCCCAGAATGTCTTCATGATTTTGCCCAATACAACGTTGAATAGGTTGGGAGACAACCCGTCGCCTTGTCTTAGTCCTGTTTTTATTTCAAATGGCCTGCTGATTTCGCTCCCAAACTTGACTTTAGATTAAGCTCCGGTAAAAAGTCAGATTGATCAACCTCCTCCCGAAATACGCTCACCAATAAAAGTTTTGTATTTTGAGTAATTTTTAACAATAATTTTGGATCCAATTTTCATACTTCTCCTTAAAACTTACACCCGATCTGACGATTTTAGACATTTAAACGATTATTTGCCTTCTTATTCAATTCCCCATCAAAAATTGTTTGAATCCCCTCCCAAAAAAACATCTGCCTACGCCCCTGACTGTGAAGTATCTCCAAAATTGGTTTCAATAACTATGAAATCCATTTAATCCAAAGAATATCGAATACGTTTTCAAATACTCATAAAGAATTCTTAGGAGCTAATTGAAGTTTGCAGTACTCTGGCACTATTTGATAAACTATAACTCAAGATCCTGATGGGTACTCATTCTCATGTTTTAGTTCCAATTTGGTACTAATTTGTGTAAAAGTTTCAACTCTAAATTCCACAGGTGCCGGGCTACTATGTTACAGGCCCGGCACTATATGATACGTAATAACTCACAATTCTGATAGGTACTAAGCGCATAGGTGCTACCATTTTACTGGTCCAGCATT
Organism: Rhaphigaster nebulosa; assembly: GCA_948150685.1. NCBI lineage: Eukaryota > Metazoa > Arthropoda > Insecta > Hemiptera > Pentatomidae > Rhaphigaster > Rhaphigaster nebulosa. The sequence goes on from OX411307.1 coordinate 52,447,657, forward strand.
TTTTGATACGTAATAACTCACGATCCTGATGGGTACTAATTCTAATATTTTAGTACCAATTAGGTACTAATTTGTTTCATTTAAGTTTCAACTAGAAATTCCATAGGTGGTGGGCTAATTATAATATCATATTGATATGTAATAACTCATGATCCTGATCGGTACTAATTCTAATATTTTAGTAACAATTTGGTACTGATTTGTGTATAAGTTTCAACTCGAAATTCGATAGCTGCCGGGCTAGAATATCACTGGCCCGGCACATTTTGATGTGTAATAACTCACAATCCTGATGGGTACTAATTGCATAGATGCTACCATGTTACTGACCCGGTAACTTTTGATACGTAATAACTCACAATCCTGATGGGAACTAATTCTAATATGTTAGTACCACGTAGTAGTAATTAGATACTAATTCGTGTATAAGTTTTTAATCGAATTCCATTGGGTACCAGGCGAGTGACATGGAGCTATAACAGTAACCCTTTCGGGCAGCGTTATGGGGAATCTAAAAATAGCCTCTCCTGACTTGGATTATGTGACTTAAAAAAAAATTTAATAAACCCTCATTTTTACAACAAAAGCCTGAGTGTCTTCTTCTTTAAAAATTTTTATAAATTCTTCTCTTTAGCCCAATACCAAGAGAACGAAACGGGTAGTATAAGATTTTTGGCTTTCAGTCATGACCCATGGGATTGGGTAGCCGGCATCTTTTGTCAGATTCCTTTCTAGAATTAAATCATTAAGTTCACTTTGACTGATTAATTTTGGTGAAGAATCCTGTTCTGGCTTGTAATCATCAGCATTATCGCATTTATTTTCAGATCTTCTCTCCTGTGGCACATCATCAAGATGCAAAGAAGTGTGGGCAACTAACCCTTCTTATCAAAATATCTTTCCCTCCCAATAAAAGTTCCCTCTACGGGATTAACGTTTTATAAATAAAAAGCTTGATTCGCTAGATGTAAAAAGAAAAAACTAGACGTAATAGAAAATACTAATTACATATCTGAAATAAGTACAAAAAATACTTATAGAGAGAAATATACTAGAAAATCTCCTTTTGGATAAGAGGAAATTATTGAGTTTGGATAGAAGGATGTGATCTACAGAATTAAAAGTTTTTTTAAAGTCAAAAATAATTAAAAACGTGATTTTCTTCTGAATGGAGGTTTGAAGGTAATAGGTTATTTTTAAAATGGCAGATTGTGTATAATATCATATGCAGAAGTCAGATTAAATAGAGTTTAGGAGTTAAAAACTATCATTTTTATGAAAAATAAAATAAGATCATCGACTTAGGACATTCTGTATAAGATTTACAATTAAGTAAAGTGATTTAGTTGAGATACTTTTACTTTATTAGGCAGACAAAAACAATTAATTTATGATCTATTCATTTACCACCAGCAACTTGGAAGAAATATAAGATCCCTTTACTTCTAACATTTTTAAAAGTCTGTATAGCTTTAAGTTTTAAGTTTCAATGTTGTTTCTATTTCATGCAATTAAAAACATTAGCACAAAAAATAATCAGAAATACTAACCCTTGGGGCAGCTCCCAGGTTGTCATTCCTCGAGAAGAAAATTTAGCTATCTGATCATCAAAGTTGATTCCACCAACTCCAATAACATCCATCTGATCTGCAGGATTATTTAACGTTCTGTTATAAAAAATTAAATAAACTAATTAGGGTTTTTACTTAAGTTCAGGAAATATTTTCATTATAGACCTACGAATCCCATAGTTTTTAAGCATTGGTTCAAAATATGGATATGGCAGGGTCATATATTTATAATCGGCTTCTTTCGGCCAAATGGATAATCTAATAAAAAAAATTACAAGAAAAATGTTAGTCTACTTCTACAATTTCACCAATCGCTATTGCTTTTTAACTTTACACGATGTATGCGGTTGACGTGTGGCATAATCAAATCAACAATTTCACTTGGTGTATATAGAGCCACATCTGAGATAGATATTAAATATATTAACAACTAACTGCTAATGAATACTCTCATAAACAAACAGAATCCACCACCTTAATGATTAACCTTCAAGATAATTAAGCCTCTTAGGGATTAGTGCCGACTTCATTCCATTGTGTATAATACAAAAAGCTCGGCAAGGAGAAGAAAGGGTCCAAAGGATGACAGAACATGTTAATATTATTGTTAAAGTAAGGAGGCACCGACAAATCAGTATCGAGGAAAACTGCACAACGAAAAACACTGAGAAACTTTGCAAGCCATAATGACTGAAATGTGAGAAAATGTTTCTATTGTTAGATTAATAAACATTTTGGATTTATAAAATCAATTACCCTTTCATAATTTCGGAAAAATCATTTCAGAAACTACTTTTTTGCTGTTTTCCAGAAAAAATTCTATACCTACAGGCTTGGCAATAGTTTTAATTGAAAGAGGATGAAAAAATACATAAAAATGAAGCATCAAGTCTCCAAGATTCCAGTTTACGAGGTGCCTGAAAATAATGACGTTCAGAATATAAGATTCAAAAGTGGTGTAAATCCTTCAATTTTGAAGATATCAAAAATCGATTTCTGGGGGCCTTTTATAACTTTTTAATGACTATAACTGAGTGAATTAAAAAGTAGATGTTAATTGCAAAACCCCAAGTTTTTGTCGCACGTCAATCCCATAAGTAATGTCGGTTTTTAAAAATCTGTCTGTTTATGTTGATATTACTAATCCCTCCTTTACAATTGAATTTGTTTACATATTTTGTTTATTATATCATTATGTTGTCTTCTATTTCTCATGTTTTTGTTGGAGAAAGTTAGTTAGTCTGTGCTGAAATTTCAATTAAAATGGATCTGATGGGAAATGATGGTGGACAGTAGAATGTGTCGTTCCAAGTTTTTTCTGCTAATTCTTCAACTGTTACAACAGGATTTTCTTCAACAGTAGCCTGCAGGAGTTTGTCGTCAAGCTCTATCAGTTGACCTGTCCGAGGTTTGCGCTTTCCTGCTCGAAACTTATCAAACCACCTCTGCAATTGCCGTTCACTAATGACGTTTTCTCCATATATTTCTGAAAGTTTCCGATAAGTTGAAGCAGCATTTTCTCCTTTGTCGAATTCCCAAAGTATAACATGGCGTAAGTGGTTTTTGGGGAGATCCATTTTAATTGAAATTTCAGCACAGACTAACTTTCTCAAACAAAAACATGATAAATAAAAGACTACGTAATCCTATACTAAACAAAATATGTAAACACAATTCAATTGTAAAGGAGGGATTAGTAATATCAACATAAACAGGCAGATTTTTAAAAACCAACATTACTTATGGGATGACCTGACAAAACCTAGTTTCCATGTAAATTTTTAAAACTTCACAAGCTCTACTTAAACAGAAATTAATTTTTACTCAAAGCAGGGTGGAAGTGAAAGTTGTGATGCACACGCCTTAAATTTGTTTATAAAATATTTCACTTTAAATGTAATACAATTGAGGTAATTTTTCTTTAATTATAAAGAAATAAAAATTCTATTTTTATGCCTGAGATTTTTAAGTATAACAGCATGTACAATGGTCTGTTCTTAATAGGTAGCATTGTTCAGCTACTTTTAATAGCACACTAATATAAAATAGGCATAGCAATTAGTGAAGATAAGTAATGACAGGGCAAGACTGAACTGCAAAGCAATTACAACATTTTCAGAATTTCCTGAGGAGCAATAGAAAATCTGCTCTGAGAATTTGAAACTGAAAATCTCAAATAATGTAGATCTAGGGGTTAGATCACTCATCACACATCACGTATGTACTAGGCCGAGTGCTGACTGTACTGATCATATTAGCCGAGCAATAAGCCGAAGTCTCAGCCCAGCACACGGCAGGTGTAATTCAGCTTTAAATATCACATATTTTGTCCAGCAGCAGTTCTGCATTTCCTATTTCTGAGATTGTACCACAAATCAAGATAAACTTTCTACAACCCTTCAGGGATTTTATATGATTGAGGTAAAGTTAGTTTATGTTCGTTAAAAACCTCATCCATACTTCCTTGTAAAGAGTTTATTTTACCAATAATCAATTCCCCAACACTAAAATTCAGGTCAAACTGTCAAGTTAGAAAAGAACCTTTTGAGATTTACCGTTAAGGAATATCAAATTTGGATAGGCCCATTACACCATACACTAATATCTGTATCAGATAGAGAAAGTATTCAAACTTTTTAAAAAGAAGTCCAGAATTCTACCTAAGAATAAATGACAAAAAATATTTCCTTATGGAAGTCAACATAATGTTATTGTTAGCTTTTATCTTCCAGCAGACACACAGGAGTATTTTTCATTACATTCATCCGGTGGTTCAACTTACACTTTTATCCCTTCTCTCTATTCACTCATCAACCCCTTCCACATGTTTTCCAAAAATTAACAATTTTTCAGTTACTCCGTGAAGTGGAGAACTTAGTAAGCCATGTGCCTGTTGGTAATTTTTTTTTTAATTCTTCTGTTTGTTTTGCTTGAGCAAGTGTTCAAGTTTTTTATTGCACTTCAAGAGGAAAATATTTGTTCTACCATGTTCATTATTAGAAGAAAAAACACCAATGTAAGTGGATTATTTCTTATTTTCGTTAGTAGAAATATTTCAACCTTTTGAGATTGAAGTTCAACTGATATCTTGTTTTCATATTTCAGTATATTTTGAATTTTATTTAATAATAACTTATAACATGTTCATGAAATATTCATGCACATTTTTTAGAATTTTGGGGTATTTTAGTGATCTTTTAAATTTACGAACTGAGGCGTTCAAATAATATCATGCCTATCATTTGTTCCTTTTATTGAAAATTTTTATTCTAATGTGATCCACAGTTCTTCATAAATAATTATGTTTAGATTTTATAACATTATCATTCAACTAATAGCAATCTACTGCTTTAGTTGGAAGTAAGTTGTAGAAATATAAGTGTTATTAAAATTTATATATTATTTTTTTAACTTTTTAAATATTAGCAAACGGCCGTTTTTCGATAGATGGCTGCAGTGGTAGGTGGTGTTAGAAATAGATTAGGTCATATTAGTGTTCAAAAATAAGTCATAGTACTATTAAAGTAACCATTATCAGATAATGTACATAAAAATTAACAAAATCAAATCTTATGGAAATAATAAAATAAAGAATGTGAAGAAATTATTATATTGATTCTCAGTACAATTGAAATAAATAAAAGGAAAATAACAAAATTTAAATATATAAATTATATAAATAAAAATTATATGAAGGGCAATAGATAAAGAAGCATTTCTACTGTCCACATATTTTCATGTACAGTGATATAGCATGAAAAAATTCAAGGATTTCAAGGCTGTGAATCATAAAATTCGAGGTGCTATTCATGAATTTATTGGATTAAATTTAAAACAAAATTGGAAACATAAAATGTTGCATTTTGTCGACTTATGATAAAATGTACAATTCAGACTAGAGAATGAATCTGAATAATTATTAACATTGTAATACTATTTGATAATGACAAGTTATTAGGTACTTAACTTCTTACACTGAGGGCTCAATGCATCGCCAAAAATAAAAATAAATATAAATACAGTACAAACAAAATTTCAAGTGTAAATAAATATAATTCACATATTAGAATAAATTCCACCACAATATTATTCATAAACATATTTTACTTGACAAAACAAAATAATTCTATGTATTTAATACTAATAATAGGGAGAAGGAGAATTCTAGTGTTGTATTAGGGGAATAATTTCTTCCTTATATCTCTATATTCCTTTATTATTATATGTTACATTGTTCCACCAACATTTCGGGGTATTTCCCATTCTCAAGGTGGTTTTTTTTTTTTCTACAAATACCATACAACAATCAGAATTATTTATATAACAATATTGCACATAAGTCATTTCATACTATAATTACCTTTATACTCCTATTGTATAGATCTATCCATATTAATTTTGTCTGTTAATAAATACAAATAATTAAACAAGAAAAAAATTGTGTTTTATATACTTTAAAACCATTGCTAGGAGTGTGTATTACATCTATTTTTATCATTGTCACACTGTTCTTGTATTAGCTCCAGTAATAATCCATCCCTACTCTAATTTATTGAGCTCTCATGCATCTACCTCTATGCTGTTGCCTTATATTACATTTTTATATCATACATATATAAATCGTATATATAATATTGTATGTTATTCCTAATATTTTATTTAATTACTTCCTTAAAACTACCTTTATGTCTATTGCATACATATCCTCATTATTCCATAGGTTGTTATTTTAAATTCAGTTTATTAATAATATCAGCATAGTGACAACTTAGATTTTATGTGTCAGTCTTATAATAGACTGTATTATCTATGTTTTTGTTATGCAGATTGCTTCCATTCTTCTTCTGTTTTTTATGTATTTTTCTTTTTCTAATATTTTGGGATTTTTTAAAACACAGCTGTAGTTATTTTCAATACTATGTTGTGCTGATGCAGCTGTATTCTTGTTCTTATTATTTTTGCAGTTACTTATGTGCTGTTTGATTCTGGTTTAAATTTTGTTTGATGTTTCACCTATGTACATTAGGTTGTAGTTATTGCAGTCCAATCTTTATGCCCCCAATTTGTCCCTCGCACTCACTCTGTCTTTCATACTGCTCAAATATTTGTCTAATCTATTACTATTATATTTACCGAATTTTGCATTTAAATGGTCGTAATCTCTTAAAGTTTTTTTTTTTAATTTTCTCTGTTAAACCAGGTACATATTAATTTTATGGTACTTTATTTTGTTATCCTGTCTCTTATTTACTCCTTCACATTTATTTGTATTGTTATCTGGTGTATTATTTTCATTATCATTACTTTTATTCTTATAAAATTCTTTAATTGTCTTTTGTTTTGGTTTCTTTATTTTTTTTTTTAAATCTTTACCATCTGTATCTTTCGACCTATTTTCATTGTTTGGCTTAAAAGTCTCTTTTTTATTGTTTTTTTATATTATTGGTTTGGTTATTTTTATTGTTGTACCAGATTTTATTGATAATTTTGATAATTGATAAAAATCTGGTATAACAATAAAAATAACCAAACCAATAATACAAAAAGGAGACTTTGAAGCCAAATAATGAAAGTAGTTCGAAAGATACAGATGGTAAAGATTTAAAAAAAATAAAGAAACCAAAATAAAAGACAATTAAAGAATTTTAGATGGATAAAAGTAGTGATAATGAAAATAATACAACAGATAACATTACAAATAAATGTGAAGGAGTAAATAAGAGACAGGATAAAGAAATAAAGTACCATAAAATTAATTATGTACCTGGTTTAACAGAAAAAATTAAAAAAACATTTATAGATTATGACCATTTAAATGTAAAACTTGGTATATATAATAATAACAGATTAAACAAATATTTGAGCAATATGAAAGACAGAGTGAGTGCGAGGGACAAATTGGGGGTATAAAGATTGGACTGCATTAACTAAAACCTAATGTACATAGGTGACACATCAAAAAAACTTCAAGCCAGAATCAAGCTGCATATAAGTAACTATATGCATTTGTTGTATATTTGTAGAAAAAAAAAAAACACCTTGAGAATGGGGGAGTACCCCGAAACATTGGAGGAATGATGTAACATATAATAATAAAGGAATACAGAGATGTAAGGAAGAAATTAAGAAATCATTCCACTAATAAAACACAACAAAATAATATATATATATATATATATATATATGGGGAGTCGGGGTGGCTGAGCGGGTTAGCACGCTTGCAAAAGTTCACGTACTCACAAACCCAAAGGCTGTGAGTTCAAATCCCGGCACAGGCACTACTTTAATTTAATTTAAGTGATAATTCAAGAAATTTATCACCCCTCCCCACGGGTATGTGAGCCCCGTTAGGCTACTGGAGGCTACTCACACAGACCAGGCGTAGGAATGATGACCCTACCCCGTGTACCTTAATTGTGAATCACGTTGTGGTTTTCCAGGACATAACATAGCCGCCCAGAGGTTTGGTCCATGGACGGTCTGCCTCGGGGAAAGAAATATAGGTCCTCGTGCGCCTGCTGACTCCAAACAGCCATAATCCGTGGATCGAGACCGATTTGTCACTGTCCTCAGGTTTAAACCCGAGTGAGTCGGTGGGAAGGGCACTGCCGAATTGGCCCCAAAGGGACCGGTTATGGAGCAATGGGCAGCCTGCCGCTGCACCATGGAAACCATGGTTTGCAGCAATGTGAAGTTGGGTGACCCCCTCCAGGCTGTCTGTGCTCCCGCAAGCAATAAATGTCTGTAAGAACACCACATCGCGCGGAAAAAGATCTACAAGGTCTATAGAGCCAAACGAAAAAAAAAAATATCCCCTGTTAGCACTATATTAGGGTTGGAATATAGAAACGCGAGGCATCGGAGTTGAAAAATCGATATTTTCTATCGATATATCGATATTTTACACCGATATATTGATCACACCATATGTTAAACTATATTATAGTGGAATCTCGATAATTCATATCCCGGTAATTCGTATGAATTTTCTGGTCTCTTGAAAAACTCTCTTTATTTCCTATAAAAACACTGCAATCCGGTCCCCTCGATAATTCGGAATTTATTTTCGTCTTCCAAGTAATGTAAACGTCTTATGTAAACGTCCTACAAAAGAGACACTATATGTGAAGGTTCAAGAGAGAAAACAATGAAAGTTCATTTTTTATAAAAAATTAGTTAAGAATACCATTTTTTAGCTTTTAAGATATAGTATTCATATATGAAACGAATGAGAGCAAACAATGATGTGAGTCAAGTTAAAAATTCATTCAAAAATACATACTAAGGGGAAAGAAAGATGATAGTACAGTGGATCTGGGGAAAAAGATGATAATCCAATAAGATTTATTTACCAAAAAAGTTGAATATTTCAAAACTTTATCAGATGTTTTGAACTATTTTATCAGATGTTTTGAACTATTTTATCAGATGTTTTGAACTATTTTAGTAAACTTCTTTAACATTTATGTACTCTCAACAAGTGAATCTGTGTTTTATACATATGATGAAACTAATGCGAAGAACGGATCTGCGAAGTGTGTTCCAGGCTGAACCATTTTATCAATAATTTTGTCACTGACACAGTTAAAGAACTGGTCATTTTCAGTGGGTTCTGTTGTGGGAAGAATAAATACTATACCATATTTCTCTGTCTCCACTATCCTATCCTAACTTCACGTTCTATTTTGTTTTATATAGAGTCAAAGTTGGCACCTACTGAAATTTTGTATTACTAAGTTGGCAAGCGATAAGCGATCATTGACAAGTTCATGTATCAATAAATTTTTCCTTTCAAAATGTAAATGGCGAATGTATCGAATGTGCTTCAATTTGTATCGACACTTTGAAAAAGTTTTGTGCAACAATCCGTCGATTGTTTTGCAACTGCTTTGTACATCAAAACAAGTATTTTCAAGTAATTCAAAAGGTATGTCATTTTCAAGTAAACTTAAGCTGTATTTATATCACAAACTTGTCGCTACACGCCAAACTTTGTTCACCATTTATTTTCACTTTTCTTTTGTAAGATTCACAAAATTTTGTAAACAAACATTTGAAAATATTATTATATAAAGTTGTTGATATTGTTTCACTGAAAAATTGTTATGAATTTGATATTAATTATACGGTATTATTGACAGGTACCTTTTGATTGTAAGTCAATAAAGCCAATCAATACCACTTATGGACTTTATTATTTAACTACCAAGGACCAAAAAAAAACAAAAAAAAAAAAAACAGTATACTTATTAATATATTCACCTGATGAAGGCCTATAAGCCTGAAACGTTGGCACAGAATAAAAAATAAGATTCATTTATTTATGTGTTTTACTTTTTTGACTGCAACCCCCAACCAACTTGCCAAATATTTTTTCTCCAGTCTCCAGGTAATTCAACGTAGAAATTCTGATTAATTAAAATCATATTTTTTTTGCAATCCATGTACAAGTGCCCACGAGCAGGGAAGAAAATTTTCACAAGATCATATCTTTTTTTTTCTGTGACAAGATAGTGGAGACAGAGAAATATGGTATAGTATTTATTCTTCCCACAACAGAACCCACTGAAAATGACCAGTTCTTTAACTGTGTCAGTGACAAAATTATTGATAAAATGGTTCAGCCTGGAACACACTTCGCAGATCCGTTCTTCGCATTAGTTTCATCATATGTATAAAACACAGATTCACTTGTTGAGAGTACATAAATGTTAAAGAAGTTTACTAAAATAGTTCAAAACATCTGATAAAATAGTTCAAAACATCTGATAAAATAGTTCAAAACATCTGATAAAGTTTTGAAATATTCAACTTTTTTGGTAAATAAATCTTATTGGATTATCATCTTTTTCCCCAGATCCACTGTACTATCATCTTTCTTTCCCCTTAGTATGTATTTTTGAATGAATTTTTAACTTGACTCACATCATTGTTTGCTCTCATTCGTTTCATATATGAATACTATATCTTAAAAGCTAAAAAATGGTATTCTTAACTAATTTTTTATAAAAAATGAACTTTCATTGTTTTCCCTCTTGAACCTTCACATATAGTGTCTCTAAACTCACAAATAAGCAGTATTATTAAAAACTACAAACAGTAAGAGTATTATAGTTACTTACCCATAGAGTGGTCCATCATTCCCAATGGCTGAAACCATTATTACTCTATTAGCAGTGAGTTCCCATACTTTATCAACAAATGGATGGTCCATAAAATCTGGCCCTCCAATACTAAGATTAAGCACATTGATTTTCTTCAAAATGGCATAATTAAAGGCATCTAAAAACCATGAGGTATAAGAAACCTAAAAAGAAAAATAGAAAACGTTATATAAGAAAAAATGTATTTGAACCCAATACCCAATTTGAATCCAATTTTTAAAACTTTTAGACAAATCGCCAGACCACTTTAAAAAGGATCAGAATACATTGATATCCTACACTGGTTGAAATAAAATAATCAACTGAACTGAACAGGAAAAAAAAAATTGGATTTTATATATTTTTTTCCTAATCTAAGGAAAAAATAATATGTAAAAACAAAAATAAAAACTTGATTTTTTAAAAATAATAGATAAAAATTATAATATGTAAAACAATAAAATGAATAAAAACAACAACTTTGTTAGTTGACATTCCCATCCCTATCCCTATTGACATCCACTATATCAAACCCTAATAACTTTGTTGTTTTTTTAATGTTATTTGGAAGTGATCAATTTTAGTATCCACTTACAATTTCCTTAGCATGCTTTTAATGGCATCGGAATTTTCTAGTTATGAGTTGTATTAAGTTTGGTCACTACCAAAGTGGATTTAGATGCAGAAAATCAACTATAGATTTTCTGCCTGAGGGCCATTCTGGAAAGAGGACGCGAATATCAGATTAAAACACACCATCTCTTTATCGATTTTAAATCAGCCTATGACACAATCGATCATGAGAAGCTCTATGAAGCATTAATTAGTTTCAACATCCCAACCAAGCTTATCAGCCTGATAAGATTAACTATGGAAGAGATGATTTGTGTTGTGAAAATTCGGGGCAGCACTTCAGGAGAATTCCTGTCGAAAAAAGGAGTGCCAGGGCTGCCATAGCATGTTTACTTTTCCTTCTAGCTCTGGAAAGGGCGGTCCGAGATAGCCAAATTCAAACGACTGGCACAATATTCAATAGAACAGTGCAGTTGCTCGCTTTTGCAGATGACATCGATATAATCAGACGCTCTCGGCAGGTGGTGGCTCAATCTTTCCTAGAGCTCGAGGCTGCAGCGAAGAAACTGGGTTTGGTTGTGAGCGAGCAGAAGACAAAATATATGGTAACCCAGGAGAACCCAAGACAAAACGGCGCCAGGGTAGACTTTGAACCCTACAAGTTTTAACAGGTCTCGGAATTTACATATCTGGACTCACAGATAACCAGTGATAACAGAATGGATGCAGAAATAAGCAGGAGGATTTTAGCGGCCAACCGTTATTACTACGGATTGAGAGATCACTTGAGAAGTCGCTTAGTGACCTAACGCAGTAAAATCATCCTATACGGAACGCTTATCCGTCCAGTTTTAACCTATGGGTCCGAGACCTGGACAACAATCAGGGCAATGCAACAGGACTTCTTGATACTAGAGCGCAGGATCCTTAGAAGAATTTAGGGCCCAGTATTTATCAATGAAGAATGGTAGCGCAGGAAAAATCAGGATGTTTAAATAGGTTGGACGAGCCTGATGTCAAGTTTATTAAAGCAGATCGACTCAGATGGGCTGGCCATGTAGGATGGAAGGGTGGCAGAAGATATGGTCCTTCTTCTTCTCTTCTTCCTCTGCCTCCTTTGTGCCGTGAAGCGTGAAGTTGCAGTCTCGGTCCATCTAGCCCACTGGTCCCTGTCCCTGGCTAATCTTCTCATCTCCGGGATGGTGCGTCCTCTAGCTGCCCCCAGTTTTTCAATGTAATCAGAGTACATGCCTCTGGGTCTGCCACGAGGCCGTCTTCCTTCCGGCCTAGCTTCCAAATACCACCTGGCTTTTCTGGTATCGTCCATTCTACAGACGTGTCCATACCTTTTTAGTTGCCGCTCTTGCATGGTGTCGTGCACTGATCTAACACCCAGATCCTCCCGAACTCTTTCATTTCTGACGCAGTCTCTCCTGGTCTTGCCAACTATTTTACGGAGGAATCTCATTTCTGCAGATGTTATCCCCCTTACGTGTTTGTCGAGGGCTGTCCAACTTTCTGATCCATACAGGAGAACTGGGAGGAACACGGATTTAAAAATTCGTATTTTGGCATCTCTACTTACTTCTCGCTTGCATATAACAGTTTTGGAGATCTGATGATACACTCCATTGGCCTTCTTCACTCGATTCAAAACCTCCTATTTTACCATCTTTACTTATTATGGTTCCTAGATACGTATAAGTATTCGTAAGTTCAAGGGGTTCACCATTACACACAATCCTAGGCTCTGCGTTTTCTCTTCCGACATACATGATTTTACTTTTGTTAGGGTTTATTTGTAAACCCCTAATCTTCAGCTCCTCATTCCATTCCTCCAAGGATGCCTGGAGGAATGGAGATCCTCTTCAGAGTCAGCTATGAGTACGATATCATCCGCATATGAGCCAGTACTGAAGTTGGGTTCCAAAAATCTACTAGTGCTCTTGGGCATCTCCTTTTACACACCTTTCATATCTCATCCATAAGGAGATCAAATAGTAGTGGGCTTAGGCTGTCTCCCTGCTTTACTCCCTTATAAAAGTGGAAAGGCCGCAATGTCTGATCATTAAGTCTTACAATGCCCTTTGGGTCTTGGTACACTGATTTTATTACTCACCAAGTTTGCTGGCACTCTTCTTGTAGTTAGCATGTCCCATATCTCCTGCCTCTGGACTGAGTCAAAAGCCGCCCTCAGATCCAGGAATGCCAAATAGACTGCCTTTCCTCTGTCCCATGCTTTCTCTACTATCATTCTTAAGGAAAAAATGTGGTCCTGAGTCTGTCTTCCATGTCTGAAAGCCGCTTGCTCCTCTTCGATATCTTCCTCCACAATACCCCGTAGTCGCTGCTCTAATATCCTAGTATATATTTTGTACACTACTGAGGATAGGCAAATTGGTCTATAGTTGCCACATTAGCTTTGGTTACCTTTCTTGTGTATTGGGATTATGATGTTGTTTTCCCATTCTCGTGGATGCAACTTAAGGTCCCAAATCTTCTGGAACAGCATTTGAAGGCATTTAATCATTTCATTGCCTCCATATTTTATAAATTCCGGAGCTATGCCATCTGGTCCTGGAGCTTTTCCCAGCTGGATTTTGTTGACTACCAATTCCACCTTGTCTTCCCCAATCGCATCGTCCATATCTTCAGGATGAGTGTCATCTACTCTACCTCTTCTTCTGCAGTCCCTGTAGTTATGATGAAGACGTTCTTCCATCCTAAATTTCGTCTGAAAGAACTGCCTCCAGACCTCCAGCACTTCCTTTTCTTCAGTCACCAACTTCCCATGCTTGTCTTTAACGTTCCTGACCGGTTTTGACCTCTTACCCTTCAAGGCTTTCGTAATATGCCAGAACTTCCTAATATTCTCTCTATAGTTTTGTTCAAGCTCTTGACCAAACTTCTCCCAAGTCTTCATCTTAGCTAATTTGATTATTCTCTTAGTCTCATTTCGGTTCCTGACATATTCATCCCAGTGAATAGGCAACTTAGTTCTATTATAAGTTTTCCAGGACTCCTTCTTGATCTTGACACTTCTTTTGACATCATCGTTCCACCATTTTGTTTTCTTGGTATAGGGCCTTATTTTTTGTTGTCCACATACTTCACTTGCTGTATTGAGTATGTTGTTCTTAATTTCATTCCAGAGGTTATCCATCGTATTCTCCCCGTTTACTTCTTGGAGACGACTTTCGAGCAGTGACCGATATTCTTCTTGTTTATTTTCTATTTTCAGCTTACTAACATCAATCCGATCATATGATTTGTTGAATCTCTTTCCTGGTTTGACCATTTTTGTATCCGCTATAAGTAGTTTGTGGTCTGTGCTTAGTTCCGCTCCCCTTATGACCTTTATATCAGTGAAGAGCCTTCTTAGGTCCCGGTCAATCACAAAATAATCAATGATGCTCTTCCTCATAGTTTGTTCTCCTCTACTCTCAAAGGTAATCTTGTGTATCATTTTGTGTTTAAACCAAGAGTTGCCTATGAGCATATTATTCTCTATGGAGAATTCTATGAGTCTTTGGCCGTTACTATTGAGCACACTTTCTCCTCCCCACGGACCCATCACTCCATGCGCATTAACTTTATCGTTTCCAGTCCTAGCGTTAAGATCCCCGATTATCATTATCATTCTGCCTTTGTTCTTAGCATCATCTACTGTCCTCTGGAGATCTTCATAGAACTGAACCTTGTCAAATGCGGCTGTCTTCTACCGGGGCGTATACCTGTATAACAGTAGTTTTACCGATTGACAGTTCTACATCAATAGCAATGATCCTTGATGAAATTGGCTGCCAGGATTCTACCCTCTTATATATTTCGTCCCCCATCACAAACGCTACTCCCTCCTTTGCTCTATCTCTCACACCAACACCAGAGTACACCATATTATACCCATCAGGCAGTGTTTGATGTCCACTTCCTCTTTTCCTCACTTCACATAGCCCCATTATGTCAACTTTGTGTGCTATGATTTCCTCCACTAACTCCTTTTTCTTTCCCGTGAGCGATCTTATGTTCCAAGTGGCAAATCGCAGTTCCTTGTCCCTGCCTTGTCCGTAACCGTTAGACTGTCCAAATCCGAGGCTGCATAAGTTCCTTTGAATCATTTATACTCCATACGGGTGACTGGCCCAGTGGTGGAGGCCCCTTGCCCAGGGACAACAGGTTGCTGGCTATACTCCCAACATTGAGTCTTCTCAGGAGAGGTGATCCTGGGATGTGTACTGTGTTTGACCTTAGTGTCAGTGTTTTTGACTAGTGTACTGTTCTGTTATGGGTAATTGCGCTGTGTACTGAACTCAGGAGACCGGGAGTCGTTAATCCCCACTAGTGGGACGCATCCACTAGCCCTTGTGGGAAGATATGGTCCTAAAAAAGCTATTGACGGAGACCCTGCATGGAGGTCGACGTGCTGGAAGGCTTAATTTGCGATGGAGGGACTGTGTGGACAGTGATGCAAGAGGATTTGGAGTTAGAGGTTGGATGGTGGCAGCACAGGACAGGAACGCCTGGCGGTTGCTGTTGGCGGAGGCCATGACTCGCTAGCGGATTGTAGTGACACACTAGATAGATAGATAGAACTTAAATAATTTTGCCCATTTTTTTTTTTAACCCAGCATATATGCACCGCGGCCTATTGTGCGCTGGCCTAAACTGTTTAAAACAGGCCAGTAGCCTTTGCAAATCTGAGTAGACTCATCGGGTCCATCTTCTCGCAGAGCTTAAGAGTCAGTGATCCTGTCACAATCAAAGTGGAGGTACCTCACCCTTGTCAAAGCATCGCCTCCACAGATTATGTGGAAAGCCGTTTCGTCCTCCATCCCACATAGTCTACATGTCGGTAACTCAGTTAGCCCCATGTTGTGGATGTGATTTTGCCCATTCTTTTACAGTGGAATATGAGGGGCAGGACTCCCCATACACACCATCCAAGCGCTCTTTAATTTGTGCAGGAGTAAGGCCCCCTTTACACGAGAATTTAATAACTGCACGGTATTCGATCTTAGAGAGTGCAGGCATAGACAAGCACGGCGGGCAAGTCTCAGCCTGCTTGAAGTAGGAGAACGAGGGCAGACCGGAAACTTATGCACCTTACTATGTAGGTAAAATAATACCATAATTCATGAATAACTCAAAATTACCATAGAATTTTTTTGTGCCCACAGAGATTTTTGTTCAGAATGACAAAAATTAGCTCCCTGCAAAATTTCAAAGCATTTGATTGAAACTACTTTTACTTGGAAATACTGCAGAGTCCTTTAAAAATAAGTATTTAGGAATCAAAACACTCATAATGTAATTAAATTTTATGGATACAACTTTATAAAAAGTTATAAATCCATTATTCAAGATAATCCACTAGCAGACAGTAACATTAGAAAGTTCTATTGTTTAGTAAGCCTTCTTGAAAACAAAACTGTAAATTTGATTGATAGTGTCGAGGTATTGTATATGTACTCACCAATTGTCAAGGTGAGGGTGATAGGAAGTATCAAAAGGCCTCGAACGATGAGTATCCAGAATAGGATAAGAGTAGCTGGACGGATGGAATGTTATGTTATGATGATTGAATTATGTTAAGATGATTCAAGTGTTGAAGGGTCGACCAACGAACTACTTATGATCAGGGAAGCTAAGGATATTAGTCTTAAAACATTGTGGGAAGGTAACCTCTAACGAAGGGTATTCGCCTCCAAACTTAGTGGGGGGGAAGAGATATAGCCCAAGGAGTATTCGCCCTAGGATCTGAATATAAGAAATCTTAGGATAAGGAAGTTATGAAATAAGAAATCATATGTAGGATTCAAATAGTAAAGAGGGATATACTGATTTACCAGTAGACTCAGCTCAGGAGGGAAGAACTTGATTTATGGAGCACAACTCTGGGGGTATTTATGCCATTATGTCAAACATGGACATCAAGAGTTGTAACAATTACCTGCTATTTTCGGCTTACAAGAGGAGTACTGATCTCAGGAATCACAGATTCCGGTCACTTTTATATATATTATAGGGGAGGGTTCCTTAAATGCTAATATAAAGTGGCAAGACACAATTCGCATTCATTTTCGAGAAATATCAATTTGAAATTCTACATTCAACTAATTCTACATACTTTCTAAACTGAATATTTCTGTAAATGAAAATGATGAAGCTTCTTGCACAGTGAAGATTATTCCACCAAAATGTAAGCCCTTTTGCCAACTGTACGATATTTACTTTTTTCGACAAATAAAAATATTTGTTAAGAAAATCCAAAACGCTCCCGGGTTACTGATAGAAAACAGAGAATTGACTTCAAGATAAGACATCATCAAAATTCCCTTACATTTACCTCATATTGCATCAATTGAGTTCACCTGACTTTATAGTGATGATCCAGTTGCTTCGTTTGGCTCCAAGTTGATTGATGAATGAGAAATATTCATGATTGTGAATGAATTATGTTTCTCATTATCCGATTTGAAAAAAAAAAATGTAATTGTAACAATAATAGTTTAATAAAATGTGCGGTTTGGACAAAACTTTATATTTCAAATGTTTCTATGATAATTATCATTCAAATGAAAGAATAATTGTTAATGACTCTAATGATGACATGTAGAGTGAGTGAGTAAAAATTATTATGATTTTAAGTGGATAATATTGTAATTTACAATTAATTATATTTGATGATACTAATCATGTTATTATTATAATTATTAAAAATCCTGTTTTTATGATAATTGTTACTTTTTTATTTGATTTCATTTCAATATCCATGTCAACATTTGAATATTGAATATTTTATTGAAAAAAAAATTAAATAACAAATAAATAATAATCATAGAGAAAAGCTCAATTAAAAATTTGTCATCCATATTAAATTTAATCGATATTTCTCAAAAATGAAAATGAATTGCCTTGCCACTTTACATAAGCATTGAGAAGACCCTCCCCTATAACATATATAAAAGTGATCAGAATCCGTTATTCCCAAGTTTGGTAGTCTCCTTTTTAGATCAGCACACCTCTATACCATTGCTTTATTATAAGAAAATATAATATATATATATATATATATATATATATATATATATATATATATATATATATATATATATATATATATAATACAAAAAATAATAATATTATTAAACAAAAATTTGTCTTCTTTTATATGACTGGCGAATGTATGGTTATGCTCGTGTGCTATCTAGTAAAAGCTGCATGAACTGCCGCCTGATACAATAGAATTGAAATAATGGATGATAATTATGAATTTGCACAGGAAAAATTAGTTGATCACAATGAGAACAATAAAATTTTAACTGAAACACATATCACTAATCTATTTTCTGCTAAAAAATAGAATCTCAAATAGCTAAAAGTTCAAAAGATTTACACATGTTTGTAAAAAATGTTTTTATCTTTTGCTTTTCAATTTCTTAGGAAGTTCTTATCAATGCATTAAATGAAGGGTGTTCGATAAATAACAATATAATTTTTTTATGTAATTTAAATTCAACTGATAATTCAGTCAAATTAGGTTTTTTTGCTGCTATAAATCATGTAGTTCCAAAAGTTTCAGAAATGTGTAGAGGAAGGTCCCTGAACAACTTCTAAGAAATTCCCATCAATTTCAGTAACCACCGGGGATAGGAGGGAGGCTCAAAGGTCCCTTTTTTCAGTTTTTGGTGCACATCTTGAAAACAATGCATCACACAGAAACTGTTATAGTTTAAAAAATTAAAGCTTATCGGTGAGTTATTGTTTCCGAGATATGTGATGGCAAAAATGGAAAATTTGCAGGAAAATGTTTAACGCATCACATTTTTTTTCAAATATGTCCTTCCAATTCTTTTGCCTTCTATTTGACGGGAAACTTGTTAGAACAAAAGTTGTAGAACATCAAATTTCCTTAAAGAAAATATATACTACTGCTAATTTATCTTCAAGCAGTCAAAAGTTAAAGAGTCTACGTGTTAGCAGGTAAAATGGGTCATGTTGAAATCAAGGATATTAATACCATTCATTCATTGAAGACACATCAGGTGGAAATGTGTCCCCAATGAGTGGTATCCACAGGCAGGTGAGCAGTGGAGGTACGCTTTTCAGGCATCCACATATCATATTGCAGCTTAAAGTATTTAGTTAATAAAAACAATTGTAATATAAAATACATTTGGGTTATTACTTATTGGTCCCTCCCCCTCATCCCTAGGTGGTCACTTTTTTAACTATAGGTCTTCTTGTATCTTGGCATATTATAATAACAATAAAATACCCAAACATATTTTATAATACAATTGTTTTTACCTAAATACTTTAACCTGTGGTATGAGATGTGGATCCACTGCTCTTCTGTCTGTGGCAATTGCCATGGTGCTTGCATTAACAGTGCTCCCGTTCAAGTGGAGCTGGACCAGTTTGACGGTGAGGAGTATGAATAGCTTGAAATGTTTGATAAGATGGAAGGGTAAACAGAAATTAGGTTGTGTAGAACTCTTTTTTTATTTATGCATTGTTACCTACTTAAAGTATTTAGTTATTACAAACATTGTAATATAAAATATGTTTGGGTTATTACTTATTGCTCCCTACCTCTCATTCCTAGGTGGTCACTTTTTTAGCTATAGGTCTTCTTGTATCTTGGCATATAGATTCCGACATGCATTTACAATAGATACAGCTCATTGGTGACTCATTTCCACCTAATGTGTCACTAATGACTGGTATGTATTGATATCCTTGATTTCAACATGACTCAATTTACCTGCTAACACCTACTAAACATGCTAGGTATGGTGTTTGATACCAACTTATTACCCAAATTGCACCTCTTGTCGAAGAAGTTACACATTTCAAACATATTTGTTTGTATATACATATAATCATATATATTCCTGCTTTCTTATATACATATTTTATTAGTTATAAGGGTAATAAATACCATTTATGTTCATATAAACAATGAATAATGTGATACATAGTGTTAAAGCCCTTGAAAAAAGAAATAAAATGAGTAGTTTACAAACAGAATCTTGAAATCGACCCCAAAAATTCAAGAAACTTTAACTCAGGGGTGCCTAACCCAAGGCCGGTGTGCTACAATGTAGCATGCTGGAAGTTTTATATTGGCCTGCGACCGGCCAGTAGGATTTAATTAAAAAAATAATTTTAAGTTCTCTTTCTGGGTAAGCTTTATTTTAAGAATAATAGTTATTAACCAATTTCATTATGTTCCATTAGGGGAAAATATCTTTAAAAAAAGCATCTATACAATACAGGAAAAATTATTGTGAAGGGTAAAAAAAGGAGGAGAGGGTACAGTTGTGGCACGCCTCAATATGGAGAACCCAGAGATGGACATAATCGTAATCAATGATTACGTGATTACTACAGAAAATGAAACTTAATCATCATGGCAATTTTATATTTGATACTATCGCACTATGAATCTAACTAAAATGAAACTTGATTACATAATTATATGATCATAATTGTAATCACAACCACGATAATCACAATCACTGTAATCATGTACATGTGATTACATAGCCCAAAACCTACAGATTTTGTCTGATCTAAACAGTTTATCTAATTTGATAGTCCACAGGGCTCCGCAGAACCACTTGGTGAATCGAGCGAGTTTAATTTGACATTAATATGAAATCTGTGATTTTTGGATAAAGGGGTATAAGTCAATTTTTTGTGACAATAGCTTGTTATATTTTTTTCTTTGTAATGAACTTTATCTTTAAGGAAAAGGAAATAAGTCAATAGAACATACATAGTATTCACATTTAGTCCTGGCGAAATAGTTTATTTTTTTAAATAAATTGCCACGGTACATTCTCAATGTGATAATTAGGAGAAAAATAATAGAAACAAATTGCATATGTTTTAGATAAAATCGGTATGTAGCAACATGTGAACAAAATTCATGAAGGTGCGACAAATGTTTTTTTCACGTTTAAGGTGTGAAAAAAAAAAATAATTTAAGAAAAATAGAAATAAGTATGTAATAACGTTTGAAAGTATGGAAAAAAAATTAGTTTTAAAAAATTCAAGTTGGCCAACAGCTTTTCGTAAAAAAATTAAAAACCGTAAAACATCGCAATTTTTTGACATTTAATCACAGACCTTGTGATTGTTGCAGAAAGCTTTTATTATTTTACATAACATTTTTCTGTAGATAGGCACCATTAAAAAAAAAAGTTTAAGTTCTGAAGCAATTACAAGACCAGTAAATAAATATCCAAAAACGGCAATTTTTCACGGTTTTTAATTATTTATCGAAAAATAAAAAATTTTACATAATTAATCTTATAAAGACAAAAAAAATAAACTTAGGACAATTAAAATAGGTCACCAACTTTTCGCGAAAAAAAATTAAAAATCATGTAATAAGGCCATTTTTGGACTTTTAATTACAGAGCTTGTAATTGTCATAGGGACATGTTTTGGGGCTTAAATTGTGGTTTTTAATGGTGCCTATCTGTAGAAAAATGTTATGTAAAACAATAAAAACTTTTCGTGGTGCGTAACACATCCACTTCGCTCGCCCACCCGAGCGGCCGACACAAGAAAAAACCTGATTTCCAAATGCTTTTAGAGGTATTAAATCGAAATTGATTTTGAATACGATGATTATGATTACAGTATTATGATTACGCGATTACAATGATAATCATGGCCGTGATTACGATTATAATCGTGTAATCAAGTAATCACGCTCTTTTTTTTATTATAATCGTAATCATAATCATTGACTATGATTATGCCCATCTGCATATTGGATCTGGGAGAATCCTTGTTTGTGGTATGCGTCATAAAAAGCTTGGACAACCCTGCTTTAGCTTTTGACTGCTTGAATATAAATTAGCAAAAGTATATGTATTCTTTAAGAAAATTTGATGATCTACAACTGTTGTTCTCACAAGTTAAATGTTAATATATCATTTCGTAGGGAATTTAATAAACTTTAATTTTGTAAATCATGACAGTTTCTGTGCGACGCACCGTTTTCAAGATGTGTGCCAAAAACTGAAAAAAAGGGACCTTTGAGCCTCCCTCCCACTGCCCACGGTTACTGAAATTAATGGGAATTTCTTAGAAGTTGTTCAGGGACCTTCCTCTACACATTCCTGAAACTTTTGGAACTACATTATTTATAGCAGCAAAAAAACCTAATTTGACTGAATTATCAGTTGAATTTGAATTAAATAAAAAAATTATATTGTTATTTATCGAAGTAGTGTATGGTGTGGAGGGGGCAGAATAATCTATTACTGATTCTATCCTGAGGTGTTTTTTTTATACCAGTATTATTATTATTATCTATTTTTTAAATAGAGATGAATACGGTACTGGACACCGAAAGCTTCTCAATGAGATAAAATATAAATGAATTTGAGACAGTGTATGGTATTTTACCTTCTAATGAAAATAATTTTCTTTATTAAAATTTACTTTCATACAATTTTTTCAATCCACTTTAATACCATACAGAGTCCTACCAGAAGCAGGCATATTTAAATTTATTGAGTAAAATCGGTTGATCTTTCTTTATTTTATATTTTCAAATATTTTTTGCTATTTTCACTTATTGAGAAGTGAAAAGTTTTTAACTTTTTTAAAGTTTAATTTTAATTATTATTATATTATATTATATTATAATTATATTATATTATATTATATTATATTATAAAACATTATGTATATTATAATTTCCAAGTTAGTTGGCTTTTTTTTGTGGTTTCCTGTCTGTGCCTGCCTTTGTGGTAGTGTGGTTGCCTCCCACCTTTGGATTTGTGATTCATAATGATTCTAGTTAACAGAGCGCATAACCATTATCAGTTTCTAGTGCAGGTTACACGTTATCATTGATAAGATATAACTTTCTACTTTCTTTTTGGAAATTAAATTTTGCTTACTCTCAACTTATGGTATTTATTGAATTATGCCTATCATTAATTTTAAATAACAAGTTTTAATAAATAATTATTTCATACTAAATTTACTCATTGTTTGAATAATTGGGGTTTGTTTACATTTACATTTAATTTATTTACTACCATTCTATAATGGTTTTTCAATTTATTTTGATAAAATTTATTCAATTTATGTTGTTTGCGAAATTTATTTCGATTTTAAATTCATTTTTTATTTATTTGAATAATAATGGCTCTAAGAACGTCTTTGATTTCATTCCCACATCTAGTTGCTTTAACTTCTTCTACTTTAGAGTCAATAATTTGTCAATTAGAGGCTCTTTATCCTACAAATCCTCAATCAATGCGATTTTACTTATTCCTTGATTAAGGACAGAATATCAACATGCTGAGGAAAAGCTTGATGTTTATCTTAAATTAGAATTATTGCCTGACGGCTTGGATGAAGCTATGTTAGAAGCGAGGGTTTCCTTAACAAGGGTGAATTGTTGTTCTATAAAGCAGGTGCTTCCGCAACTGTGGCCCCTAGTGCTACTTCAACTAGTGTTGATGGAAGTTTTAAACTTTCACATTCTTCTTTAAACACTTCTTTATTAAATAATTCAGTCTTTGCCCAAATTTAATGGTACTTCTAATTGGAATAAATTTTATAATAAATTTGTTTCCTTAGTTCAGGAAATTGTTATGGATAAGGTAATGGATCGATATCATAATAAAAGTGTTTTAATTAAAATTTATTGTAATAAATTGTGGAACCTCACAAAGGCTACCCGTAATTCTGCATCATCTATTCACGATTTAGTTGACACATATACTGTGAACTTTGATTTACTTAAGTCGCTTAATGTAGTTGACCCTTATCCAGTTATTTATGCTCATTACCTTTTGTCGTCTCAACCTCATTTCTTGAAAGGTCAACTGGCACTCGTCTCTTTCCGTCAAGCAATGATGCCCATTGCTTCTTTACCTCTAGCTACCATTTCTGTTTCAACTCTCCCATGATTATTTTTTTTTTTTTTTTTTCCGTCACGAAAGGTATTGTATTATCGGGATGATCTTTTTTGGCACCTTAGCTTTAGCTGACTGATCATCTTTTAAATCAACATAGTGGTTTTAAATCAAATTTAACAAAAGAACTAAGGATGTTTCAAAAATCCAAGATGATAAAAAAATAAAGGTTAAATAATTATAATATGTTAGAAATTTAGTATAGCTATAAAAAAGCTGTTCCATCCCCTTCATCTCCCCCTCGAACAGAAAGGAGTAAAAATAAAACTGAAGTTCAATAAAAAAATTAATACCTGATTGTTAGTAAAAACTCGGAAAATATGTAATTGAGCATCAGGAGCGAGACCAAGGCATTCTTTACTACTTGCAATGAGTCCAGCAACAAATGTGCCATGCCCTAAGCCATCTTCTAAACTCTTTTCATGAGTCCAATCAGAACGCTCCACAATTTGTCTAAAATGAGGATGGCTTTTTGAAAGACCTGTATCAAAAACAGCTACTTTTATTCCTGCACCTGTAAACATAGAATTAATTTATTTCATAAAAAAAAAAAAAGGGAAAGCCATAGCCAATAAATATGAAAAACAAATGCTCTAGATTTTTGTTATAATTATTATTATTTTTTTTTTGACATGGAGAAGGATAAAACTATTTGTATTATGAATTATTCTAAATTTATCAGACTGATACAACCTAAGCAAGTAAATAAGCAATAAAAGTATTATAAGTTATTATTTTTACTCTAAGACTCGCAAGCACTTTATGTATTAAAAAGAGATTTCCATTTTCTACACAGCTGCTAAAGGAATAAATTGTAAATGCAAAATATAACTAAAGATATTAAGTGAATTTCTTATAAGCACTATAACTTCAAGAATAATAAAAAATTATTGAATAATAAAACATTTTATTTGTCATTCCAAAAATTGTATTAATTCAAAATGCCATAACTGATTATTTTAATGCAAAAATAGGTAAGGAACAGGTCTTCCAACCGACTATTGGGATATACAGCCTCCATGACAATAAAAGTGAAAATCAACTTAGCTGCCTCAAAGAACTGGTCATTGGAAGCTGATTCTACCCCGGGAAGAACATTCATAAAGGAACATGGCGATCTTCGGATAGTAGAACGGTGAATAAGATAAGAATTAGGGATTGATAAGTTATTTGCCAGATCTATTATTTTGTTTTTATTGAAAACTAGTTTCGAATGTTATACATTCATCTTCAGTTCTAAAAATGCTCAAAAATAAGCAATTCAAAATACAGTTTGGTATTATTATACACACTAAATTAAATGTAATATGAATTAGTATTATAAAACATTTATGAATTATGAATTTAATTAAGACAAGAAATCAAATAAATGTTGGTAATCACCAAGTAAATTTTATTATCTTTAAGTAAATTATATCAAACAGAAAAGTTTGTATTGGTTTGTTCTCACACTGAACTAGTAATGGAAGAAAGGAGGTGTGTTCATAGGTAAAAGGTTTAGGGGTCGGAGTTTTTCCAGTAATTCCAATGAGTAATTGTTTTTTCTGTTATGGCTGGGAATAATATTAAGATTGGACAATTGGAAATATTTATTTGGCCATTTCAGCAAAAATCTGAATTGGATTTGAAGAATTTTATTATTTCAAGTGCTTCATATATATTTAATTTGAGACGGTTTTTAATGTGATGTATTAATTTAACTCCTGAGCTGAGTATTTGATGAATTTATGTTTTGTTTTTTTTCATTTAAATGAATTACAAAGCTGGAATTCTGTCTTATTATTATATGCACGTATATGTTCCTTTAATCTCTGATTTAGTGATCTCCCAGCTATTCCCGTGAATTTTGCAGCACAATTATTACAATTTAGTTTGTATACCCTGCTTTTTTGGAAAGGGTCACTTTTGCCTTTAGGAGACGTTCAAAAGACGGTAAATCATGCTATTAAAGCTTGCGACTTTGTGTGTTATCGGTTTCCTAGCTTCATTGTTCATAATGACATCCGTGTGGATGGGTTTCTGGTAAATTCCAAATTCATGACGTTTGTTTTTTATTGAGATACCAGAAACCCACCTACATGGATGTCGTTATAAACAATGAAGCAAGAGACCGATAACACATAAACTCGCAGCCTTTAATAGCATGATTTACCGTCTTTTGAACGTGCCATTAAATGAAAAGAATTATAATAAAGAAATTGAAATAATATATTCCATAGCAAAAAATAACATGTACAATAAAACCACTATCAATCACATTTAAAAAAAAAAAAAATACAAAAAAAGACAATTAATGATATCTATTCAACAGCCTCGAAGACAGACCCATCCCGAAACATTATGTCTTGATTCCATATTACGGCCCTATATCCACTAAAGTCGGAAATGAATTGAAAAAACTAGGATTAATCCCTGCAATTAAAATAGAAAAAACCTTATCCTCATATTTCCCTTCTCCTGAAGACAAAATAGACCCTTTCCAAAAAAGTGGAGTATACGAACTAAATTGTAATGATTGTGCAGCCAAATCACGGGAAAAACTGGAAGATCACTAAATCTTTCATATATATTTCTAAATGAGATTTAAGATTAAGGGCTCATATACATGCATATAATAAGACAGAGAATTCCAAAGCAATTCTTTTAAATGAAAAAAAAAAAAAAAACATAAATTCACCAAAGACTTAGGAGCTAAATTAGACATTCAATACATCACGTTGAAAACAGTCTCAAATTAAATATATATGAAGCACTTGAAATAATAAAATCCTTCAAAATCCAATTCAGATATTGGCTTAAATGACCAAATAAATATCTCCTACAGTCCAATCTTAAATTTAATCCCATCCTTAGCAGAAAAAAACAATTACTCACCGGAATTACTGAAAAAACCCCGACCCCTAAGCCGTTTAGCTATAAACATCTCACCTTTCTTCCATTACTAGTTCAGTGTGAGAACAAACCATTCTGTTGGATATAATTTACTTAAACCTTGGTGAGTGAGTACCAACATATATTTGATTTCTTGTCTTAATTAAATTCATAAATGTTTTATAATACTAATTTATATTACATTTAATTTAATGTGTATAATAATACCAAACTGTATTTTGAGTTGTTTATTTTTTAATTTGTATGTGTTTTTAGAACTGTATACGAATGTATAACATTCGAAACTAGTTTTCAATAAAAACAAAATTATAGACCTGGCAAATAATTTATCAATCCCTAATTAGATTGATCCTTCTATATCATCATGTGTACGTCAAGTGAATCAGATTGACCATATTATGATCAGAAGGCGGTAAAAGTCTAATTTGATGAGCTGTAGATCCAATCGAGGGGCTAACATGGATACTATACCATTACCTATACCAAGATCAGAATATCAAATGTTAGAAAAATCAAGGGAAACAAGAGAGAAAGAATAGCGATGTCCAAGCTTAAATACCCAGAAGTGAATGCAGGATATCCTCGGAAGCTAGATTAGATGGTTTTGAATGCAGGAATGCCGGATGGTTCTGTCCAGGAACAATGGGATATACTTTTAACATCAGTTACAGAGGTGACAAAGGAAACCATAGGTTTGGAAGAACGAATAGTCAGGTCTCTATGGTTTGATGCGGATTGTGCAACAGCCACAGAAGCAAAATATATAGACTACAAGAATATGATACAGAAGCGTTAAACTAGGAGGGAATCGAAGAAGTACAAGGACAGGAGCATTGCATGAAGAAGAGGGGATGGGAAAAGAAGCAGCTTGAGGAAATGAAGAATATAGAATTCAGGATCAATCCAGAATGTTCTACAGAAAGGTTAACCAAAGTAGAGCACCATTCAAACCACGGGTCAATGCATGTAGGAAGGAGGATGGATCCATGATCACTAAAAAGGATAATATACTGGCACAAGGGTCTGGTTACTTTGATGCACTCTTGAACGAAGATGCAGGAAATCCAGATGAGTCTGTGATCCCAAGTAGGGAAGATGATGAAGACCCCCTGATACACCGACATATGATGATTTTTTTCGAGGCCATAAACGGCTTGAAAAATAAAAAAGCTCCAGGGGAGGATGGGATTTTGGCTGAACTTCTGAAGCATGGAGGTGAGGAGTTTCAAAGAGCCCTCTACAACATTATTTTGTCCATCTGGATTGAAGAAAAAATGACGAATCAGTGGAAGAAGGGCATAATTTATCCACTGCACAAAAAGGGTGGCATTCTGGATTGCTCCAATCACAGAGGGGTCACACTTCTTCAGTGCGCCTATAAAGTACTGTCAAAAATTATATACTTAAAGTTTCTCTGATTCGCTAAGAGAGAGATTGGCAGGTACCAGGCGTGTTTTAGGATGATAAATCTACACTTGATCAAATATTCAGCATCCGGATGAGTCTAGAAAAATCATATGAGTACAAGATGATGATCCACCACTTGTTTATCGACTTCCGCAGTGCCTATGATAATATTAAAAGGCATAAGTTGTAAGTGGCCCTCTATAAAATGGGAATTCTGTTGAAACTAGACCATCAAATCAGGATGACATGAGGTGCGCTGTTAGGGGGCAATCAGACATTTGCCGGAATTTGTTTCTGCACGAGGTATTAGGCAGGGTGATGGGCTTGCCTGCCTGCTATTCAACTTGGCCCTAGAAAAGGTAATGCGTGATTAGAGAATACAGACAACCGACACTATATTTAACAAGTCTGTTCAATTACTTGGCTTTGCAGATGATTTTGACCTTATTGCAAGATCCTTCAAGTGAGTTTCATGCTGCAAAAGAAATGAGAATGGCGGTTAACCAAGAAAAAAACAATTATTTGCGAGTAGGGTCTGGAGCAGATACAGCAGGGTGGAAATCAGTAGTGATGGGTTCATTTATCTTCCATCGCGTTGACCAGTTAAAGTATCTGGGGTCAATGATAACTTCTGGAAACAAAATCAGTATAGAAATCAGTCAGCGGCTCATCAATGCCAATAAGTGTTATTTTGGCCTCAACAGACATCTAAAAAGCTCATCATCAGCATCCCGCTCTAAAAAGTATCAGTTATATAGGACCCTCATCAGGCCTGTCCTAACCTACAGCTCGGAGTCCTGGACTCACAAGTTCAGAAGAAAAAGCACTTTATATTTTAGAGAGGAAAATCCTTCGCCGCATATTTGGACCGGTGAAGGATGGCAATAATTAGAGAAGGAGAATAAATGCAGAGGTTTATGGGCTCTAAGGAGCGGGGAGATGTTATGAGGTTCATAAATGCCAACAGAGGAGATCCCCAAGAAGTTGCTGAATGGGAGACTGTAAGGGATCAGAGGATGAGGCAGACTGCGATTAAGTTGGAAGGATGCTATAGCCAGAGACGTCCAGGAGTTGCTGTGCACCCGCAACTGGCAAGAGACTGTGATATGGTTCACAAAAATATTATCAAACATCAGCAATTCTTAGAGCCAGAAAAACTACCGACACAAAGACACGTGTTATACCGACACGTTTTTCGACACCAATATCCAATAAACACACAAAAAGCATAATAGAACTTTTTAAAAATATATTAAATATCTAATAGTTTAG
Organism: Rhaphigaster nebulosa; assembly: GCA_948150685.1. Lineage (NCBI taxonomy): Eukaryota > Metazoa > Arthropoda > Insecta > Hemiptera > Pentatomidae > Rhaphigaster > Rhaphigaster nebulosa. The sequence goes on from OX411307.1 coordinate 52,477,471, forward strand.
AACTAATAGAATTATTGCTAAGATTTTATTAATTAAATATTACCTGTAATTCCCATTCCCCATAATGTATCTGCTTGCAAAATACTAGTAATCTGTCTTTTATTCGTTGCTCTAAGGAGAACTCTGCCAGTTAATTTACTTTTAGATTCCCAGAACTGGAAAAAGTAATAATACAAATTATTATTGCTGTATAGACTATAGAATTAATTCATTATATTTATATATAATGATTTATTCAATTAATAAAAAACAATATATATTATCATCAAGAAACAAAAAAATCTTCTCCTAAAATGAGTTTCAGGAGAATTTCGGCCCTGGCTGTTTGTCGATTGTTTAATTAGGATGTGGTGGAAGTATGAGCCTGGATTACGATTGTATTACTATAAATTGCATATTTGTTTACGAGAGATCCCGTCTTAGAAGCCCTCAGGACTTATAAAGAACATAAAATATAAATAAATAAATTAAAAATTATACAATTGTTACGGGCACTTAAATGATTGCACTAATATAAGCTCGATAATGTAATTAAACTAAATGATGTCGATCAAGCTACTAACTATTGCATTTATGTGGCTCATTGATGTGGAAGGAGACTGAAAACACTTACCTCCCTACCATTTCACCGCTAAATAAGTGCATTTTCAAAGGAACCCTTTCGAATATTTTAAAAATTGACATTGTTTTTTAAAGAAGAATAAGTTCTCTACATGTTTCAATTGAAGACTTTTTCGTTATTGTTGGCAGTTTAATTGCCACAACTCTTGAAATGTCAACTTTCATGAGAACGACTTGAAAAAATCGATTTTACTGGTATTTTTTAGTGTCTAAGCCAATTATTTTCTTTAAGATATTCTATCTCATATGATTCTCTAACTATTCAGCTTTGAAACAAAGTCAATTGTGGCGAAATTAAGCCAAATGGTGAATGACGGTGACCAATAAACTAAATCAGGTCAAAGACGGTAGTCCGCCATCTTTGGACGCTATTTTAGTAATTAGAGATTGATAAATTATTTGCCACTTCTATAAATTTGTTTTATTGAAAACTAGTTTCGAATGTTAAACATTCATCCTCAGTTCAAGACTTAAATGGATTAAATTAAACAGAAAAGTTTGTACTGGTTTCTTCTCGCATTGAATTAACAGTTTTTGTGAGGTGCGGTAATTTTTTTTTTCTGGGAACATTGGTTTTCTTTCAATCATTAGTCACAAGGAACTCAATGATGGGCAATTTGTAGGGAAGTGGAGAGGGGGGTGCACGGTAGGGGGGTCTGGCCCACTGACTAATGCTCCTTTCCTATCTTCATTCAGATCCCTCTTTTTTCAACACCTCACATCCCAAAGAGATGCTAGATTAGTTGAGAGTTATATATAAGGTAAGATACAGATACAGATATATAAGGCAAGTCGCGGTAAGCGCATACCAAAATTTCTTCTTCTTCTTCTTTGTCTTCCTCTTATGCCATTAGCTAGTGTCGAGGAGCCTCAATCCAGCGTAACCACTCCTCTCGGTCCCTGCTTAGCCGCTTCATCTCATTGAGCGATTTGCCTCTTTTACTTCCAATTCTTTGGATATATTCTTGGTACGTAATTCTGGGGCGTCCGCGTGGTCTCTTTCCTGTGGGTCGAGCCTCTAATACCTTTATAGGATTTGTGTCCTCGTTCATCCGACAGACATGACCAAACCACTGTAGTTGCCGTCTTTCTAGAGTGGTTTTAAGCTCTGTAACGTCTAGTTGCTCTCTAATGCTTTCATTCCTAATGCGATCCCTTCTAGTTCTCCCAACAGATCTGCGAAGAAACCTCATTTCCGCTGCCGTTATGCGACTAGAGTGTCTGTCCAGTGTTGTCCAGCTTTCTCCGCCATAGGTGAGTGTAGGTAGGTAAACAGACTTATATACATGCATTTTTGTCTTCTTATCTACTTCTCGGTGGCCGATAATGCTATTAGTAATCTGGTAATACACTTGATTCGCCTAACTTATTCTGTTTGATATTTCGGCATCTATCTTACCCGAGCTACTAATTACGGTCCCTAAGTAGGTATATTCCTTCACTACCTCAAGTGTCTCGCCATTGCAGATGAGTTGGACATCTTCCTGTTCTTCCCTCGCCATAACCAGCACTTTACTCTTGTAGGTGTTAATTTGCATCCCTTTCCTGAGCAACTCTTCTTCCCATTCTACCAGAGCTTGTTGTAGTTTGGTCTTGGTGTCGGCTATTAGGACTATGTCATCCACGTATAAAAGGCTTTGAACGAGGACAGTTCTCATATTCCATTTCCCGATTGTTGTCCATGCAGTTCGGCGCTTGCAGATTTTGTGGATTTCGTCCATTACGTTTATAAATAGAAGGGGACTTAAGCTATCTCCCTGTCTAACTCCTCTCGCAATTGGAAAAGGTTCCGATTCCATACCATTTATTCTTACCACTGCCATGGCACCTTGGTAGGCTGACTGTATGGCTGCCAGCAAGTCTCCAGGTACACCCTTGGCTATTAGTGCATTCCAAATTTCTTTTCTTGGGACCACATCAAACGCTGCCTTCAGATCAAGAAATGCAAGATATAGATTCTTATCTCTGTCCCAAGCTTTCAAAAGATTGAATTTGGGTGAATGAAAAATAAATTCTATTAGAGTTGTCCACCTACTACATGGTAGATATTTCAAGGGAGGTAATTCCAGAGGATAGTGGAACTGGAAATAAAGGAGCGTTAGAATGTTATAGTGCTGTGGGAAGGGGTATAGAGGTCAGAGAGACGGGATCTTGTTTTCTGTGAATGGATTGAGAATTTGAATTGTAGGAGATTGTAGATATAGGATGGGTGGTGGGGATTGATGGTTTGGACAATTTAAGATCTGAGGAAATATTGTCTATGGATGGAGGGGATGAGCCACTTCAACTCGCTGTAATGGTGGGACACATGAGAAACGCCTTGAGGCACCGAAGACAAATCATAAAAAGCAGTTCATGATTTGTTTCCATTTGTCCTCAAGTACAAACGAGAGGCCACCGCATTCCACACACCTATAGTCAAAGTGCGGGGAAAGAGTCAAAGTACGAGAAACTTACGGGTAGGTTGTGGCAGAAGATGGCGATAACGATGTAACAACTAAGGGCACTTACTCACCATCATGAAATTTGGGTGATTTGAAGTTTCTAAGAAAGAGCAACATGCTTTCTATTAGCATTATACATAAACAATTTTTTTATAAGAAAAGTTTTTTTTTTACATTCATCTCAAAATATTAGAAGTCCATTAATATTTTGTTTCAATCCTTATTGTATATTTACATTCTATTTTATCTTAAAACTGAATACTGTATAAAAAGTTGTTATATCCTATTCCTCAATATCGATCCTTTTTCCTGATATTCCACTTCCCACAGTTATAGCTTAAGAGCCAAAGTTAAATTTGGTGACTTATTTGAAGAAAACTTTTATTCATACATCCATATAATGTCCATCCTCATTATTCAACTCATAACAATAGGATTTCAAAATGTTGGCCAAATAAACTCGACATTTTTTTATTTGAACAGTGCACTCAATCGGAAAATTTATGGCATATTAAATTAAAGAGCATCAAATTCTGCCTCTAATGAGTACCACAACATAATAATTTGGATAGCTGGTGTCGTTGAAAACTACGGTAAAAAAACGACGATTTTGTCAAAAACAGAGACTGAGTACTATATATAAGTCTGCAGCTTGGATATGAGTACTCTAAGAGAAAAACCCGTGTAATAAAAGTTGTAGAGCATCAAATTCTGCATCCATTGAGCGCAACAAAATTTTAATTCAGTCAAGTACGCCTCTCGAAATTGGCAATCTCCCGATTTCCGGCAATTGGCATTTTAGCCTGGTAGAGATATCACTTTGGTTTGCAAAAACGGAGTAATATTAATTTTCAGGTATGTTATATGTGTTACCCCTTATAAGAAAAATCCAATTTTTCGAATTCCTCCTTATAGTGCATTTTTCGCCATCTTAAAAAAAACGCTAAGAAAAAGCTATTTTCAGTTTTTCCCCTGAAATTCACTTCCAGTACATTTAAGGAAAAAAATTGTAATAACCAATTTTAAAGAACGTTAAATTTCCTGCAAGTTTTGTAGGTAATATTTTTAAATATTCGGAATAGCTACTGAGATACGGGGGCAGTGAAAATCTGTAAAAATGTTCAAAAAATTCAAATAGCTGGATATGTCAGAGGTTTCGCATTAGATATGATTTATTTAAAGCACACATAAAACTACAGACACCCCATATGCTTGCAAACTTTGTCTTTCAACATTGAGAGGGGGCGGTTTTCAAAGTGGTGGCCAAAAAAAACTCGAAATTTTAGGATGTTTTTTTTTTTTATTTTCACAAATAATTCCAAAACAGCGCATTCTGTCGAAAAATTTATGTTATGTTTTGCGTCTAATGAGTACCACAACATAATTTTGGTAACTGGTGTGATCGAAAACTACGGTTAAAAACAACGGTTTATTCAAAAACAGAGACAGAGTAGGTACTATATATGAGTCTGCGATCGTAGTTTTCGACCACACCAGTTACCCAAATTATTAAGTTTTGGCACTCATTAGCGCCTTTGTCATCCGATTTTACGAAGAGTTGAAGTGGCTTTACTCTTCCTACCGTCAAAAGTATTTCACAGCATCCTTATTCTACCAAGCTATCCAATCCCACCGTTCATCATACATCTTCGACCTCATTCAATTCAAATTTTCTGTCCATTCCCGCCTTACCCGTCTCGGCCCTCATAGTCCAAGAGCCGAGGTGAAATTTGATGACTAATTAGAAAAAAAACTTTTGGTTATATATCCATATAATTTCCATCTTTATTATTCAATTTGCACTTGTCTGCTAACTCATAGCAGTCGGGTTTCAAAATAGCGGACAAAAAGACTAGACAATTTTTTGTTTTTTCACTTTCCTAAGCAGTGAATTCTATCGAAAAATTTAAAATATATTAAATTAAAGAACATCAAATTGTGCGTCAAATGATAATTTGGATAAATGGTGTGGTCGAAAACTATGGTAGGAAACCCCGATTTTGTCAAAAACAGAGTATTACATATGAGCCTGTGACCATAGTTTTTGACAGCAACAGTTACCTGAACTATTAAACAGTTTTTTCAATATGGCGAAAAACACAACAGAAGAAGGAAGTTGAAAACTGGGATTTTTCTCATGAGGGGCAACACATACAACATACCTGAAAATTAATATTACTCCATTTTTTGCAAACCAAAATGATATTCTATTGGGCTAAAATGCCAATTGCGGGAGATTGCCAATTTAGAGAAGTGTACTTGACTGAATTAAAAATTGTTGTGCTCAATGGACACAGAATTTGATGCTCTACAACTTTTATTAGGTGAGTTTTTCTCTTAGAGTTTCCAAGCTGCAGACTTATATATAGTATGTTTCGTATTTAAAGGCGTAAACACTTAGGCCGTCAACACCTATTTCTTTTGTTAGAAGTTATTACATTACGACTTGTAATTTTCATTTTTATTCATTTATTGATTTTTCTTTAATTATCTGTTAACTCATGTGTTCCTATTTATCTACTCTAAGGCTCCGGAGCCCACTTATCACTGCTAGTAATTGTTATTACAGAGGGACTTGTCCCGGAATAAATAAAGAGTTTAATATTATTATTCTTAAAACACAATATCACTTTTTGATTTGAATAAAAACTGGGTTAATTTGTACAAACAAAACTTCTGTGCCTCATTCAACGTTTAAACAGGCGGAGAAACAAAACAAGTGAGTAGAAAGAATGGAACAATGTCCAGGAAAGCCAAAGGATATTGAGAAACAAGTACCCATAGACCCACCTTTTAAATTCAAAGAACTCAAGTTCAGAATCTTTCCTACAAAAACTGTGAATAAAAATTAAATCATAAATTTTAATAATAACATTTAGTTTACATATACACTACAATTTATTTTACTACAGTATAGTCTGTAATAAAATTGTTTGTACTAATAAAAAATTAAAATTAGTGTTCAATAGTCGAGAAACTTCAATATGTTCATTCTGTAAAAATAATATAAAGAATTAAAATCTTCTAATTCTGGTTTACTGTTCCAACTTGGAAAAAATGTTTCAAACTGATCCTAATTTTATATTAAAAAAAAAAAACCAAGATTAGTTCAGATAATTGACAGCCCGGTCAATTAACGTTGATTCCCTATTGTACTCAGATATATTTACAGCCATCTTGTAGCTCCAACTTAAATCCCATAGAGAATATCTGGGGTAAGCTTTGCAGGCACACAAGCCAACTATCCATTTTAAAATTTTATTTAAAATAATGGTGAAGTAGCAGGCATAATTTAAGCGGTGCAACAAATTTAAAAGTATGAAATAACAGTAAAATCTGTCATTCCACTCAGAACAGATAATACCCATTATTAGGTATTTAGTAACTATGAATATCAAAAGGAATCTTTATCCCTTAACATAAAAATTAGTACAAAATCTTTTATTATTTTTCTAAAACAATGCAATCTATTTGTCAATAATAATATAATATTACCTTTTTTGTATACCTATTAGGATTGCCCTCTTTCTGCTGTTCATCATTTTCTATAAATTTTAAATTTCTTATAACTAAACGCTGTGGGGTAACTCGTTTAATAGATGGAAAAGCTTTTAGTTTAGCTAAGCAATTAGTTCTTGTTCCTTCCTCAACCTAAAAATAAAAACAAAAGATATTCAGACTCAAAATATAACATCAGGATTGCAAGTCATTTACATTCAAATAACATCCCAATCATACCTGATTCAGCACTTTCAATTTTCTGGTAATACAGAATAGTATATTTTATTAAATATACTTTAAAAAACGTTAAATCTCTATTATGTTAAATCTCACTCCATAAAATTAAGCGGTACATGGCTTTCTTACTGTTATATTAACAAACAGTTCGTTAAGCTATTATGTTTCATTCGCACATAATTTTCAAAAAATGAAATGTTGAGGATTTACTAATATATAGTATTAAATACTTTTCTTAAAGAATATAAACTCATTTTTCGACGTTTTTCGAATTAGCCAAATTAACTATTAAAATGGTAAAATAAACTGTCGACTATATTACTTAGCAATATATAAAAATATTTGACTAAAACATATTTTTAATATAATTTAAAATATTGATACACTATTTATTAATGAATTATTAATTAGTAAGATTTTATACTGTAATTCTCTCATTAATAATATTTTAAATTTAGAAAGAAAACAAACTTTTCAGATGAAAAATCAGATAAATTAAAAAATAACAGCAATATTATATGCGCAAAAGTTGATGTCCATTTACAACTTTCACTTACCACCCTACTTGAAATAAATTTTTAAATTTTCTATTTAGTTTCCATGAAAACATATTTGTCTTTGAATAATATAAAAGTAGAAAATGCAACAATCATTAAAATTAATGAGTTTTTGTCACTCTTAACTACCTTCTACGGCTTTATATGTTAGATATTATTTTTTTTTAATTTTTAGCTTTCCAACACCATATTATAAATATATATTACTATTCTTATTTCCGGAAATTTGATTACATCTGGGAATACATTTTTCCTTTGGTTAATTACTAAATTCCTTCATTGATTATATTTATCCATTTTTTATTACTACTAGCAATGAGAGGCAGTTAATTATTTCAAATAAACAAAATTAAAGATACTTTAGAGAAAGCCATTTTGAAAATTCTGCATTCAAGACCGGTCGGACAATTCCAATGAGGATAAGACCTAGCAGATATTAAAGAGCTTATTTGAGATATTTGATCAATCGTTAGAGCCTTTTTCGAGAAAGTTGTAAAAATGTGTAAAATCAATAATTTAAAGAAGCATTTCAGGTAAGTCGATTTAACGGACAGGGCAAAGAGGTTCAAAGGGACGGGTGCAGTACCCCAGGGTTCAGTGCTGCAACCCCTGGTGTGAAACATCAAGTACGATAGAGTCCTCAGGCTTAGCCTACCAAAAGTTGCTAAAATAGCAGATTTTGCTGATGACGTCGCATTGGTGATCGCGGCAAAATACAAAGAAGAAGTGACCCAGAAGGCCAACCAAAGTATTTCACCGTTCCGCAAGTGGCTGGCATCCGAGGGGCTGCAGCTGGCAGACAACAAGACAGAAGTCCTTCTTATCAGTAGCAGGAAAAAGAGGGAAGAAATCACTCTGAGAGTGGATAGGTAAGGATCCGGTTCAAGCCATCTTTAGCATATCTCGGGATCAGAATTGATGAAAGGCTAAGGTTCAAGGGGCATATCCAGCGGGCGTGGAATAAGGCGGCTAGAGTGACCACAGCACTGGCTCGACAAACGTGCCTGGTATATACTGGCTTACAGAAGACCGATGGCGCCCGTATATCACCGGAGTGCTTTAAGAGTGATCAGCGCGTTTTATACGACGCTGAGTGTGTGGTGGCCAGCATGCCACCAACAGAGCTGATCGCCGAAGAGAGGAGGCGCTCGTATAACAGCGTTGACCGCATTCCCAGGGTCGAAGAAAGAAAGGAAACAGTCGGCAAATGGCAACGACGCTGGGATGTAGCAACGAAAGGAAGGTGGACACACAGGCTGGTTCTCGATATCCAACCCTGGGTGGATAGAAAATATGGAGACGTTGACGACTATTGTGTGAGTTGCTTACAGGACATGGCTCCTTTCCAGCCTAGCATAGATTTAAGCTGGACAACACAGCAGAATGTCCAGTATCCCAGAGCATGGAACACGTATTCTTCTGTTGCTCCCGTTTTCAGAAAGATAAGGAAGAATTTCGAAGTCTGTGAATCAGAACGACTGGCGATAACATCGTCAGCTTATTGCAGGAGTGTTGAATGGCTGGCCAAAGTCTAGCAGCACAGATCATCAAGCAGCTGAGAAAGGAATAGAAGGGAAGGCGAGCCTAATAAAATGAGGCGGTACTCAGCCACTCTCCCTCCACGAACCTATCGGTGATCCCGTGGAGGGTGGGAAACAGGTGTAGGAAGGTGATTTTAGTGAGTAAAATTCCCACACACGGATGAGTACGGGCCTATCCGCGTCTTTTGAAGATTTCCACTTGCTCTAAAAAAAATTTAAAAACAAAAAACGTAGACCATTTAGCGAGACTTGGTTATTTGGGCTAAGGGGACTTTTAAACGTGTATTTCCGATGAAAACTCGGATTCAAAACTTTTCACGATCGTAATACTTTTCCTTACTATATAGTTCATATATAACTAAGTAAGTGAAAGTAACTAACTATGAATGAGATAATAATAAAGACTATTATAAAAAATCTATAAATAATATTAATGAAATTATACAGGCTAATTTCTCAAAATAAAAACTAAAATTGAGCATAAATTGAACAGATAGATATGAATAAGAATTAATAAACCTATCTTAAATATAACGATTTAAAAAAAAAAAAATACATAATATATCTTCCAATACATCTTACATTAGTTAAAAAACAGACGTCGAATGCAAAAGAGTGCCGGATATTCGAGATTTTGTCCTAAAAGTATAGAGAAAAGCCATGTTTATGGAAGGTGTGTCATGAAGATTATCATGACTAGAGCCCAGATTTTGTGCAGTAAAACAAATTGTAAAACGTGCCATAAAAATGCCAAAACGTACAAAAATGTGCAACGAAAATTAAATTCTGCCAGTTACGTCGTTAATGCTTTAAAAAAAATAAAAAAAATCTACATATTTTGTTTTCTTTCATAAATTACTATTATATTTTTTCTTAATAAATTAGGTAGGTTGGAGCATTGTTATGTAAAATGTGAAACCCTCACGAGCTCTTACTAGGGTATTTTTTGCTACTTTTCGCACGATTATACGTAATTCACGCACTATGGCAACGCATTTTCTGCGTGTTTTTTAATGCCAACTGATAAATTTTTTAATAGCGTATCGCATGGTCAAGTGATACAATCCCAAATTTCTGCTGATATATCGATAGCTCAATCCTTGTCAAAAAAGTTGAACCATTCATCTCTGCCGGAAGAATTTAACTCCTTGGATTTACGATCCATTTTTATGGATTGTTTTTCAATTCTGATCATTTTTCCCATTTTGGGTTTATATTTGAATAAGTATAATGAATTAGATGAAAACCATGTGCAGATAACTAACTAGTTAATATCACAACTGTTTCAGTATGAATAACTTTTTTTGCTCGACCCATTTCGGATATTTATTTTTAATTAGGTTGTACGGATTTTTAATTCCCTTCACTTGTAAAATTTATGCGGGATGTTGTTTGTTATCATATCCACTAATTAATTTATTTTCAATAAATTATTGAACATATTTTTGTCCGAAATCTGTCTGTATGCATAATTATTTTGATAACAATAGACTGAGTGTAGTACTGTAGAACATAAAAGGAAGTGAATGGATTTATAAGGATTAACTGGCTTTCCACGAATCTAAAAAGATCAAAAGAAACTTCAATTTTCAGTTTCAGTTCCAGAAAACTGAATTATATTTAATTTGTTATAAACAGAAACGTATTACTTCGTGAATCTGTCCAATGTAATTTCGGTTCAATGTTTATATTTTCAAGGAATTTACAAATATTTGTTTTTAATTACGGCTAAATGTATAATTTATCCAAAATTGTTTAAAATGTGCAATTTCTTGCAAATTAAAACTTACATATGTCAATCCGGATGCCTTAATTCGTGTAATAAAACTTGTCCCTGATCGATTTCAAGCAAACGAAAAAAAAGTGCAATTGCACGAGAATCCGGGCTCTAATCATGACAAAGTTAAACGACGATTTACTGGGAACTTCTAAAACAAAGAACCCTAATGCCAACAGGGAAACGGCTCATAAGAAGCTTTTCTCCAATCGGCTCGGCCGTGAATGATTCCTTAATTTGGACCGTGAACAAACAGACCCGAATCGAATGGCTCCGGTACAAATGGCTCCGTCCTCTCGCAACTTTTAGGTTGATCGCAGAGCAACTGTCCCGCTTTGGTGCTTTTTCCAATTTAAATGGAATTTTTTCTATTCCAATTGTAATCTTTACCGTTTCAATTGTGACTTTTTCCATTACCGATGTGACCCAACAAGACCTGAATTAATTCATAAATATCATATCTTATTTCTTTTTTTTATTTAAAAATAATCACTTTTATTTAATAGCGACTTTTGAAATAATTTCGGCATATTCTTCCCATTTTTTTTCGTCTTTTAGATAATTGATTAATGCTGATTCTAAAGACTTATCAGATTTAAAAACAGCATTATTGGTCTATTTCTTTTTGAATATTTATTATTATAAATGTTTTATTTTTGAAGGAAGAAGGGGAGGAGGAGGGGGGGGGGGGTGCTAATTTCGAATAAACTATCGAAATGTAATTTCAGCGCAAACATTTCCAATAAATTATTACGGTACGTTCACACATTTGGCAAACCTTGGCAAATCAAGCGTGCAAAGGGAGTAGTTTTGCTTGGCTTGACTTCTTTACTAAGTTTTGTTTGACTTCTCTATGTTTGAGTCCGATCCGGTTCTTACGGGAAGCGCCAGATCAGTGTTGTATCCACATATTTGTGTATTTATAAAAAATATATATTTGTATGTTTTTAATTGTTTCTAACAAAATATTTTAAACTGATTAAAAAAATGAAAATTAAATTTAAAAAGTTGGAATAGTCGGAATAGCAGCGTGTGGATAGATTATACCACAGTCAAATTTCACTTTGGGGTAGAAAGAATCCAGGGGAAGATGAATTTCATACATGTTTTAGAAGTCATTAAAACATACGTCTCCTAAGTCCTCAAGAATCCGAGCCGCGGAACATTTTCAAAATGGCGCCTGAAGTAGCGGCGGGGAATAATTTTTAAAAAAACTTTGTTGTTATCAGTCATAGAGATGTAAAACTAGTTCTATTCAAAGCATAATTAAATTATTTACAACCATTGCAATTATTTGCACCATTTTTACGCTCAAAAGCTCACTTAGATGAAAAGTGCAAATAGCCGGCGAGAAAAATTCTTCATGATTTTTAAATCGGCATTTTGAGTTGGAATAAATAAATTAAATGCAAAATACCTTCAAATAAATATTACAGCACTCTTCACGAAATTACATACTTTGTAACAATTTCGATGAATATGAAAGCTGTGAATATGAATATATTCGTATTCATATTCAAAAAAATTTATTGTGTGAATAGATTCGTATTCATATTTGTGATTAGGAATACGCCCATTCCTGACTCCAAGATGGCGGAAAAGCTGGAAAGAATCGAGAGTTATGGACTCATCCAGTCCTCAGCAACCCCTGAGTCAGCAGTATGATGGTTCTAGTCTTCCCCCAGATCTAGACCATCCTATTTATTACCGTCTAGTTAGTCATACTTGTAGCTTCCTTTAGTTGTAACGTTAGTTCAGTATTGTACGTTTTCCTTAAATAAAGTTTTTAAAAAGTGATTTAGTGTGTCCAGCTATTTAATTGAGAGCAAACTGAATTTCATTTATGTTTTAGAAGTCATTAAAGTCTTATCTCCTACAAAGTCCCCAATAATCCGAACCGCGTAACGTATTCAAAATTGCGCCTGAAATAGCTGTGGGAAATAATTTTTAAAAACGCTATAATGTTTTTGTTATGAGCCATAGAGATGTAAAACTACTTCTGTTCAAAGCATTATTAAATTATCTACAAACTTTTTTTGAACCATTTTTATGCTCAAAAACTCACTTAGGTGAAAAAGTGAAAATAGTCGGCGAGAAAAATTCTTCATGATTTTTAAATCGGGATTTTGAGTGGGAAGAAATAAATTACTAAAAATATTCTCAAATAAATATTATAGTACTGTTCACGAAGTTACTATTTCACTGTATATTATTAATAAAACTCCAAATTTGGCCTAAACATCGGGATTCAAAGCGCGGACCAGCTCCGGCTCTCCTTGTACTTTTATCAGTTCCATTAAAATTTTATTAGTTATCCTATTATATATTTCTTTAATTTATTTCTAATAAGAAATAGTAGTATTATTTGTAAGGGGTGTTCTATGCTCAATATGAATTCATAATTAAATTTGGCTTCAGCTTACTAATATAAAATCACCATATTTAATCACATTTAATTTAATTTAATATTAAATCACCATATCATTTTAAATGAAAAAAATATGGCAAAGAAATAAAAACGAAAAAATTAAAATTAGATAAATTGTTGCAATCGTTGAAATGTTCGATCTTTTTATCTGAGATTTAGGATTCTCGTAAAGCAATTAGTAACCTCCTAAAGGAAACTGTAAATATGACGTATTCATTCCGATTTGTCAACAAATAGTTTTTATATTTTCGGTCTTTTTTTCTTTCTTTTTTAGCAGTTCTTACATTAGGTTGTAAAATGGATTTAGCAATTTGATTTACATGTGATGAAGCTTTAATTCCCAACTTGAGTGTATCAGTGAGAGAGAATGGTTTAAATAACTTAATTAACTGTAGTGAAGTTCTTTCTGACGATAGATGGAAAATTTGGTACAATAAGCACTCCGCAATTAGTATATTTAAATGCAGAAAAGATTATATTCGCTCCTTATCTATTTTGGGATAAAAACGAAAACTGGATAGAGTAGCAGAAGATACAAGTTTGATGAGAATTACTAGACACGACGTAGTATATTGTTTGATTTTAAATTACATTGTATCTTTTGGGCTGAACTTATAAAAACGAGGAAAATAAAAGAAATGGGTAAAATCAATGAAAAGCTCGTAGACTTCAAATTCATAAAATTGTACAATATTATACCAAAATAAATGATAAATCATCATCATTTGTCATGTGTAGGACTGATGAAATAAGATTTTGTAGCAGCAGAAGAGAAAATTCATCGAAATTGTTACAAACAATGTAACTTCGTGAACAGTGCTGTAATATTTATTTGAGGGTATTTTACATTTAATTTATTTCTTCCCACTCAAAATCCCGATTTAAAAATCATGAAGAATTTTTCTCACCGGTTATTTTCACTTTTCACTTAAGTGAGCTTTTGAGCATAAAAATGGTTCAAAAAAATTTGTAGATAATTTAATAATGCTTTGAACAGAAGTAGTTTTACATCTCTATGGCTCATAACAAAAACATTGTAGCGTTTTTAAAAATTATTTCCCACAGCTACTTCAGACGCAATTTTAAATACGTTCCGCGGTTCGGATTCTTGGGGACTTTGTAGGAGATAAGACTTTAATGACTTCTAAAACATAAATAAAATTCAGTTTGCCCTCAATTAAATAGCTGGACACACTAAATCACTTTTTAAAAACTTTATTTAAGGAAAACGTACAATACTGAACTAACGTTACAACTAAAGGAAGCTACAAGTATGACTAACTAGACGGTAATAAATAGGATGGTCTAGATCTGGGGGAAGACTAGAACCATCATACTGCTGACTCAGGGGTTGCTGAGGACTGGATGAGTCCATAACTCTCGATTCTTTCCAGCTTTTCCGCCATCTTGGAGTCAGGAATGGGCGTATTCCTAATCACAAATATGAATACGAATCGAATCTATTCACACAATACATTTTTATGAAAATGAATACGAATATATTCACACTAGTATTCATACACATTTGTTCGAATTTACAGGTGTGAATAAGAATATATTCGTATTCTCTCTACATTTACACCAATAAATGCAAATACGAATATATACGCACTCATATTCATATAAAGGGTGTCCCATATATACGGGGCACATTTGAAATATCTTAGAAACCGTTAGAGATATCGCAAAATTGCAAAGGACAAAAGTTATAGATCTCATCGAGATCTTTCAGATAACGTAATTATTAATCCCCCCAAAAAACTAGATTTAAGGCTTATGCGCTCGCTCAAAGGTCGGTGTTTCCTTTTTACCCAACAGTTTTAATACATTTTTGAAAACTACTCATAAAATAAAGTTCATTTTAGTTTTTTTGTTTCGCCTAGAATTTCGTCTAAACTGGCGGTCGATGTCTTGCCTATGTTCAATGCCACAACTGGAAAATTGACGTCTACGAACCTAAAATACGACTTTTTTAAATAATTTTTTCAGCAGATTCAAGTAAAAATAGTTCCCAAGTGATCAGGGCTCTATAGCAACTACTTTCAGCTACGATATTCAGATATTTCGCCAATATTTTTAGTGTAAATATTAAGTTCATGATAGTTTGAGGGTAAAAATCCTTTTCAAATCCCCTTCCCCTGACACACCTCATTTAGAATATCTTTTCTTGGAAATATCCTTTAAT
Organism: Rhaphigaster nebulosa; assembly: GCA_948150685.1. Lineage (NCBI taxonomy): Eukaryota > Metazoa > Arthropoda > Insecta > Hemiptera > Pentatomidae > Rhaphigaster > Rhaphigaster nebulosa. The sequence goes on from OX411307.1 coordinate 52,492,762, forward strand.
TCATCCTTCCTCCTCTATGTGATAGTATACCGCCCTCCTCATGTCCGATTTGATCCTACATTCGAATCCTCCCTCTTCACCTAGGTGCCTCTATATAACAAAGTGATTATAACCGGCGACTTCAACACTAATCTGTGCTCCGACTATTATGAGAAAACATATCTTTTAGACCTCATCCACTCCTTAGACCTTTTCATAGTACCCTTTCAACCCACCCACCACACTCAGTTTACTATTACATGGCTGGACCTTTTTATAATAGATTCCTTCCAAAACTTATTATCTTCCTCACAGAATCCAGTCCCCTTCCTTTCATGTCACGATCTTATCAAGATCTCCTATAATATTCCAACCCCTAAGCTCATTCCCAAACAAATTTCCTGGCGGGACCTCGACTCATTAACCTCTGAAAAACTAAAACCTTTCCTCGATTCACTTTTCCAATCTCTGGAGCCTATCTATTCCTTTTCCTTCATTGATAAAATGGTGGAATGCCTTTCCTCAAACCTCTCTATTTTCCTAAATCACCACGCACCCCTAACGACCTCCACCTTCAGACGTCCTGCGGCTCCTTGGATTAATACAGAAATTAGAGAGTTGATGAGGAGAAGAGATGCTGCCAGGAGACGCTTTCGACGAACACGTGCCACTGATGACTACTCCTCTTTTAAGTCCCTACGTAACCTCACCCAATCTTCCTTACGCCGTGCCAAGGCACAATATTTCCACATCACCTTATCACAAGCCAACGACTCCAAGTCCAGATGGAAAATTCTTAAAAACCTATCCGTAGTAAACTCCAAATCCTGCACGTATTACCCGGTTGCTCCTGACGAACTTAATTCCTATTTTGCTGATCGTCTTCTTATATCGCACTCTCCTCCATGCTTCACTCCACAAACATCCTTCGATCCTGAAAATTTCTACTTCACAAATATTTCCCCGGAAGAGTTACTCTCCTCAGTTCTCAAGTCTAGAACTAATGACTCTGGCCTTGATCACATTCCTGTGAAAATCATCAAACTATGTCTCCCTGCCATTTTTCCCTACTTTTTACATATCTATAATTTTTCCTTCCAAAATTCCATTTTCCCAACAACTTGGAAAAAAGCCATAGTCCGCCCGTTGAATAAAGTTCCGGTTCCCTCCACAGTTTCCGACTTTAGACCTATCTCCATTCTCTCCAACTTATCAAAACCACTTGAAAGAATAGTCCACTCCCAACTTAATAACTTCCTTGAGCAAAAAGCTCTCCTCAACCCTCTCCAGTCTGGCTTCCGATCTCTGTATTCCACGCAATCTGCCTTGTTGAAAATCACCCAAGATCTCCAATCCTCCATAGACCAACAGAAAATTACTATTCTTGTTCTATTCGACTTTTCAAAAGATTTCGACTCAGTTAATCATATCCTTCTTTCCAAACTCCAAGATCTTTCCTTATCAAATAGTGTCTTAAAGTGGTTCCTATCCTTCCTGTCTCTTCGCTCCCAAGGAGTTATCATCCCCAATAAACCTCCTTCCTCCCGCCTCCTACTAACACGTGGTGTTCCTCAGGGATCTTCACTCTCACCAATCCTTTTCTCTGTCTATATTAACGATCTTCCCGATTTCATTCATCATTCACAATATCACTTATATGCTGATGACTTCCAAATTTACCAATCCTTCCATCCTACCGAGATGCTTGAGGCTATCCGAAAGGTACAAGAAATATAGATTGTATCAACGCATGGGCAGTACGCAACGATTTGAGGCTGAATGTTAAAAAAACCCAGGCCATCCTCATCGGATCCAAGCATCTTCTCAATTCCCTTCCTTATTATCCCTTACTCTACCTCAACCGCCTACCTATCCATTTCCACACCACTGTCAGAAACCTGGGAGTAATTTTTGATCAACACTTATCCTGGAACAATCACATTTCCCAAATCACCCGAAAGTCCATTGCTATCCTTAAACAGTTCCTAATATTTCGAGATGCTATACCTCCTAAAACCCGTCAGCTCCTTGTATCCTCCCTCATTTTCCCCCACTTCGACTATGGCTGCCTTGTGTATGGTGGACTGTCTGGCGGGCTTGAGATGAGACTGAAGAGACTAATGAATTGCTTTATTAGATTCATCTTCGGAATTCCCAGGTGCTCCTACGTCTCCAGTTGGTACGCCAAGTTAAAGTGGCTTCAACCTGTTTTCCGACAGCAATACTTCCTAGGTATTTATCTTTTCCGAACCCTCAAAACCAAAAAGCCTCCTTATATTATTGATCTGTTCACCCCATGTTCCTCTGTACACTCCTTAAACACCGATCCCAACCTCTAAACTTGTGTATACTCTTTCATAGAACCGCCTCTTTCAAAAGATCCTTTACCTTTCGAGCTACTTCATTTTGGAATTCTTTACCCAACTCCATTCGCAAATCCTCATCCTTAACCTCCTTTAAGCATCAATTATTTCTCCACCTCCTTAACTATCAATCTTCCGCATTTATGTAAGTACTATAGTTATGTATATCTTCATTTTATGTTTATATCTTATATTTACTGTTTATAGTTTTATGTTTATTATTAGTATGTCAATTGTTTGTTAGTTATTGTCTATTGTTAATAGACAGGTGAACATATATATTTAATTACGACTCATATGCCTTTAATTAATAAAATTTCCTTTATTTTATTTTACTAATTAACTTTTCTTAATTATTTACTGTATGTAAGCTAGACAAATAGTACTAGTACTGAACATTTCTGTTATTCTAAGGGGACTAAAAGTCCCAGAATAAAATTTTATTATCAAAAAAAAAAAAAAAAAGATTTTTTGAGTAATTTGTTGTTTTGCGTTTACATACATTTCTCTTAGTCAAAACCAAGAAAATAATTTTCATTATTTTCATGCCTCGTTATTTCAATAAGAATTGAACATCAAGAAATTTGAATTATGAGGTCGTTAGTGTTTTGCACAGGTAATGTAAGGACGGCTTTGACACGAAAAAATTTCTTTATTATTATCTACTTATAAGTCATAATATGTAATTTTAAATATATACATACATTAAAGTTTTACATAACATGTTCAAAAACTCCTCCATTGTTTACATGACATAATTCTAGCCTTTGCCCAATCGAAGACTTTGCTCTTTGAACAATTTCAGGAGTCACTCCCTGACAAAGTTGAACCAGATTCCCTCGTAATTGATCTGGCGAAGTTGGCTGCTGGGTATAGAACTTTTCCTTTAAATACCCCCCCCCCCCCCAAAAAAGTCCAAAGTATTTAAATCTGGCGATCTCGCAGGCGATGATACAGGACCTCCTGATCCTTTCCAGCAGTTATCACATGGCTTTGACCCAGGAAGTATTATTTATGAAATAGGGTTTATAACCCAGGATGTTATTGTTTTGCTTCCTACTTGTCAGCACCTAACAAATTTTATATCCCTAAACATTCCCTCCTCTTTTGTATGTATAAAACCTATCTCAAATGAACAGATCAATTAGAGTGTAAGAGTGTGCACTCTCACTATGTTAGCTTTAAGTGTAGTAGTAATGTCTTTAGTATAGTATATCTAATGACTACCATAGCAGTCGCCAGTCCATGCCAGTCGACCCTGTCATCAGATCTCTAGATAAAGTAATGTAACTATGTACCAGTAACCAATAAAGTATTTTCTAAGGCTTACACGTATCTACTCTGTTAGCTAATGCTCCCAACAGGTCATCACCCAAAGGATAATTGGCTTCCCAAGGGACACTAGACCTCCCATCACATAATTCAGCGGCTATATTCAAACCTGTAAATATGATTTTATATATATGAATATATTCGTATTTGCATTTATTGGTGTGAATATAGGGCATACGAATACATTCTTATTCACACCTGTAAATACGAACATATGCGTGTGCACTCTCACTATGTTAGCTTTAAGTGTAGTAGTAATGTCTTTAGTATAGTATATCTAATGACTACCATAGCAGTCGCCAGTCCATGCCAGTCGACCCTGTCATCAGATCTCTAGATAAAGTAATGCAACTATGTACCAGTAACCAATAAAGTATTTTCTAAGGCTTACACGTATCTACTCTGTTAGCTAATGCTCCCAAAAGGTCATCACCCAAAGGATAATTGGCTTCCCAAGGGACACTAGACCTCCCATCACATAATTCAGCGGCTATATTCAAACCTGTAAATATGATTTTATATATATGAATATATTCGTATTTGCATTTATTGGTGTGAATATAGGGCATACGAATACATTCTTATTCACACCTGTAAATACGAACATATGTGTATGAATACTAGTGTGTATTCAAAGCTGTGAATATGAATATATTCGTACTCGAATCCATAGAAAATTTATTGTGATTTTTTTTCCGGTATAGATTTCAAAGCAGTTAGCAGTAATGGCACTATAGAGCACTAGAGCGGCAACCGCTACTGATAAGGCGGCGGTCAGTGGAAAGAGAGATGGGCAAAAAGTACTCTGAGTAACGAGTATTTTACTCGAACTCTCTCAATAGCCGGGATTAAATACCACCAGGGATGGAAGGTTTAGCTAAGACTGACCAACCCCATCCATCCCCAGTCGTATCTAAGCCCAGTTAGTGAGAGTATTCTAATAAAATACTCCGTACTCGTTACTCAAGGGTACTTTTGGCCCATTTCTATGTGGAAGTTGTACCGTTTTAGAGAGAAGACTTTAGGTAAGTTTTTTTAGGTAAGTGGGACCAATACGCAAAAAAAAAAAAAAAGGGAGGACCGATTTATTTTTTCCAAGAGATAATCGTAGTATATAGGGATGTTGAAAATATCGATATATCGATATTTTGGTAACATATTTTTTTATTGATATATCGTAATATCGATATTAAAATTTGAGTACAGAAAACCAATATTTAAAAAAAAAAAAAGTAGAAAAAATATATATTTTTTTAAAATTCTTCAAGCACGGCGGGTTCGACAAACAAATAGCCATAAAAACGTGTGGTGTGGTGTGTTCTAGGAATGGGATGTCGAATGCAAAACATCTATATTGATATTGATATAGATATCGGTTAACAATATAGATATCTTGATAATATTGGCATGAAAATATCGTTAATATTTTTATAAAACTAAAAAAAAAAGTAAAACGAATTGGAGAAAGATTAGGAGATAACCTGTTTCTTATTATTAAAATTCTGCAGGAAAAGACTTGATAAAAACCAATATTTTAATTTGTTATACATATCGATATTTCAAAATATTAATTCTTTTATTAAATAAAAAACCTAAACGAATCGGAAGGACATTAAGAGTTTGCCTGCTTCTTATTATCTAAATCCAGCTGTAAATGAACTATAAAAACAATATCATAATGCTATCGGCAGAGTAGTATCGATATTATAAAAATAATATCTTAATTATATCAGTCCAGAAATATCGATTTGAGTGTAACCCTGTAATAGATTAAAAATATCGAGGCCCACCCAGTATATAGATGTTATAACGATATTATATTAATTATATCAGCACAGAAATATCGTTCGTACAAAAACATTTTAATTATATTGGCATAAAAATGTCGATATTAAAAAATATCGTAAATTTTTTAAATTAAATTATAAATACTTTTAAACAAATCAGAAGGAGATTAGGAAATAACTTGTTTCTTAATATTTAAAACTGTTAATGAACTTAATAAAAACAATATCTTAATTATATCAACATCGACATATGATTTGTGTCCTTTAATAGGCAGGGTGATGGCATGCCTGTTGTTCAATTCGGACCTTGAGAAAGCTGTGCGGGACTCGTGCATCCAAGCAGATGGAAATATTTTTAATATGTCTGTCCAGCTCCTAGGCTTTGCAGATGACCTGGACATAGTGGGGAGATCACTTAAAGATGTGCAAACAGCCTTTCAAACACTGGAGCAGGCTGCGAAACAGTTGGGCCTGGAAATCAATGCCTCCAAGACAAAGTACATGGTAATGGGGCAGGAAGTGCAACTAGGGGAAATTATTACTTTTGGCTCATATACTTTTGAATTAATTTAACTATCTTGGCTGTAATGTGAACTCTGACAATAATATAGCAGATGAGATCAAAAAGAGGATCATGAAATCCAACCGCTGCTTCTTGGATTCTGACCCAGGAGTCTTCTCAGGAGTAGGGTGATAAACAGGTCAACAAAAATACTATTATACAAAACCCTCATACCAACAGTGTTGATATATGGCTCGGAAGCACGGACCATTTCCAAAGTGGATGAACATACACTGTTAATCTATGAAAGAAAGATACTATGGTGCATTATTGGAGGAGTCTGCATCGAAGAGGTATGGAGACGAAGAACCAACGTGGAGCTATACGAGGTGTACAAGAAACCAAACGTTGTCCATTTCATCCGTATGAGAAGAATTAGATGGGCTGGTCATATAGCTCCCATGAGTTATACTGATATGCCAAGGTAGACCAAAACTCTGCTGGAAGGATGAAGTTGCACATGATGCTAGGATCCTACTTGGCGTTCATAATTGGATGGATGCTGCACAGGATCGGGACAACTGGCAAAGAATGATACAGGAGACCATGACCTAGAAATGGGTTGTGCGCCAATAAAGAATAAGTCCTTTAATAGATTAAAAATATCAAGGCCTGATGTATCGAAATAGATATATAAAATATATCTATATATTTAGATATAAATATATCAATATATTTTTTCTATATTCATATCTCTAGTAGCATAGACAAACATACCAATGACCGAAAATGGGGTTTTTGGACTCAAAGGGCTCTGAAACACACCATAGATGCATTAAGAACTGCACATAGAAATTTTGACCCCATTGCAATACTTTCTTTACTTAATAGCGGTAGGAAATTAAAAAAGTTAAAATCAACTTGGAAAAGATTACAATTAAGTTGGAAAAAGTTTCAATTGACTTGGTAATGCTACATATTTTATTTGAAGAGGGCTTTATCCAATTTCCCAATAGAAGCAGTACTAAGGTGTCTTTCTGTTTCCATTCTCAATAACCAAAAAGCTTTCCGGCATTCTTAATTTCTTCTTGTGATCTAGGGTTGAAATATCAAAACGCGATATATCTGATTTGAAAAACTGATATTTTCTATCGATATCTTAACATGCAATATATCTGTGATATCGATGTTTTACAGCGATATATAGACGTTACCGATATTTTCCAAGTAATGTAAGCATCTTATAATTCGAATTTCCAAATACAAAATCTGTTAACTCTTAATATTTTAAAGAGGAGAGGATAATGAGTGAGAGGGGAATCGTTTCTATGAATTTCGGTAGTTTTACTCCTAACTGACGGTGAAATTTTGGTTCCGTTTGAAAAGGAGATGAAGAACAAATTGATGTGCCGATGAATTGTTCTAAAATGGCGAAATAATGCATCTATAACGTGCGCCATTTCTTAGCAAAATCGGATGTTGGTTTAAATGTATATCAAGATCCCTCTTTAAGGATTGCACCAAAAGAAAATAACCGATTTTTTGTCGAATGTGATATTTTAAGGTTTTGTTTATCTAACTATAGCGTTTGTAGGCACATTAATATTTATACAATTTTGTTACTTTGTATTTTTTACTACCGATTATCGGAAATATCGATAATCTGAATATCTCTATAACTCATATTTAACTTTCGAACCCTTGACCATACGAATTATCGAGATACTACTGTATTTTATTTTAATTAGCAATTTCCTTCATTCGGTAAAACTCCAGAATCATGACTCCAGCATAGTGAAGGTCTAGATTTTTAAGACCTATATTTGAGTATTTGTTGTAGGCATGCGCAGCTCGATGTACAGTCAGGTTTTAAAATTCAAGACGTCCGCCATGTTGGTGTCACGATTCTGAAGTTTTACCAGTAAATGTAAGAATAAACAATATTTAATTAACAAACAATAATTAGTAGGTAAGCTTTATGTATAAATAATGTTAATTAATCCTATGTAAACACAAATAATACAAATGGTGATTGTACTGAGATATATATTAAATGAATTATATGCTTTTAGATGAATGTTTTGAGAACGCACAATATAGTCAATGTAGTCGCAAACGTTATAAGATAAATAATTTTTATATAAGTTTGGAGGTTTATTATTGAAAAACTTATAGAAGGATATAATATATGAAAGCCTTCAAGATAAAAATGTGTTATAACATTTAGCCAAAGTTTAATTTTTTTCTTTATATGGTAAATAATAGTTATATTATTTCATAATCTTCTTCACAGTTTAACATTATACTCATTTGATGTACTTTTCTTTGTTTTTTTCATCCATTTCTTATCGATATATTGATATTTTTCTTGCAATTATCGGTGGATATCGATATTTGGTTTCCCGATATCGCAAAATATAGCAAGATCCCAAATAAAACAGCTTTCTTTAGCAAACCTTTTAATCATTTTACCTCCTTTATGAATTCCTAAGCCATTTCTATCCATAAATCCTCTTCTCCAGCTATCATAATGCAATAATAAATTAAATACTTGATATATACTAAATAATATTGTAATAATAAACAATGCCAGAATTTAGCTAGATTATTTCAGAAGTAAGTAGTGATTCCAAACTAAATGTATTAATTATCATAAATGTCAAGTATAATAATCAACAATCAAAATATAATTTCAAGAAAAGTTCCAGAGATTAAGATTAAATATATGAGTAATTTTTTATTTTATACAAAATTATTTAAATTTGACATTAGCATTTAGCAACAGATAGTCAAACCAGCAAAATTCTTTAAATACAATACAACGCAACTCTAAATGTTACCACATAATTTCCAGCGACAGACAATTGTAAAAAATTTATGAAATTGAATCTCACATTAGTCACACTGAAACTCAAATATACTTACAATAACAACATCAAAATCACTGGGATAATCACTGGCAAGGTTATTTCTTTCAATTATGTGCCATGTATCAATATCACTATTATTCAATGCTGCAGCAATAAAAGCCTTCCTTGTTTTTTTCCTATAATATCCATTAAATGTGATGATGTATTCTGAAAAAAGTAACAGACTATCAATTTTATAAACATGGAGTTTATTGTATAGTAATCTAAAATTGGTATTACATATTTTTATGGCACTAGCTATAACTTATTTTAGATTAAAAAACAAATATATATTTTATATTTCAATATAGCAGTGGATGACAGTTAATAGTATAGGAGCCCATACAGAAAAAAAGGGCTTATTTTACACAAAGGTTCACCTATTTCAGCCAATTATGTTCTTGAAGAAGAGCTAAAAAATAAACGTCTGCACGAAGCCACCGGATTATAAAATTATGACCAATCAAACATGAAAGTTTTTTGAGGTATGTTCAGTTATTGATTTATAACTCCAAAACGGTGCTTTCTAACGAAAACCTTTATTTTTAAAGAATGAAAGAACATTAAATTCTACATCGGATGAGTATATAGCATTATAAATTTGGTACAGGAAAATGGTCGAAACTGATGGCCGAAAAACAACAATTTCTACCAAATTTTTCCAAAAAAATCAATATATGACTTTGAAACACCTGCACAACAAATCAACACATGGAAACGGCTATTCTAAAATAAAAATCTTTCAAATAAAACTTCTAGAGCATCAAATTTTGTATTAAAGAGTACCTTATACATATTTAGAATCTAATTACTATTCACCCCCTTGTACGACTGACTCACAGGCAGCGATTGTCTCCCTCACTCATCCATCTGCACAAATTCTAACCTATTTAATATGTGAGCTATAAACATGAAAATTGGCAAACCTGTAGCTTTTATCCTGTGAACGATGGGAAAATTCCAAAAAGTAAAGTTTTTAATGTTTAACCTCCTAAAACATTAAATAAGATTTTCAAAAATTATAAAAATCTTACAATAAGTGTCTAATATTGAACAAAGTCCATTTCAAAATGTCTTAAAGTCAGTGCATGTTTTTTAAAAGTAAAATTAAATACAGTTTAGTGAGTAAAGACCAGTTTTAAATAATAATATTGTGTAGCAATTAAACATTGTTTTTTGGGATTAAGAAAAAAAGATGGATATTAAACAGGCGATATGAAGACATTTAATAAGGTATCAGAATAGCATTTATTACTTTGTAGATAGAATTTAAATTTAATATTTTTTTTTTGACTGACCCATTGACTATGACCTCCCCTTATTAGTCCGGTCTAACATCCCTATTGTGATGTCAAGAGTGAAAGGACCAGGCCTCTACCTCTAGCCAGCCTCAACCGGTTTGATGTGGACGAGAGGCAAAATCACCAGCATGGTAGCAATCAATGGTCACCCTAATTCGTTGACCCCTTAAGATAATTTAAATCCTTATATAGGTTTCTTCATTCTGGACTAGAGAAAATATGATATTACATGAGATGGTGTGACTATTATTTAGTATTTAGACATGGAAATGATACCAGTGTAAATCCACCTGTATTTCAGCAAACACCAACAGATATAGATGTTAATTACTCCATAGATTAATGAATATATATTATTTGTCAAATTAATAAGGGATAAAATCCACTTAATTTAGCGTAAACTCTAAATAATAATGAAAAATTATGTTTATTTCGATATTTATTTCCTAAGAAGAAGTGAACTTGTTGGGGACTACAGCTGATGAACATTTTTCCTCCTTAAAAGGCACACAATATATCCTAAACACTATGTATAAGTGAGTTCATGCCTATCTGCCATGTTGGAGTGACATTTTGGTACAACTTTACAATGCAGCCGCCTAATCAGTAGGTGTCGCCGCACTACAGCTCTCTAACACCATCTGTACTAATTGACTGCTTTGTATTCAATAGTAAAATTTGTATCAATTGGAATTATTAAAATTATAATTCCTTTAATTATATTAAATTGTCGAATTAGATATTAGTGCTGTCGACTTCCACTTGCTCAAGAGATGGACAAAAACTCCAACGGATCCTTTTCAGTTGAGCTCGGGCCGGTACAACTACAGAGGAGCGGCGCACTATCAGAAGAGTCTAGAGACTGAATCGAGTGTCGTCTCACTAGCGATCTCTGGGTCCATTCTTGTTAACTACATGCCTCCTTTTTCAGCACTTTCTTATAAATTGGTTTTATGCTCACTGCTTAAAGCTGTTTCACAGTTTGCAAATTGATTCTTATTTTGATATAACTGTTTGTTTGTTTTTTTACAGAAAAAAGTTACTTTTTATTTTAATGTACTTAACATCTTCCCCTTTTTCACATAAGAATATAAGTATTTCACTTATTTTTATACAATTAAATAATAATTAATCAAGTAATGTTTTTTTAAATGATCTTCATAATTGAAGGCCATGATTAATAAACATTTGTAATAATTAATTTCATTAATGTAGTTCTAATTTAATTATCTAAAAATAAGGTAAATAAATATGTTCATAATTAAAAACCATAAAATTACCACTTTACTATCGCAATTGAATTTTTTAAATAATTAATTTAATTTTCTACAAAAATAAATACTGTTAATATTATCCATTATGATTATAAATGATTAAATTCATAATTAAAAAGCATGAAATTACTCATTAACTATCATAAATAGGTGCAAACTAGAATCTAACAAAATTTAATCACAATGGGTGTAGCAATTCGGAATAAAATTTGTGCGACGTAACAAAGCGGGGTAAAATATTTTTTTTAGGGAGAGACAAAATTGATATTCGTTTTTTGCACTCCCCAAAACTACTAAATACGAATTTTCATAGCAATCGAAAAATTGCTTGTAAAAAAACAGCTTTAAGCGGTGAGCATAAAACCAAATTTATAAGAAAGTGTGGAAAAAGGAGGCACGTAGTTAACAAGAATGGACCCAGAGATCGCTAGTGAGACGACACTCGATTCAGTCTCTAGACTCTTCTGATAGTGCGCCGCTCCTCTGTAGTTGTACCCTCGGGCCCTTTCCATAATTATGGTAAGGGCCCGAGCTCAATTATAATAATAACAAAAATTACCTATTATAACTTAAATTATTACTGCTTTAAGTACAACTTCCCCAAACCACCGGAAGTCAAGAGCACTACTAATTTAAAATATCTAATTAAAGCAGTAATAATTTTAATAATTCCAATTAATACAAATTATACAATTGAATTCAAAGCAGTTAGTTAGCACAAATGTTGCTAGAGAGCGGTAGTGCAGTGATAGCTACTGACGAAATGGCTACATTGCAAATTTGTACCGACACTTTAAGCTGGTACCGTTAATGTTTTTAACTTTCAGGGATCCTTGCAGTTTAGGAACTGGGCTATGAATAAACAATGAGCATGCAGAGCTAATTATAAATATTATCAGTCCTATGGGAATTTCAGATGAAGGGAGTAGGAGCTGTAATTTGAATGATGATTCCCTTTAATTAAGATTTTACAAATGAGGGTTAATAAATTAAAATATTATCTACTCATAAACTCAACTTTTATTGCAAAAAGTATCAAGTTCATCAAAAGTTATTTTAGATTCATTTTAAAATATCCATTCTAAAGTATTATATCCTACTGAGATGTAACAGAATTTACTTTGATTTTATTAACATACCTTACCTATAAATAAATAAAAAATGAATAATCAAATAACTTGAAAATAAGATGTATAAATCCGGAAAAATTTTTTGTCAAGCATTCAACACACTATGAACCTCTAAAAAAGAAACTAAATACATTTAGACTTGATCACTAGCATTTCCAGGATATACAACGACAAGGAGAGTGCACGATGTGTCTGTTACCGGTTTTGATAAATATTTTTGGGTGATTCTACATTGAAAAGAAGTCTACTCATTTCCTAACGTTATGTCCAATGAGCCCTAGGAGCTGAGAAAAAAAACTAAAACATGCTGAAAATGCTTTATTTTATATCTCATATTAGTAAAACGATATCGACATGTTTTTTCAGCTATACATTTGTTTTTTTTTAGTGTAATTTGTAAGCATTAAAAAAAATGTAGTGAAAACGTGAGGATGCCTATGTCTACTGTGGTAGATGTATTAAAAAAATATAAAAGTGAAAATCGGCTTCATGATGATGAAGAAAGAAGTAGCCGTCCCAAATTGTGAAATATTAGAGATGAAAATCCTCGATTATGCATGCCCAAGCTTTGTTCTGAATTTAGCAGAGCTTCTGGACGCACAATAAGTGCTTTAGCTATTTTTCCCGTTCAAAGAAAGTATGATTTTCACGGAAGAGTAGTTTGAAAAAGACCTGTCATCAGTCAAGTCAATGAGAGAAAAAGGTTAGTATTCGTAAAAAAAATTTAAAAGAAGTCTGGTGAATTTTGGAATGATTTAATGGTTACTGATAAGTCTCGTTTTAAAATACATGATTCTGATGGGAGAATTATATTTTGGAGAAAACCAAACACAGAATTTAAAGAAAAAAAATATGCTAGTGACAGCAGAACATGGAAAGTCAATGAAAGTATAAAGCTGTTTTTCTTTGAAGGTATAGGTAATCTTGTATATATAGACGGAATTATGGATAGATTCAAGTATGTTGACATTCCTAAACAAACTTAAAAGAAAGTGCAAGAAATATGGGGGTTAAATCAAATTTTAAACTCTCTAGACAACGCTAAACATGTGGCGTTATCTACTAGGACTTGGCTGCTGTACATTTGCCCTAAATTTCTGGAAACCCATTCCTAATTGTCTGATCTGGATTTAATTGAACATTTGTGGGCCCACCTTGAAAGAGCAATTAGGAAATATGGTATTCAAAATGAAAATATGTGAAGGCTGAATTAATTCTTAAGTGGAACAAAATCGGACAACAGACAATTATTGTTATTAAAGTAATTATTATTATAAAATTATGTATTTCTGATGTATTTTTGACACTTCAATTTATATTTTTAGAGTTCATAATAAAATTATTATTGATGTGAATTTTTGTTTTTAGCTATTATGTACCGTCCTCTTAAAATCAAAAAATCGGTAACATTTCTTTAAAAACAGGTAAATAAACAGAAAAAAATAAAAATCACAATAAATTCCGAATACTTTTGACACTCAGTGTGTGTATAAAATCATAAAAATAAATTATCATTACCATTTGCAACTATTCTTGTAGAAAAAGTTACTTCAATATGTTGTCCTGAATCTCCACACTTATGAATATTATGGTGAGAATGATTGTTATTTCCTATATGGCATTTCACAACAGGTTTAACTAATGAAAACAATGCTAAATTGAATAAGAGGAACATTAGCTCCATTTCATAATAAGATAAAAAGAAAAAAGTAGCATTGTGATTTTGTTAACAACTTCCATGGAAAATTAATAGAAATAATTGTGTATTTTTTTAAAGAACACTTTATAACCCACACCAAACCAAAACCTCCCAGGTAAAGTGCAATCTTAACAATAGATTATAAATTACAAGGAGATAATATTTTAACAGTTTTTGTTTCTGTATGGGAAATATTGGAGACGTCATACACTAGTAAACCAGTCGTGTAAAAAGCAAAGATTCACTAAAAAATACAACAAAAGCACTAAATCAAGTTTGTTTTCATTGTCCTGTTAGTTATATTGTACGGCTAATACAATCTAGTCATAAATGTATCGTGCATTCCCCATTAAAGTTATCCGGAAGCATCGTTATTTCCTTTTAAATTACTAAGTGAAATTAAATATCTAAGCAACTTCATTTTTTAAATTGAGCATCTTCTAAACACTGTGTAAAAAAAAAAAATTTTCGTCCATATACAATTTTTATTTTGCATGGAAAATGCACATTTTTTTATAAGTACGTTTTGTTATAAATTACTACGAATACATAATGTGAAAGGTAAAAAAATGATATGTAAATCACGTATATTTTTTTCATCTCTGATTAGTCGGCCGTTAAGCTGTTCCGAGATCGGATTAGCAATGTGCTACTGTATTATCTAATTACACAAGGCAGTAACGTGGGATGTAGGCGCCCCGGGCGAGATTTTGACAGGCGCCCCCTAAAAATCGGCAAGTAGTCTATTTTCTCTTGTTTGCCATTTTGTATCATAGCCTTTCCACCAATGGTCGATAAATTTCTAATATCTAGCCTGCTTGTTGTAATTTCAATTATTAAAATAATAATATAACATTGGTTTTAATTTTTGTCCCCGATCTGTGGTCAACCTCGGCCGGTTACGATTTTCCTTTGTAATCAACAACAGCTATACCAGACAATATAATGAGTGGAAAAAAAACAATGTTTTGTTTATTATAAGCCAACAATAATTTATCGAATAAGTAAAAAAAAAACAATAAAAAAGTTTTTGTTCTCCTGCGATCGGCTGCGTTTGGAAGATATATTACAAACACAGGCGATCGCAGGTCTAAAATCTATTTTTTCTTAGAACAAGACTCCTCATAAAATATTTTTAAAAAAATGCAGCTGCGTCCGACTATGTCTGTCGGATCTGTCCATTTGAATTTGATAATGGAATTACTCTTGCTATTTGTTTATTACTTCCTCACTATTGAAGCTGTCAAATCCATATGACGGGCATAACACCACTACCGTTCATCAGATTTTGATGAAATTTTAAGGAATTGTACAGGTTGGTGCCTTGATGATCACATATCTTGCGCAAGCGTATTTTCCTTGACCATGTTTCAAAAATGGCTCTTCCGATTCATAGAAAGTTGGAATCTAGTGTAATAATGGTCTACTATCGATTTTGCCCAATTTCCATCTTCTAAATTTAGCTTACTTATGGGTATACGTATTTTCCATTACACGCCTATATTTTAAAAACGGCCCGTCCGATTGGGTCCAACGTTTCGGCCTTAAGAAATAATTAGTTGTTGAAAAAAAAATATTGTTTAGCTTTCATTTATTTTCAGTTAAAAACTCGAAATTTTATCGTTTTCAGAACGAATACGATGGATTTTTTGGTATTTAACCCAAAATAAAGTGCCAACCCTCCTTCTCCCCACAAAATCACAACATAGCTTTTCTTTAGGTAGTTTATAATTGTGAGAAAAAATGTCAGTTTTTCTTTTCAGAACAGAAATCTCAAAATTTCTCCTACTAAATCAGTGGTTAAAACTTCTGAAAGTTGCACATCTAAATGAAAATTTCATTGTGATTGAGATGGAATTAAAATTATTTTTCTGTGGCTCACAGATCGGGCTTGAGAAGATTTGTTTTTTTTTCTCGAAAAAAATTCTATTTTTAACCACTGTAATTACCGTTTGTATTTGTATATTATCTAGTGGATCTTATTCCATTTCAATTGTAACCCAACTGGACTTGAATAAATTAATAAATATTATAGGTATTTTATTTCAAAATAATTATTTTAATTTAAATAATGACTTTTGAAAAAAATTCGGCATATTATTCCGATATTTTTTTCGTTTATTAGATAATTGATGTTAAGTGATAATTTCAACTACTTACGTTTTTTTTTTTTAAATTGTTGTTTATTTATTTTGAAATATTTTTTCTATGGAAAGTTTGATTTTGATTTTTTTCAATAGGTTTTTGAAGTTGCTATTTACTATCAAAATTTTGTTCGAGGAGCACGAGCATTTCTAATTAATTATTAGTTAGTAAAATTCTTCACATATATGGGTCATGTTCAAATAAAGTGGCGCTTTTGAAATCTGAGCAAATTAAAATTTCTCAATATTGACTTTTGAAATAAATTCGGCATATTCTCCTGAAATTCTTTTTCGTTTATTTGATAATTGATGCTAAGCTGTAATCTAAACTACTTATAACTTAAAATAAAAAAAATGTCTATATTTTTTTTTTTTAGTTTTTTTTTTTTCATTATGCTTTCGAAGTAGCTAATATCGAAATTTTGGTCAAGCACGAGCATTTAAAATTAATTATTAGTTTGAAAAATTCTTCGGTATAAGTGTAATGAGGGTTGATTGGCTAGTGACATACACCAACACTTTAATGAAATATAGCATTTAATTAGTAGAATCACAACATTTAAGACAACTTAACAACATTATTCACAAACTATAACAATGGTACACAACAATAACCTTTCTTCTATTCTTCACTGATCGATCGATTAAATGTTAAACTAATAATTTAAACATTACATCATTCCCTTAGGTCAATCGAAGTCCTTCAGCCATCCCGATAGCCTTCTTATTCTCAATAAGATCAGAGGATCGCTGAATCAGAGGGACGCTGATTTGCTAACGCTTGGTCTGATGGTAATACGGTGTCGCTAGTTTTGGGGTCCTGCATTCTCGAGGGCACTTTTGTGCTCTGGTGATTTTAATTTGTCGGCACTAACTTGGACACCTTCGGGATTTTCGGATGATGAACAGTGGATGTTGCTGTAGACACTTTTCTTGGATCTGGTGGCTGTGTGATGTCCTCACAATTTTCTAGAGAAGCTATGACTAATGGATCTGGATTTTTTTTTAAACATATGTTTCTTGTGATTTCAGCACCATATCTTCGTGCAGTGATCATGATGTCTTTGATCTTAATACCTAGGAGTAGTAAGGAGTAGGATCATAAACTGGTGTAGTTTTGTTATATTTCCTTTGCTCAAAAAGTACGCCTTTGAAGATATCAGCCGGCTCTTCTGGTCTGGCCGAGATTTCCAATTCTTCAACGAATCCCGTTGAATAAAATTTTCGCGTTCACCAGATCTGTAGAAGGCACCAGGGTTATAGGAGTGTAGCTGAAAAATGCATCAGATGGCGATTTCCCTGTTGTTATATGCGGAGTGGATCTGTTTATCATCAAAAGTGAGTCTAGAGAATTTTCACATGATTTTCCTTCCGCTGTCTGTGTTTTCACATGTTTTGATAGGGTCCTCATGAATTTTTCCACAGTTCCATTGGCCTGTGGCCAGAAAGATGTGATCTTACGGTGTTGTGCTCAAAGCCTTTTGAGGGTATTCATGAAGTCTTGCGCATTAAACGGAGTTCCGTTGTCACTCTTGACAACTGATGGATACCCGAAAATGGAAAACCATCGACAAAGTCGGATCACAACTTTTTCTGTTGTAAGGCTGGATAGTGGCGTCACTAGGGGAAATCTGGAATACTCTTCTATCTGGGCCATCAAGTATTTTCCATCGGGAAAAGGCCCAGTGAAGTCTACTGCGACCGTATGTCATGGGGAATTCTGATGATATGACTAGCGTGAATTTCTGTGCATGTTGCGCTACCAGACATGGAACAAATGACAGGATTTGTTCTTCGAGGAATTTCACCATGTACGGAAACAGAACTTTAGCTCTTAGCTGTTCTTTTGTTTTCATGAGCCCTTGATGACCAATGTGCGCCAGGTTAATGGTTGGTGACGTAATCCCGTTAGAATTACGATCTGGTTTCCCCGTAACAATACACCATTATCGTTAGGCCCAGTGAAGTCTACTGCGACCGTATGCCATGGGGAGTTCTGATGATATGACTAGCGTGAATTTCAGTGCATGTTGCGCTACCAGACATGGAACATATGACAGGATTTGTTCTTCGAGGAATTTCACCATGTACGGAAACAGAACTTTAGCTCTTAGCTGTTCTTTTGTTTTCATGAGCCCTTGATGACCAATGTGCGCCAGGTTAATGGTTCAGTGACGTAATCCCGTTAGAATTACGATCTGGTTTCCCCGTAACAATACACCATTATCGTTAGGGAGCTTATTTCTTACTTTGTAATACAATTTAAGCTTAGGGACTTGTTCGATCTTAGTCAACTTTTCTGTTTGAAGACTGGATATCACTTGTTTGTGAACTGGATCTTGTGGCCACTGCTATTTCTTCTCGAGTCAAGGCCTTAGACATGAAGGCTTAAGTTATAACATTGATATGGTGCTCAACTGTTGGGGAGCATGATCGCTGAGAATCAGGATATCTCGATATGAACTTAGAAGAATTTGACTTCCCTAAAGTGTGGTGTACCTGAAAGTCATAGCCCTGTAATTTGAAAATCAGCCTTTCTAGACGTGGTGACAAAATTGTATGAGTGGGGATCATCAGGCTTATCAGTGGTTTATGATCCGAATGAACAACGAATCTGGAGCCTAGCAGAAATAGCTTGAAGTGGTCAACGCTCCATATAATGGCTAGCATCTCTCGTTCAATTTGCGAGTAGCTTGTTTGAGTTGTTGTTAATGTTGTGCAATCACACGCAATAACATTATTTTGATCTCCACAAGGCTGCGCAAGGATGGCGCCTAGGCTATCTGGTCCAGCATCAGCCAGCGGATGAGGATTTTGGTTTATGTCAAAGTAGGAGTTTTTCATATTCAGAGATATTTTATACTTCAATTTCTTTAAAGCAGCAGCTTCTGTGGAATCCCAACGGAACATGGTGTTTTTTAGAGTGAGAACTCTTAATGGCTCAACGAGGAAGGCAAGATCTGCAATAAAACGCCCAAAATAGATAAGCATGCCAAGTATAGAACGCACCTCGCTGATATTTTTCGGGGCTTGCAGGTTCACAAAATCCTTGGCATCTTTGGGTTTGGGTACCGTGTGGAAACCGTCACTTTTGAAGATGTGGCCAAAGAAACTTATTTTAGGCATTCCAAACTTACACTTGTTTGGGTTGAGGGTAAGAACATTTGCATTAAGAGCTTCCATGACATCATCAAGCGATTGATCATGGTCATATTTTGTTTTCACAAAAACGGTGATGTCATCACTGAGGTTGATGGCTCCAGGAATAACAGAAATTACCTGGCTAACAGTGTCTTGGAAAAGCTCTGCAGGTGAAGAAATTCCAAAACTTAGGCGTTTGTATCATCTCAAACCCAAGTGAGTCGAAACGTGGTGATGTGCATGGATACTTCATCCAATTCACACTGGTGATACCCATCTTTCAAATCAAGTTTTGGAAACGGTGTGGCTCCCGAGAGTTCACTGATTAGGTCATCAAGTGTAGGCTTCACATGTCTTTCACGCATGTCAATGCAAAGACGCATTGTATTTGGGCCAATACTATAGGCGATACCAAGGTGTTGGACCATCCACTTTTTCAATTATCCTCCCACTTTCCATAGGTAAATGGGAATCCGACGGTGCTGATTAACAACAGAAGGCACAGATTCATTTATGTGAAGCTTAACTTGCTTATTTTTTAGTTTCCCAACTGATTGAAAAAGGTTGGGAAATTTCCTGATAATTTCATTCTACTGTTTCACCGAAAACGTGAATTTTATCCACGTTTTTATCCAATTTTATCCAATTCTTGCTCACTGTGCACTTCTAGCAACGAAACACCCTTACAGCATGTGACATATATGTCTGCCATGATAGAATTTCTTTTGTAGTTGTAAGTGGCTTGAAATTTTCCACTTATCTGTAGAGGATTCTGAGCTTGGTACGGGAAAAGCTTTACACTAGATTGCTGCAGAGGGTGTGGATTATTTATTTTATTGTATTGAGCTTTGTCCAGAATATTTACGTCACAACCTTTATCTCTAACAAAGGAAATGACATCACTGATGATCTCCAAATTTACTCTGTTTATCGAGGCTTTGTTTTCAGAGACTACAAATACGAGCACATCTTCACCAGAAATGTCTTCTTCTCCAACAAATTTAACAGATTTATTTTTGCACACAGACTCGAAATGTGTCCACAAATATGATTGTAGGCAGGGCATGAGCTCTGGCGTGGAAAAGGTCTATTTGCATTTGTATTGTATTTGCATTTACGGCTGTTTTTACGATCGGGCGTGTCGATCAGTGCACTTATAGCCATCTTTAGCATGATTTTGCAGTTTCTTTCCCACTTTGTTTGCTGGAATATCTCCTTGAGACGTATTTGCGTGTTTTGATTGGCCATCCATGTCCTTACTTTCAGTCTGTCTCAGTTCAATTGCCAGAACCACGGTAACCAGATCGTCAAAAGTTTTCTCTGATTTTTCATGCAGCAGGCGCTCTCTAATGGAGCTATTGAGCGTCTCACGAATTGATCGTTTAAAGAGGATTTATTTCAAGATGAACATTTGAAATTTCAATTAAAGGAAAGTTGCTTCAACTCAGCCACATTCTGTGAGATGGTTTCCCCTGCTTTTTGCATCCTGCTCACAAATTAGTGCTGTTCGGCGATCTCACTGGGAGCAGGGCATAAATAGTTTTTGAGAAACGTAGTGACCTCTTCAAACTTTTTAGTTTTGGAAAAATTAGGAGCTGTGAGTAAAGTTAGTTTGATAAAGCTTTCTACCAGCGCACAGTGGCACCAATAGCCGATCTAGTAGGACTAAATTCAATGACCATATTTTTCGGTTGGAAATTTTGTCACAAATAAATAAAAATAAAACTTTGATGGTTTTTAATTAATTAATAAAAGTATTTTATGACGACAAATTTAAAGATCGTGATTTAAAAGAATTTTAAATAAATAGCATGAAATAACATTAATAAAAAGAAAAAGAATATGGACAAATTCAAGTTAGTTCAATCTATTTCCTCATCTTCAGGATCGACTTCTTTAGTAGCACTACAACCCGTGAAGGTCATAGCTTCCTCCAACAGTAACCACCGTCCCTGTTCTGTACCACTGCCATCCAGTTTCACACGCTTAAATACTCTCTTGCATCATTGGCCACACAATCTGCCCAGCTCAGCTTTGGTCTCCCAGCTCTGCAACGACTAAATAGGGGCACGGTCAGAATCTTCCTAGGTGGTAAATGGTCAGCCATTCTGGCGAGATGCCTATCTGAGCCTTCCAAGCTTGATAATACGGGAGATATCCTGTTCATGACACAAATCGTACAGCTCCCGATTGCTTCTCTGCCTCCATTCATTATTTTTAAACACACCTCCATAAATTCGGCACAACACTTTCCGCTCAAATATAAGAAGGAGATAAAAGTCTTATAAATGATAACTTTTGTTTATTTTGCCACCAGATCGCTTGAAAGATGCATTCGGAGTACAAAAGAGTAGCGGTTGGCAGCTAATATTCTCCTCCTGCGGGTTCATTGTTGCAAGTTACCATAGATCCGAGTTAGAAAAATTCTGCGCCTGCCTGCTCTAACCTGTAAGGTCCAAAAGTAACACTGGCACCTGCCAATCTCGGAGCCTGATCCGAAACCATATACTTGGTTTTAGCTTCATTTAAAATGAGTCCTATACGTCTCGCAGTAGCTTCTAGAGCAGCAACTAAAGCCTGTCTGGATCTCCCAACAATATCTTTATCGTCTGCGTATGCTAACATCTGTACCGATTTGTTCCATACCGTGCCTGTAGTTTGTATCTAAGAGCCCCTTATTGATTTCTATAGCGCCATGTTAAAAAGTAGGCACGCCAGGGCGTCACCCTGCCTGTCTCCTTTCCTGAATGAGAATTCCAATGACCTCCGACCTTGTACCTGGACCACATACTCAACAATTGCTATTGTCAGTCTTATAAGTCGTATGAGCTTTGGTGGAACATTCAACACATGATACTTTATAAAGCTCTGTTCGGTGAATGCTATCGTATGCCAACTTAGAGTCAACAAAGGGACTATGTGTAGGCACGTTTTATTCCCTTCCTCTCTCGAGTATATTTGTCTAAAATTTGGTTTATAGTAGATCTGCCTTGCCTGAATCCACATTGATAATGACCAAACTCCCGTTCAACAATTGAGAGAAGCCGGCAAAATAAGATATTTGAGAGGATTTTAAATGCTCAGGGAAGCAAGGATTTCTCCTCTGTAGTTAGTGCATTTAAA
The DNA here is from genome assembly GCA_948150685.1 of Rhaphigaster nebulosa. Lineage (NCBI taxonomy): Eukaryota > Metazoa > Arthropoda > Insecta > Hemiptera > Pentatomidae > Rhaphigaster > Rhaphigaster nebulosa. The sequence goes on from OX411307.1 coordinate 52,515,446, forward strand.
CATATCTCCCTTTTTGTGTATGGGACAGATCAACGTTTTCCTCCAGTCTCCAGATCTGTTTATTACAAAGCTCCATAGATTCCTATTTAAAAAGTTCTTTGGGAAGTGAGTCAATATCCTGAGTGAGGAGATATCCTGTTCATGACACAAATCGTACAGCTCCCGATTGCTTCTGATATAGACAGCAAATGTCATAGGATAAATTTAGATTTTACAAAATGAAAAAAAAAATTGTCTTAGGATACCTGGAAGAATATTTTACAGATTATAGAAGTATTATTTATCTATTTCAAAGCTTTGATCATAGCCGTTTTCGAAAACTAATTATAATAAATGTTAAATTCGTAGAAGCTATGTTGATCTGGTGAGAATGAAACACCATTACCTGCTTAAACAGAAGCCATCTTGAGCGATAATAGTTGAAACTAAAAATGACTGGGCCTGCTTGTTCATGCTTGACTAATCGGTACCCAACAGCGAGAGCACTAATAATTTTAAATAATATCTGATTAAAGCAGTAATAATTTTAATAATCCCCATGAATACGAATGTTAGAATTAAATATAAAGCAATTAGTTAGCACAAATGGCGCTAGAGAGTTGCAGTGCGACGAACTTCGGGTAACATCGGCAAGGGCCAGTGATAAGGCTTCCCGATTGTAAAGTTGTACCTGAGTTTCAAATTTGCAACTTGAACCTAAATTTATAACTTGACGGTAACCCAATGGAGGTTATTTTAATTTAAAAAAATTTAAAGTATATTGAGCAATTTAAATTGACCCATATTAACTCAATTTGATATGGCCTAGAATCTTTAACCAATAGAGGTCAATAAACAAAAATATTTTTTCTTTGATTGCCGCACAAAGAACCCGGATATCAAATTGCCATTTTATATGAAAATGATCCACATACTAACGGAAATAGTGCCTGCATATTTCAAATGACCAGTTGATATTTTTACTTTCCCTTACCTATATATGAAATATAGTAAGGTGAAGCATTGCGATCGTGAAAGTTTCGAATTCGAGTTTTCAAAGGAAATACACGTTTTAAGGTCTGTTGAGTCCAAATAACCAAGTCTCATAAAATGGTGTGTATGTGAAACGAAAAGTCGCACGAAACAGAAACTACGTATTTAACGTAGGTATATTCACGGGATGTTACAGCAATTTTTCGTCAAAATCGACGTACCGGAAGTGCCAAGTTATATAATCAATTTTACAATTTTCTCAAAAACGGCTCTAACGATTTTGATAAAACTTGCTGAAAGTCTTCTTGAAGCCATTTAACTTTTCATATATATAATATATCACCGAGGAAATCCAGGGAAAAAAGTTATGATGATAAGAATATTTTATTTGCGTATAACTTAAAAAATATGCATTTTACGTATAGAATTGTATGAAAGAAAATTAAATTATCTAAATAATAAAAAGAATCATCAAAATCGGACCAGTATTAGCAAAGATACAGCGCATCGGATTAACCGGTAGTGCCAATTATATCATCGATTTTACAATTTTTTACTCTTTTCTTAAAAACGGCTCTGACGATTTTAATGAAACTTGTCTAATGTCTTCTCCTTAAAGCTTTTTAACTTTTCATGTGAAATATGAAAAAATATTTCAACGAGAAAATAAAGGGGAAGAAATTATAGCGAAAAGAAAAAAAGATTTTATTTGCGCATAACTCAAATTGTATTCATTTTATGGTAAATTATGTATGAAATCATATGAAAGATAATTGAATTCCCTAAAAAAAAAAAATCTAAATCGGACCTGTATTAGAAAAAATATTGCCTATGTCAAAATGACTACAAAACACTAGATGGAAAGCCGAGCGTGTCCGGAGGGAGACAGATGCGACCACCAAGGCTTAACCTATTGTTGACAATACGCTTAGTACTAATGTAATGTAAGAATATAATAGTAGAAATTAACTTAATATTTTTTTTTACTTTTATATTATTTAATGGAATTATTCCAATGGAAACTAAATGGAATTTCCATAGAAAACTAAACCGAAACTAATAAAACATATTTCCAGCTTGACAAACCAAAAATATTTAGTCTACAGAATTGTCGTACTAAGGTTGTTTAAAAAACTAATATATTATTTTTTTGTGAGAGAAGAATTGAAGAACTGCATTCTGAAGAGTTTATTTCGAATAGTGCTTATGTTAACTCTTTAAAATTATGTTAAAAAGATTATTATCATAGGGTGCTAAGGGAAAGTTGTGTGATGAGCGCACTGCACCAGATTTTTTGGTATAAGCATCGTTTGTTAGCTTTTCAAAACAATATTAACGATTTTTTTACCGGATTTTTGATCGCACATGCGCATTTCCATTTACTGTTACTCTTCAAGTTATGGCCATTAACGGACTTAAGGAGTATAACGTGTAGGAGAAATAGGCTGTGCACGTTAGCGTTTGCGGTAAGTTAATGTGGTGTAATTGTACCCTCGATTTTGCAAAGTTCGACATTAAATGACTGTAAAATCTTTATATGAATAATAAACAGCGAATAGAGGATTCGTTAACTCTTATTGAGATCTTACAATTATGCCTATAATATTATTATTTTAGGAAGGCTTTTTATCAAGATATGCAACTTACTAGTTCCTACTGAATATTAAGTTAAAAACGAATAATAATTTAAGTATTATTTTTGTATGGAATTTTGAATAATTTAGATCCCTTGATAATGTTTGAACATTTTTAAAATAAGGAATTCATAGGTAGATAAAAAATTGGCATTGGTATAAGTAGAATCTTAAATTCCAAGATTGCATATCTGCCAGATACTGGTAAATGGTAACTACCAAGAAGTGACTCTGATACATATTATATTAATTTTGAAGATTGATATGGAATTTTCAAAGTTATTTTCGAAGTTATTCGGTCAAAATTGCTTTATTAAAAAAATAAATTTAGGCTTATTACTTTCTAACATTGAATCTTCTTCTCTTTTGTGCATAACTATTGCCTGTAGCTTAGTTTTCAAAAGTTATTATTATTTTTAATTCATAATACTGAAACTTATTTTACACTAGTACAATTTTGTTTGTTTAGGCCGTTAACAGACGGGTTCAAAACATGGCGTCCCTCTGGAAGGGGTTAGTGGACAATGTTATGTATTTGAAATGTGTAGCACTCCCATATGTGTTTTGTGTAAAAGTGATCTGAAGTTGTCGATTAGATCACGGAGATTGAGTTTAAAAAGAATTCCCACTTCGGTATCATCATTTTTCACAATATTATTATTATTGTGATCGTATTTGTGTATATTTTCGGACATGTAAATAAAAGATTTTTCTTCAACAATATCCTAGTAGTAATGTTTTAATACCTCTTAGAGTGAGTATTTAAACGTTTATAACTTATTTTGTAATGAGTATATGCCATATCAAGCTTCTGACACTTGTTATATTTCTCCTCTGTTAATCATTGGAACTTTAATTTAACTTAGTATCTAATTTACTGTAATTAGGCTGTTTTGAATAGAAGCAATATACATCTAAATATTTTGTTGGTTGCTGAATTTAGTAGACTATCATTACCATCAGGAATTTTTTTTTCTCACTTTATCTTTGTGGTCTTAAATGCTTTCTTCTTTGTCCCTCAGTTGAATTCCCACCCTTTAATTTTATGTTTGTGTATAATATGCATAAACTAGCACTGGTATTTAGAATTATTTATTCTCATTTGTTTGTAAAGGCTTTAAATTATAACCCTATGATAGGCATTATTTTCAAGTGTTTTAAAGCTAATCAGCTTTTCTAAATACTAATTTTATTGATATTTATGGCTGGATGCATAAGACATTTGTTATGTTAGGTGGAGTATCTGTATCTTAACTTGTGCAGTTTTACTTAAGCTTTTTATTGAAGATAAGATTTTAATTTCACTAAAAATTGTAGTGAAATATTAGCAATAGATAATCAGAATTTTGAAAGCTTAGTTAACAATATTTTGATCTATTTATAAGTTTTGTTTTACGTATAGTAACTTTTCGTACCCACTTACTGATTCAGTAATAAAGAATTGGTTAAGTAAAATTATTTAGAAAAAATTAATTACTTTTTAAATTATGTTCTGATGGGTATAATTTAATAGCAAATGGTTCCTGGCACGACAACTAACTTTTTCTAGGTTTTATTATCAATGAATTAATACATTATCAATCTTTTTAATATGATTATACAAAGTTATTTTAATCTTAAATTGTAGTAATAATTTAGCCTGTATGAAATTGTTATCTACATTTTGTTACTATTTGTTGATTTTATTACTGGCTGCTGTTTGTCTTTATTTCTCTGAATGAAGTTGATCACTAATTGTAATATTCATCTACTCCCTTAAATCCTTCCATCTCTGCCATTTTAAGCTCAAACGTAAGTAGGCGAGAGTTCTAAAAAAAAAAAAAAAAAAAAAAAATACCCAATTTCCTATAATTAAGAAATAAAATTGAAAACTGAAAAGGATTCCTTTTTTGCTACTTGTAATATTAACTTTTATTAATCCCTTCACAAGAATATTTGACAGTAGAACTTGTTTAATTCTGGAAAATTTCGAATTAAACCATTTTTGACTCCTACCCCAGAGAAATGCTTATTTATATCTACCCTTGAGTTCTACAAATTTGTTTACGAATTCTCGGCCTTAGCAGAAACATACAGCCTTAACATAACATCCAGGGGGTAGTTGACATCTGACTTGTAACCTACCTGTTTTGTCAATGCAGTTTACAACTTTTTAAACAATCAACCTGTTAATGTTCACAAATCTTTTTTTCTCCTTGATAAATGAACTGGTGATATAATTATTTAGAATATATGTATTTGTAGTCATCTCACGAGAATAGCATATTAAATTTCACTTCGATTTATCCTAAGAAAAATTGAATTGCAGACAATACATTTTGTTGAATAGAATAGACATGTTACCAGCAGAAAAGTTCAAATTAGTCAAATTCTACTGTACTTTATTTTAGAACCTTTGGAAAAATTGATTTCTAATAATCTATTATAAATTAGTTTCTAAATTAAGTTTATTTAAATAATATCTTATTATTACTATTTTCCCTAGGCATAAGAAAGTCTCCATGTTGGTTTTGACTTGTCGTTTCCATACTTTGTCAATCAATTAACCCCCAAAGCACATGGAGGTTTGTCCGCTAATTGGTCCACGAACTTTTGGATAAACAATACACTTAAGGGATGTGCTTTATTGGTCAAGAGCATAGCTAGTACTAGTTATACTGAGCATCTTTTTCTGTTTTATACAACTTATTGTTATATGTTTGTTCATAATTGACAGTGTTTAAAAAAAATATCTTTGTCTTCTTTAATAAACTGTATGGAAGGATTATATAATTAAAGAATTATCATTTCTCGCATATTGCTCATGATTAATGTTTTTGTTGGTATTCATACAATAGTATTCAAATGTAGTTTGAAATTATAAAAGCAAAAATAACTTCAAAGAAAAAGAAGAAAACCAAAAAAATAAAGACAGATTAGAAAGATGAAATAGACAAAAGAATCTATAAAGAATATGCTAAAAAAAAAGTGTAGGAGTATCCTATTTGTTAACGCGAGTGATACGTTCCTTGGCTATTCGCGTACGACGAAAATCGCGCTAAGCGGGGTTTCCTATTTTTATTGCCCTCCCAATATAGCTCGGAGTCTATAATAGTCTAGCCACCCCAAAAGGTGTGTAAGCCAATACTTGCCGGTTTTACAGCTGGGGTCCTGCTGCACATTCTTATTATTAGAAATAAAAGTGGGTGAAGTTAACTTTTTCCAAAACAGCTCTGTCTCATCCACAATGAAAACCAGATTAGAGGGATAGCTTCGGCTGTTCACTAAATACTTAAACGCAGCCGATAATCATCGGCTGCTTCCATAATAGCACTGGCTGATTCTCCTTGAAGTCGAAGACTATGAAGATTGGAACGACATTTGAATCGATCAAACCAACCTCGACTTGCGTTGAATTCAATGGTCCAACTTTCTTCTTCCTTTTGTTTGATGTCAAACAGGCACTTAGCTTTGTCCATAATAACAGCCTGGCTAAAAGGAATTCGCCACTGGTTCATATCTTCAACCCAAACTGACAATAGGTGTTCCATTTTTCCACAATAGAGGATTCAGATCGATTTACTATTGTAGTAGCAGTAGATGTTTCCGCAGATGCTGGATAGCACAATTTTTTATTTGTTTTTTTGCTATTGTAGCTAAGGTGGACTCTGACAGGTTAGACTCACCACCAACTTTTGTGGGACCTACACCCGTCTAAACAGATTAAAATTTTCCTATTAATGTCCAACGTTTAAATTTACATTTTAATTTAAACACATTATCAGCGCACATTTTCACTTGATCGAACTGTTCAAACTGAAGAGAAAAAAAAGTAAATCCTTTTGTTTAAACAAATCATTAGAAGTGGAAACGTTTTCTATAATTAGTTCCAGGAAATTCCTTAGCATAACAAACAAGTTCCAATAAAAAATGATGTATAGTGGTGCTTAGCTTTCTTGTAAATTCCTGATTCTAATTAACAAGGAACAATAAAAAATGATGCAAGCGTTATATATGATTCAATTTCTTAATTATTACTATTTACTACATATATAGATACGCATTATAAATACCAAAAAAAAATTGCGGAAAAATTTGATTTTTTGTTTTCGATAGTATTTCGGTTAATACAGGCTGTAGTCTTCTTCTTCTTATTTTAATGGCACAACAGATGCCTGAAGCGATCCTTGGTCTGCTCTATCTCCATGTCCCATCTATTTCGTTCCTTTGCATGCGTAATACTTATTTCCTGAGATCTTTATCCATCCATCTGCTCTTTGGCTTTCCTCTTTGGCTGGTTGGTAACCTTTTGGTGACAAAGAGCCAAATCTATATCGAAAACAAAAAACATAGAAGTGCCTGTTTTATCTTATTCTGTGGCACTTTGAATATTATGTGTAGAGGAATCAAATGCTTTAAAAAAATCGTATCTAAAATTTGGAAAGGTTTTTTACTGAAATATTTAATATTCAGAGAATCACAAAATTTTCTAAAAGAGCCGTATGCGGTTCCGGAGCCGCAGGTTGCCGACCCCTGCTGTAGGTCTAACTCCATCAGGACAGTTTTCATAAATTCTTCTTCCCATTCTTCCTTTATCCATTCTAACCAAGTGACCTAGCCACTTCAACCACTGTATCCTGGTAAAAGAAGATATGCTCATATCACCATATAGTTCATATAATTCCGCATTCTTTCTTCTTCTCCACACGCCATTTGCCTCGATTTTGGCCGTATGATGCGCCTGAGGATGCCTCTTTCAAATCTGTCCACCAGCTGTGAATTGTTCTTGTTCAGTATCCAAGACTCACAGGCATACATCACTAAATGCCGAATCAGTGTTTTATAAAGGACAATTTTTGTTTTACGGCTAATATCTTACTTTTAAATAATTTGGCAGTGGCAGAATATGCATTGTTTCCAGTCTGAATTCTTCTACTGATTTCCTTTCTTTTGTTCTGGCTATCATTGATGACTGAGCCGAGGTATTGGAAGCTGTGAACGACCTCAAAAGTATGCATCCTGATAACGTAGTGCTGGTGTTGGCGTATTCGCTTTTCTCTTCTCAGTATCAACAGTTTGGTCTTACTTTCATTACTACAGTCTGTTACGAATCTGTAACGGCATTAGAATGTGCTGAAATTTCAGTTGCATTTCTACGAACAAATTCTTTAAGTCTGAAGCTTCCATGTTAAAGTAACAATGTAATGCGTATTATTATAAAGGTAAAATAATAATTACACTTGAAACTATGAGATAAAAGAAATACAACACAAACAAAAAAAAATAAAATAATCGAAATTGGCCCTTATAGAATAGAATATAAAAATTAACTTTATTCTAAAGAATAACAAGTATGTACAAGTAAAAAATGTCTGGCCAAAGACTACATAATAAAAGTCAATTAATATTTATAATAATCTCAAGTAAACATATAAGTAAAAAAAAAAAAATAGAATAGCCTTCTGGTCAAAACATATAATAAATATAATTTTACTGACAAAAAATGAAAAGAGAAAAAACGTAGGAAATAAAAAAAAATACAAGTAGAGCAATCCTGAGTTAAAACAATATTAAAAACAAATTCTCACTTCTAAACAGAATTTCATTGAACTATATAGAAATAATTCACCGAGTTAAAACTTTCTATGATAATTGAAACAATTATTTACAACTAATTGAGATATTGATCTTGAAATAAAATTTCATGATAAGACAGTGTCTTTTTGGGAAGTGAGGAGGTGTTGAAAAAGGTGGAATTTGAATGAGAAAAGAGAAGAAGGATGTTGGACATTAGAAGGGAGGGAATTCCAGAGGACAATGGAGTGGGCAAGAAAGTTTCGAATGTTTTGGTTCTGTGGGAAGGGATATAGAGGTCAGAAAGGCACGATCTTGTTTCCTTTGAGTGGAAAGAGAATTTGAATTGTTGGAGGTTGTTGATGTAGGAAGGGTTCTGGGAGTTGATGATTCCTTATAGGAAAGATCTATGGAAATATTGTCTATGAATGGAGGGGAAGAGCCACTTTAATTCACCATAAAGATGTGACACGTTAGACTGTCTCGAGGTACCGAAGACAAATCTTAAATAGCAGTTCATGATACGCTTGAGTCTGTCCTCGAGTACAACTGAGAGGCCACCGTATACCACGCAACAATAGTCAAAGTGGGAAAAATGAGTGAGGATACAAGGAGCTTACAGATGCGTTGTGGAAGAAAATGGCAGGAACGATGGAATAATTTTAGGGTACTTATTGACCTTTGATAAATTTGGGCAATATGAGATTTCTATGGAAGGGCTTGTTCAATAGTAATCCCTAAATTTTTGACACAGGAGCTGAAAGTGATAGGGCGATCATTTAGGAATAAATTAGGGAAGGCGGTGCGAGGCAGTGAGGAGAGAATTGGAACCAATAAAAATGGCCTGAGTTTTTGTTGCATTTAACCTTAATTTATTCAGGTTTGTCCAGGCACTGATCCTATCTAGGTCTTTCTGAACATTAGCGAACCCAACTAATAACTCAGTAGGAGGGAAGGATAAATAGATTTGGAATAGCAACTGCTTGAGACTGATAAAAAAGAAAAGATTGAAACCAGAGACCAGAACTTTTGAAAAGGATAGAGATTTTAGTTTGGTAAAGAGGATAGAATGGTCTAGGGAATCAAAAGCTTTAGAGAAGTCAAAGAGTATTGGGGTATAATTAACTTTTTTCGTCCATAGTGGTATGTTTATCACTGGTGATTTTGATGAGAGTGGATTGTGAGGAGAAGCCGGGCCAGAAACCAGATTGGAGAGGATCAAGTATTTTGGACTTTTCGAGGAAACTAGATATTTGTGATTGGACTATTCTTTCTAGAGGTTTGGAAAGGTTAGAGAGGATGGATATTGGGCGATAGTCTTTAGGAGTTGGAGATTTCGTTAATGGGATGGATTAAAGCTTTTTTCCAGGTGGTAGGAAATACTGAATTTTGGAGAGAAAAATTATATATGAACAGAAAAACCAGTAAGATTTCGGGAAGGCATTATTTTAACAATATGACGGGTATTCCATCCAAGCTTATGGAGTTGGTATGCGATTTTAATTTGGAGGAAATAAGGTCAGTAGGAGAGATGTCGGAAAATTAGAAACTACTGAAGTTAAATGATGGAATTATGGAAAAGTGGGAGGAAGAGGATTGAATACTGTTGAAGGAGGCAGATAAAAAGTGTGTTTAATTCATCGGGTGATTCTTAAATGACTAATGAGGCAGAGGATTTGCGAAGCAGTTGCAGTCAGGAGTAGAGGAAAGGTCTTCTTGAAAGTAATTGGATTTCGCTCACCATTTTTCGCTCATAGTTGTCTTTGTCAAATAGCTTGACATCTGCCCTAAATGCTTGTTAGTTATCTGCTAACCTTATACGTCTGATACGTCTACAGGCTGCCTCACGCCTCTTTTGAAGTAATTCCTTGACACATCCAAGGAGCAGGTCGACGACAGAAGGAAGAGTTATATACAGAAGAATGTGAATGCAACAGTATCTTTGATCTCCTAAAAAGTAGTGATTTTCACATTTATAAATTTACCATGAGAACGACGATATGTGGTCTGGTAGTTATCTCTTGCCATTATTATTATTTTTGTTTTATCTCCCAATATTCAATCTAAATGCCCACGTTATGGCTGAGACTTGAGTGAAAGCGTTTTGGGGGGCGTGTAGCATGTAACAGGTATTAACTGTACACTCATGACCTGGCCTATGTGAAATAGTGTTTTACAGAAAGTTTAGCGGCCGGCCTGGGGTATGTAGTAGTCCTCTGTAAGCAAATATCTATTTCACTCAGGCCGGTACATGAGCATGCAGTTAATATCTATTTTGCAGGCTACATACTCCCACAAAGCGCATTTATTCAGGTCTCAGCCTTACACCCAAACTCTCCATAGCTGTGTGCCATAAATTTTTTTCTTTGCCAATTGTTAAATCTAAACTTAAAACTTATTTCCATTTTGCGTGTAGGATTATATATAATTTTCTGTGTATGGTTAAAATCCCCATTGTAAAGTTTTAAAAAGTTATTGATTTATGTAAATTCAATATCTTTTCTTTTATCATTAAAGCTATTTTTTAAAAATATTAATTGCCCTGCTAAAGCTATGTCCATACTGGTCAATTTTCCATGTGCTTTTGTTTTCAGCACCGCTACCTAATCCTCTCACACCTTGGCAATGAGATCTTTTTATAAATTATTTCTTTATTTTATTATTATCACCACCCATTTCATTCGTCACGTTTTTTTAACAAATAATTCATTTGGATTCCGAAACTGTCCTAATAAAATATATTGTTTTTTCACTTGAGATGATATTTGAGTCATATATAGGCCATTTTTAAATATAAAAATAAAGGCTTGTTTATTCAGGGCATCTAGCAGCCTTGAATTCCTTGAAGATCAGGAATTCTGCTTGAATTTTCCGCGTCAGAAAAAAATCGAGAATTATGCTTGAGAAACACACAGTCATTATGAATTTTTAATTCTTAGAATAATAATTCCATTTTTCCATCAATATTAAGCAACAAGTGTATAAAATATTCAGAAGAAGCTTGATTTAGTTGTTTCCCTTACCATCTCTAATTCATTGAATGCTTGAAAAAGCCTCCTTCCACTAACTTTGTTCATCAGTCTCTCTTTCTCTCAAACACCTACTCATTCTATGTTCTGTCTCATGTTTCCAGGTCACTCCATATATCGCTAAGTGAACTAGGGATGCTATGAACGGTGAAATGATGTATTTTAGTTCCAAAATAAGTTATATAATTTTGTGAATAAAATTGTCGTGAAATTTATTCCAATATGTGAATTTTATTTATATACACTTGAAATTGTTTTTTTTCTGTATTTTCTAGTTGTTTTTATTTTTGGCGATGTGTTGGGCAAGAATATTGCTAGAAGTTAAATAACAATTTTTCATTATTAAACAGGAATATGATCTTTATAATTATTCAGATTCATTTTCAAGTCCGAATTGTACATTTTATCATTAGCCGACCAAATATAACATTGTATGGTTCCAATTTAGTGTTAAATTTAATCAAATAAAGTGACGAAAAGCGCCTTTAATTCTACAGTTAATTCTACAGCCTTGAAATCCTTGAATTATGCTTAAATCTTTGTATGCTATATCGCTGGACATCCTGTTATTGTGTTATTTTCATTCCAGAATTAATATATTTAGCATTATTTTCTAATTTTAATTAATCAAATTTATTAACTCAGGAGATAAAAAAACTAATAAAAATGAGAGACAAAAACTATAATTTGTCTGATAATAATTGAAAAAAAAAAATTCAAGATGCCACCTTTACTGGGTAACCAAATATCTAGAGATTTATCTAATTTTTACTAGTAAAATACAAACAAAACTAGATAGTTTAAAACAAATTATTGTTTTATCTTCAATACTTTATTCTTTCAATGCTATTTTTCATATAGAAAATGAAATGATATTTAATCATTTGAAATAAAAAATAAGTAACTCAACTGTGTAAATTATCTGGTAAACAAAAAAAAATTGGTAGTTCATTTCAAATAATGAAATATTTTTATTGAATAGGGAGCGGGGTAGTTCAATGGATGCTACTAATCTCGAGGTCCCAGGTTCGAGACCGGCTTTGACAGATAATTCTGTTGAAAGCCGTGGATCGGCCCTGTGGGATCGGGAGACCCTCCTGGGGCTCACCCAGCCTCTATAAATTGGGGGAAAACCTAGATTCTCCTAGTAGTCCCAATGATTTATTTAAATATTCCAAAGATGAATCAGGGTGCGTATAATTACAGTCATCCTCACTACACCCTGTCATTGAGCTGTCCTGAGCTTTGTCTTGTTGGTTTCATTCAGCTCTTTTTTTAAACTGTTTGGTAAGTTTTAGCCTACATCCATCACATATTTTCATTCCTACCTTCCAATCTTCCAAACTCAAAGAACACATCCAGTCAGTAACATTCCTCAACTTTTCTGATGTAAAATGTTCAGTTTCTTTTAAAGAATTACAGCATTTCACAGAAAACACTGCCCAGTTGTTGATTTTTTCTTGATTTGCCATGATAAAAATGATAAATAAAAAAATCCCACTAAAATTTTGCAAAATCGCTTTGCAAACAAAAATTTGAAAAATAAATTTTCACAACATGACAGAATACTTTCAAAAATCAGACAAAAATTTAATACCAAAATTGGATTAATTTGATGACACTATAACACACAGCTAACCTAAACAGACTGAAACAGAACTGAGCTGAGATAAAGTAGGAATGGTCAAATGAGCTGGTTGAAACAGAATCATACAAGCACACCTACATGTTTCCCAGTGTAAAAATTTATACTTATAAGTCATAACATGGGATAGTTGTTAGCATTATTTAGCTTTCCTGAATGATTATGCAAGCTTCCCGATGACAGTATTTTTAAGAAATAAAGATGAATCAGTGAAAGCTTTAAAAAACTATGTCTTGGAAGTTGAAAATAAATAGGGAAAGAATGTCAACAACATTAGGTGTGATAAGGGAGAGTTAATTTAATATCAAATTAAAAAATTGGTGCAGAGATAAGATAAAGTAACCATTCTGGATCTCCTCTCCTGGTGTCTCCTCAACTTGACAGGAAAGCTGACATTGAAATAGGGCTCTCTTGGAAAAATTAAGCAGAAGCCCTATTGACTGCAACTTTGGCTGCTGAAATTGAAAAAATTTCTGGTGAATAGTGATATGGAAATTCTCTAGATTAAAGCGATCTGATTTTTTTTGTTTGTTTTTTTGAGGTAAAGCTCATGTTACAGTATTTGTATATTTAAAAAAGGTGGAAAGTAGAAGTGATGAGTTTATGTTCGTGGAATATGCACCTCATGTATATTGACTGTGGGATAAAAATTAAAGAAGAACAAAACTTACAAAGATATGATATTCCCACTAGATGCTGTCGACTATATGTGCATTTGAAGTAAAATTCTGTGACTATTGAAGAAGCTATAAAATCTGAAGATTTTTCTGTGATTTACTAATAATGAAGTTATAGATTTACCTTTAGATATGATTAATGAGTCATTTAATGGTTGTGAGTATTCTGAATGTGAACACAGGAAGAAGAACCAAATAAAGTCAATGATAATAAAAATCTTAGTTGTGGGAAAAGAAATAAAAAACTGACAAAGAAACAATAAACAAAATAAAAAAAATCAATTAAATAATGACCTGACTTCTGATATAGGGAATCATTATTCCACACTATTACTTTGTTATGCTTACTTTACTTACCACTTTTGTTTTTTTTCAATTCAAAAACATGGAAATAATTTTGTTTTTACCAATTATCAATAAGCTTATCGATTAATTTGAAATTGGCCAGAATTAAACTGAAGGCCTGATGCCACCAATACCTACAAAGTTGGTTATTTGGGTAAACATAAAAGAAATAAAAAAAACTAGGTGTTTCAGTAAGCAGTAAAATAAAAGATAAAATTCAAGGAAAAGTGTGATTTCCTGTGGACATCATATGATTTTCTTTTGTCTATAAATTACTCAAATTTTTTACAATTTGTTGAAAAAATAATTATTATTACTGCTTAAAAATAAACAAATTTACTTAATTTAATCAACACATTTATAGCTTTATTATTATTATTTTAAAAAACATGAAACTCTTTTGCTCAAGATTCCTCTTGTTCGTCTTCGTCCTCATCTTTTGAATACCTAGATTCTGTTTTTAAAAATAATTTATTGTAGAAAATATGATAAAGATTTTGGAATTTCTTTGTTAATATTGTCGAAAATTTTACTTTAGGAGGATAAGACTTGGTTTCAACTGTAGAAGATTGAATATCTTCTCTTATAATCTTCGTAGCAGCTTCTACTACGAAGATTGAATATCTTCTCTTATAATCTTCGTAGCAGCTTCTACTACATGCAAATGTTCTCCTTCATCATTTTTTTTTTAATTCTCATATCAAATGTTAGATAAAATATTAGCTTGGGTATCGTGGAAAGAAATAATAGTGAACGATCGATCCGACTTTGTTCGTAATTATAATGTTAGTTAAATACTTTTCTCTTAATTTAGAAATAATTATTTTTTCATATGGTGAGGATATCTTTCAACTCTTTTAATGTGAATTGTGAGTCCTCATTATTTTCCTTATAACAGAGAATCTTTTTCATTGCTTCTGTTACTTTATAAGACATTTGTTTAAAAAAAATTATAATACAAGACCAAATCGATAGTAACCAAATTACGTTAAAAAGTTATGCGATCTTTCACTGATCTCCCTAATAGATCGCTTTTTTTTTTTATGATATTGCCTATAAATTTAAATGTACTCTACCTTATATATTGAGCTTCTATATTTAATAGCCTTCTTTATTTCAGCTGCTTCGCCACAAAACATACACAGCATTTTAAAATCAAAAGTATCAGTGGTTCTCTTTTTACGAGGTGGGTCAGACGATTTTAAGGGTTCTTCATCTTCTTGGTGCCGAGAGTAAAAATGAAAAGTAGACCGGGAAAGCTCCGGAAAGGATACACCTACAAGGGAAATCTCTACATTTTGACTCCTCTCTTCCACTCACTCAATCCTCGTTAAGCTGAGAAACTTAATAATAAATATTTTAAAACTATTTTGTTTCTCATTAATATTGCATCAATTCTATTAATTTATGAATATCGAATGAGTTTGAATCAAGGCAAACAGCGAAAATCACCATCAAATTAGGTGGGCTGCGTATTTACTGTCCCAAGGCAAGCTTCAGCCTGAGCGGGTCGCAGATGGCGGATAGTGAAGCCCACCGAATATAGAGAAACCATTAATTAAAATAACAGGTTGGGTGGGGGTTGAACATGGAACTAACAATCCTATTTAAAAAAAAATCCAAAGTTATGAAACCAACAGTGAAATACTGGATGGGTGTAAAGACGAAATAAAAGGGCTTGTGGACTTAGTTTTAGCTACTTGGAATATAAGGGCAATGCTTCAGCCTGGAAAGATGGCTTAAGTAGCTGAAGAAATAAAATTTAATATCGACGCGGTAGCCCTACAAGAGATCAGATGGAGTGGACAAGGTAGATTGAATAACAAAGAATACACTATACTTCATAGTGAAGCTACAAAAACTGGACAAAAAGGAACAGGATTCTTACTTACGAAAAAATTACGCTGTAGTTTGCTATTATTTGAAGCAATCAACAAATGTCTATGCAAAATATGCTTGAAAGAGAAATTTAGGAATATAACCTTAATATTTGCTTATGATATAATATTAATATTTGCTTGCCTACTGAAGAAAGCGAAGAGGATGAGAAGATGGAATTTCATCAGCAATTAGAAAGGGTTCTCTTAAATACTACCAGATATGATACAAAAATTGCAATGGGTGGCCAGAATGTGGGCAAATTTTTCTTCCTTAAGTGGACAAGGAAAATTTCACCCAAACAATTGCCGGAATTTACTCTCTACTTAACCTGATGAACGACGTCAAGCACCTATGCCTATTTGCGGAATATGATAATAAAACATACCTGTTTCTCTCAGAAAAATATACAGGAAACTGGAAGGCACCGAATGGTGCTTTAACTCGAATTGATCATGTGCTTATTTCCAAACGAAACTCATCCTCCATTATTGATGTTACATCTGCTAGAGTGTCTAATTGGGATTAAGATCACTTAATGGTTAAAATAAAATATAGAGCATCTTGCATGCATACAACAAGGAGAACTACACAAAAGGAAAGTATGGAATCTAGAAAAGCTTAACGACCCTAATAGATTAAATGATTTCAAAGAACTGGGCGATAGAAAGATGACTGAGTTTCGGAAAGAGGAGATTGTTAGTGACAGAACAGGAATAGAAGAGAAGTGGTGTACAATCAGTAAGGCCAATCGAAGAAGCAGCTAATGAGATCATCGATGAAAAAAGAAAAAGAAGAAGTGAAGGTGGTTTGATGATGAAAACTGTGAAGCGCTAAGAACCAGGAATGAACAAAGATTGATAATGTTATAGCACAGTACAAGGCAGAGTACTGTGGATTAATGGAAGAGTCGATGGAGATCAAAACAGATCGTGAGTGCCAAGAAGAGAGATTTCCTGAGAAAACAAGTGGAAATGATTGAAGAATTGAGAAGCAACTATGAATCCAGAAAATTTTATGGAGCGGTTAAGTATACAAATTGAAGTTTTCTGCCCCAAAGTGGTGCATATAAAGATATGAACGGTAGAATAATAGAGGGAAAAGGGGATATTAACAGATGTGCAGGACATTTTAGTGCTGTATCTTCTTCTCCTGGCGCTACAGACCAAAGTGGTCCTTGGCCTGCTTCAACATCTCCTGTCACAGGGCTCTGTCCTCCACCAAATGGATGCCCGCCTGACGCATGTCCTCTTCCACCTTCTCCTTCCATCGTGCTCTTGATTGGCCCTTTGCTCTAGTGGCAAAGATTTTTCCTTTGTATACTTTCTTCATCTGTCTCTCTTCACTCATTCAGTTTACATGACTATACCATTTCAACCAACTTATTCGTATCAAATTAGACAGGGACAAATCGTTGTAAATATAATATACTTCTTTATTCTTTGCCACACTCCATTCTCAAACACTGCACCAAACATTCCTCGCAGCCTCCCCCCCCCCATTTTCGAACCGGTCAAGCCTGTCAGGTTATCCTATTGATTATCCAACAATCACTGCCATAACTAACAACAGTCTATAGTTGATCTATTTCTTCGAAAACCTCACTGATATTCGCCAAGCGCTTTTTCATAGTGAGGTACAAGTCAGTTATATAGTAATGCCGCAAAAAAATGTATACACAACATTAAGCAGTGTTACGCAATTACGTACTCCAAGCAATGTCCGGGCATCTCACCAACGTAGTTTAGGCCTTCCTTTACACTTGGGCCCATGAATTTCTTCCTGAAGAAACCTCTTTGGGATGGAATTTTCATCCATCCTCGCCAGATGTCCTCCAGCCCTCCATCGTGACCCGACACATCCTCGAGAGCTTTTTAGGTACCCCGACTTCTTCTAGGGCAATTTAAAGTTCTTTATGAATGATGCTGTCATAGGCACTTTTGAAGTCTATGAATAAGTGGTGGGTTCGGATGTTAAATTCCCTAACCTTCTCCAGTACTTGTCGCAAAGTGAAGACCTGGTCCACAGTTGAATTGCCTTTGTGAAAGCTGCACTGCTAAGGTCCTACAACTCTTTCAGCCAACGGAAGCAGATGTTCAAAGAGTACAAGAGAGAGAACCTTATATGCTACCGGTAATAACGATATTCCGCGATAGTTTCTACACTCGAGCTGGTCACTCTTATTGTGATTAGGGGTAATTATTGTTTTGATCAGTTCCATTCTTCCATGCTTCTAGAGCTCCGCTGGAAGGCCATCGTAGCCTAGTGCCTTATTATTTTTAAGCCTGTATACGGATATCATAATTTCTTCCTTGTCGGGTGGATGTAAATCATCAATTGGAGCTAGACGAGATGGGGGTTCTTCTGGTGGATTTTAATCATTTTCGAATGTTATGCATTCATCCTCAGTTCTTAAAACACACAAAAAAATCAAAAATAAGCAATTCAAAATATAGTTTGGTATTATTATACATATTAAATTATATAAATCAGTATTATAAAACATTTATGAATTATGAATTTAATTAAGACAAGAAATCAAATACATGTTGGTACTCACCAAGGTTTAAATGGATTATATCGAACAGAAAAGTTTGTACTGGTTTCTTCTTGAAATTGAAAAAACTAGGATTAAACCCTGAAATTAAAATAGAAAAAACCCTATCCTCATATTTCTCTTCTCCTAACGATAAAATAGACCCTTTCCAAAAAAGCGGAGTATACAAACTAAATTGTAATGATTGTGCAGCCAAATACACTGTAAAAACTGGAAGATCGCTAAATTAGAGATTAAAGGAACATATACGTGCATATAATAATAAGACAGAGAATTCCAAAATTGCAATTCATTTAAATGAAAATAATCATAAATTCATCAAAGACTCAGGAGTTAAATTAATACATCACGTTGAAAACAGCCTCAAATTAAATAAATATGAAACACTTCAAATAATAAAATCCTTCAAAGCCAATCTATTTTTTTGCTTAAATGGCCAAATAAATATCTCCAATAGTCTAATCTTAAATTTATTCCCATCTATAACAGAAAAAACAATTACTCACCAGCATAACTGGAAAACCCCTGACCCTTAAACCGTTTACCTAAAAACATCCTACCTACCTCTCGTTCATTGTTAGTACAATGCGAGAAGAAACCAGTACAAACTTTTCTGTTCGATATAATCCATTTAAACCTTGGTGAGTACCAACATGTATTTGATTTCTTGTCTTAATTAAATTCATAAATGTTTTATAATACTGATTTATATTAATCTAATTTAATATGTATAATAATGCCAAACTATATTTTGAATTGCTTATTTTTGAATTTTTTGTGTGTTTTAAGAACTGAGGATGAATATATAACATTCGAAACTAGTTTTCAATAAAACAAATTTATAGAAGTGGCAAATAATTTATCAATCCCTAATTAATTGATAGCTCTCGTTTTTGACTATATTGGCGTCAGCACATTCTTCGTCATACCAAGGGTTGTGTAGCTCCCTCTCCTGCAAGCCAAGAAATTCCTCTGTGGCAACCGAAATTGCATCTTTGATTCCCTTCCAGTGGTTATCAATGCTGCAGTCTGGAGGAATCTCCAGCAACCTGAGGCATTCATCCACATATTCCTTGTATCTCTTCCGTGTGTCCTCATTCTTTAGTTTCGAGACACTGAATTTCTTGGTTCGACATGTTGACTGTCTTTTAACAAGAGATATTCTATCTCTCAGATGAGCTCTCACGAAATAGTGGTCCTAGTCCACATTTTCTCCTCTGTACATTCGGGCATCCATGAGGTTCGTCTTGCTACGCAATGATATGAGAATTTGGGATATGAGGATTTGGTTAGTATTCTCTCCATCCGGTGACCTCGATGTTCCCTTATAGATATTTCGATGGGGAATCGTGTTCCTCCAACTGTCAGACCATATGCCTCTGCTACATTAATAAGCCGATGTCCATTTTCATTGGAAACATCATGAGGGCTACGTCGACCAACTGTAGGACAGTAATGCTGTTCGTGTCTGACTTTAGCATTCATTTCACCAGCAACAATCTTTGTCACGATTAGGACATTAGTGAAGAGATCTCTCCAGTAAATCATAGAATTTGTCCTTGTCTGTTTCCGATGCAGCTTCAGTTGGGGCATGGGCACTTACTATTGAATAATTTTGGAATGTGCCACGTATTCTAATTATACAAATTCTTAGGCTAATGAGTTTGAAGTCCAAGATGTGCTGTAAACATGATGCCTTTCGTGCCCACTGTTGTAGATGGTATAATTGCGCTTCTCGAGTATCCCGTATCGTGTCCATTGCATTTCCTGGATAGCAGCCGAGTTAATCCTGTAGTGATCGAGTTGTGAAAGGAGCCCTTGTAAAGTTCCTAATCTATATAAACTTAGGACATTCCAGACCTCTATATTGAAGTCAAGGCATTGGTGATGACTTGTACTTTTTTAGCAGTATAGTGGTTTCCACTAGGTGTTGTCTGGGGCTCTCCTGCATCCGAATGGGCCACTGCGGGGAGTAGATGAGTCGTCACCATTGCCTTGCCATGTATGGTTTCATATGCATAATGCATTATAGTGCAAAGCTGTTGGCTTCACCATGGATTATGGTGTTATATGATATGGCATTAGATGAGGGCTCGTGATATCCCCAATCCACCATCCTGACCGAAGCCAGGACCCCTATCTCTGATTAATTATTTACCACATCTATAATTTTGTTTTTATTGAAAACTAGTTTCAAATGTTATACATTCATCTTCAGTTCTAAAAACATACAAAAATTCAAAAATAAGGAATTTAAAATACAGTTTGGTATTATACATATTAAATTAAATGTAATATAAATTATTATTATTAAACATTTATGAATTACGAATTTAATGAAGACAAGAGATCAAATACATGTTGGTACTCACCAAGGTTTAAGTAGATTATATCAAACAGAAAATGTTACATTGGTTTGTTCTCGCACTGAACTAGTAATGGAAATGACTGCATTGGAAGAAAGGTGAGGTGTTTGTATGTAAATGGTACGGTTTAGGGGCAAGGATTGGGGTTTCTCCACTAATTCCGATGAGTAATTTTTTTTTCTGTTATGGATGGGAATAAATTTAAGATTAGACTATTGGAGATATTTATTCGGTCATTAAAGCAAAAATCTGGATTGGATTTGAAGGATCTTATTATTTCAAGTGCTTCATATATATTAAATTTAAGACTGTTTTCTATGTGATGTATTAATTTAACTCCTGAGTTTTTGATGAATTTATGTTTTTTTTTCATTTAAATGAATTGCAAAGTTCCAACTTTTATGCACGTTGGCTCAGGCCGTAGTAGTAGTATATTAGACATCAATGGATATTCTTTTGAAAGAGTTAAAAGGTTTGTATATTTAGGCTCAGAGCTGAATGGTGAGAACAAGCTAATAAATGAAGTCAATAGAGGAATCATGGCAGCCAACAGACCATACTTTGAAAATATTGAATTATTTAAGAGCATGTTTTTGTCAAGATGCTCTAAGACAAGACTATTCAAAACGTAAATTAGGTGGAAACATGGACCCTCAGCATGCATTGACAAACCAGCTCAAAATATTCGAGCAAAAGGTTTTGAGAAAAATTTATAGGCCAGTTTTTGATAATATGGGAAACGTATAGAGGATTCGGACTAAAGTGGAACTGTATTTTTTATGCAAGGATATCCATGTGGTCCATTTTATTAAGGCATGCCGAATAGAATGGTTAGGGCATATAATTATAATGTCTTATAGTAGAATGACGAGCAAACTCCTGCATGGCTCTGTAATTGGCAATAGAAGAGTTGGGTGACCACAAAGACATTGGATGCATGTCATTGAAGAGGATCTGAGAGCATTAGGAGTCACTGGATGGAGACAGAAGGCTAGAAGTAGAGAGGAATGGAGCAGCATTGTGAAGTAAGCCAAGGCCCACCCTGGGCTGTAGTGCTATAATATTATTATTATTACACTGAGGATTGGAAAGCCCTTCCTCGCCATGACCCATATTGGATCTTTTGCGAGATACCCCTCTGTCCGTCTAGAGATCCCATAGGAATCTTTTACTTCTTATGAAGCATATTAATTCCTTAGGGTTAGATCTAGTGATGTCTTCAGGATTGAGTATTGCCTGATTTAGGTACTGCAATCTGTAGAAGGCAAGAGCTTCGCATTCACAAAGAATATCCTTTTCTTCATCGTCTAGACACAGAGGGTAAGTGGAATCTTCCACTAGTTTCATCTTTTTTAGTTGATATTTTAGCAGGCAATGATCTATGAGAGACCTGTTATTTTTGTATGAGAATCCTTTCCTTCAGATGACCTTCAAGTAGGATAAATCCAAGGTTTTAAATCAACTCTCCCCTCCTTGGTTTCTTTCTGTCCAACATTGATATTTTGTTGGCAACAAAAATAAAATGGGTGTTGATTACTGCCATGCCTAAAAATCTGTAAAATAAGGCTAGGGGCCATCGCCTTGTCCTTCGCCTCATTGAATAATTTGCACATTTTTGGTTGTGTGAATCGATGCCTCCTTTCGTAGAGTTATAATCCAGAATAATTTCTGGTTTTCCGTTTTTTTTTTTACATATATCTGCTTTATCATGCATTGCTGAAAGTAAAATGACGCTTTTATTTTTTTTAGGCACATGAGACATTAAAGTGCAACAATCTTGGAAACCAAATAAAGTCGACCCTACAGGGCGATTTTGTTTGGGAAGAAACTCAAGAGGGATGCCTGGCTTATTTTTCTTCGTTGTTCCTATAAATGTTAGGCCATTTTCAAGAAGGTGCATAGCATGCTCGTAACTTGAATGATGGTTCAACTAACCTCTTTACGATATCCTTTGGCTTATTTGACAATACAATTGGCCCTGGAGGTTGGACACCACAATAAACCTCAAAATTAAATACATAATACGTTTTAGCATTACATAAGCCATACATTTTTATACCATATCTGGCAAGGTTGTCTGGTATATAGACAACGAAGCCGCATCGACCACGAAATGGGCGGAGCATTTCATTTATAGTCACAAATTCGGATTAACAATAATTTTTCTGAAAGTTTTCGTTTATTTCGGAATAAACCTCTCTGATAGCAGCTAATTTATCTGTTACACACCTCTGAGATCGATTGCGGTAATCGTCAAAGCACAGGGATTGAAGTAAAAATTGGGATGAGTTTATTAAAAAAAACAGCCCTAGCCACCATGAGACCCTTACCGTTCGTTTTCCAAGCCCGTGATGCATCAGCTCTGCAACTTAACGTTAAAATATAATAATAACTCTAAAAGACCCAGGATTTCAGTCTGAAACGTCTCCTTACAATGTCTGTCTCTGGAGTAAAATCCAGTATTTCTTTTTCTTTCAATATGCAAATAGTATAATTTACTATTTTATTTATAATATCAGATTGAAATATTTCATGAAAGCATCAGTTTCAGTGACAGCTGACCTGATGGTCCTATAACTTCTTGATCTTCATCCCCTGATTGTTCACTCTCGCTGGAATATCATCTTCAACAACTCTCTCTTCTTCATCACTTTCATTAGAAAAATCGAAATGGCCCTCTTGCTCTAGTCTGCCTTGAGGCTCTTCATCAAATAGCTCTCTTAGTAGCTCCGGAATTTCTTCTGGTCGATAGTAACGTCTAGACCTAAAAGATAAAAGTCAAGGAAATAATAACGGCAATTTGACAAATGAAGCGAAACCTAGATTATTTTGGTAAAAGTAAAATTTTAACGATATTATTTTAAATGTGTTGCACAAAAAAGCATCAAAGCAAAACAAAAATACTTAGAAATATAATTGGCAAAACACTAACATACACAAGCGGTACAGAGTGCTGTATTGACGAAGTATCTCATATAAGCGCTCTTCACCAGCAAATTTGAAACACAGGACTGCCAAGACACTGTAGGATCATGTGGTGCCTCCTGATGGAGGAATACCTGGAAAAGCTCAATCCCACCCTTCCCATAGTACCTGAGAATATTTAAAAAAAAGCAGTTTGCGGCAAGGAGTGCCGTTAAGTGTGTAGCCAAGGGTTAATTGACAGTATGTTTCCTTCTTCTTTGTTTCTAAAGTGTCCATTTCTCTCCTGATTACACTAGTGGATATGCTACAGTATGGCTCAGGGCCAATTAGCATAGTTTCTAAGCCCTTCCGTGCTAGGGTATCAGCTATCTCATTGCCTTCGTGTCCCAGGGTCCTTATTAGGGTAAGTTTATTGCCGTTAGCTAACAGCTTTAGGATTTCGAGGCAATCCCAGAGTAGCCATGATGTGATTATATAGGAATTTAAAGCCTTTAATGCTGTCTGGCTATCTGATATTATATATATTCTTTTTCCCTATATCAGAAGTCAGCTCATTATTTAGTTGATTTTTTTTTAATTAATAAATAATTATAACAATTTTTGTTACTTTTTTTTTTTTACCTTTGACCTTTAATAACTTGAGATACCAACACAATATTTTTTGAAACTTTTTAGCCAATATTTGTAAAAGTCATTAAAGTCATAATAAATGTTCATGCAATTTTTCAGCTTAGGATGTTTCATTCCGGATCTTTTAGCCTTTTTTCCACGTTATTTGACCAAGTAGTATCTGGGCAAGGCAAAGACCAGATACATCTTATGCTGTGTACCTGGCTTTAGGATAGAATAGATAGAACATTTTTTTATTTATTACAATTTACAAATTGTTACAAGGCTATAATTGATATATTTACATGTTGTGGTACAATGACCTGGCTTTAGGATATATGGAGAGTTCATTTGATGAAGATGTACAATTGATAAAGAGAATCATGTATGTTTTTGTAAGTTTCCTCTTCCAAATAAATTTATTTCACGGGTGGTTTCATTTTCATTATTTTAAATCAGTATTTTAGTTATGCCATACTAACAAGGGGAATGCATGGTTTGTCCATTGCCGATTTTGATCAAAATTTTTTAGGTAATTCTAGATTGAAAAAAAAACTTGATCTATATCCTTCCGTTTCATCCAGTCGGTGGCCTTAGGAGCTGGGAAAAAAATAAAACATGCTGAAAATGCTTTATTTTATATCATGTTTGGAGAATGATATCGACATGATTTTTTTCTGCTGAACATTTGTTTTTCAGAGTATTTTTAAGGAAAAATATAAACATTAAAAAATAATTAATTTTTGGTCAAATAAATTAAAAAGTGTTTAAATTATTAAGTAAACTAGCTTCATAGATTTTTTTTACACCAAAAATGATTGCAGATTTGGATTCAGCACATCAAAAAACGTTAATCTTGAAAAAACCATCAAAAACAAAAAACATTTTTTTTTTCAGTCCTGACAGCTCTAAATTTTTAAAGCCACAAAATTACATTTGAGTTTGAAGCTCTGTATCTCCTTTTCAGTTTAACTGATATCGACGTTCTTGGACTTGCTAAAAAGAGGGGAGTTTCTTCTTCCCATACATATAAAAAACTATTACATTATCTTAGATGGTTTGGATTAAAAAAAAGGTGATTACCTTACAAAAACAAAATTGAAGTTTTTTTGTGGGTAATGTTGGTTCTAAAATAGGTAGGAACATCATTGTTAAAGCAAATTGCGTAGTTAAAGAACCTTTACCGATGCCCTAAATTTGGTTTGAATTATTCAAAGGGTTCCTGATTTATGAGCAATTATTTAAATCTATAAAAAATTTGAAGGGAAGACCCTTGGCAAAATTTTTATTTTTAGATTCCCTCGATAATTTGAATATTGGTGTTTTTCAAAGTTAAAACCAAAGCTGACGCTAGTTTTGAATAAAAAAATTCTGTTAATATACTTCACTCCATAAAAAATATGGTTATCATTACATATAAGTCAATACACCCTTCAGTTTGCTCAAAAATTCAATTATTTCGTTTTAAAAAAATTGCATTACTTAACTTTACTATTTTTGGATCACGAATATTTTTATGATCTTAGCACTTTGAAAAATTGCTTCAAATTCTGTATATTCAAATTTTCGAGGAAATCTAAAAATAAGAATTTTTGGTCAAAACATTTTGTTGTCTCATTGTCTCGTCTCCCCTTCAAATTTGTATAAAGATTTAAATAATCGCTCATGAATCAGGAACTGATTTGAGATAATTCAATCCAAAGGTTTTTAAAGTATGCAATTTGCTTTAACAGTGATGTTCCTACGTGTTTTAGAACCAACATTATCCGCAAAAAAATTAATATTATTTTTATATGGTTTATCACCTTTTTTTATCCAGACCATCTAAGATAATGAAATAATTTTTTATATCAATGGAAGAAGAAGCTCCCCTCTTTTTAACAAATCCAAGAACGTCGATATCAGGTAAACTGAAGGGGAGATACAGAGCTTCAAACTCAAACGTAATTTTGTGGCTTTAAAAATTTTGAGCACACTCGGGACAGAAAAAAAAATGTTTTTGATGCTTTTTTTAATATTAAGGTTTTTTGACATGCTGAATCGAAATCTGCAATCATTTTTGGTGTGAAAAAATATATGAGGCTAGTTAACTTAATAATTTAAACACTTTTTAAAATTTTTTGACCAAAAATCAATTATTTTTTTATGTTTATATTTTTCCTTTAATATACTCTAAAAAAGTGCTGGTCCGAATGAGAGTGTAACCTTTGGGGAGTAGAGCTTTGAAAAGGTCCAATATTTTGTGCCTGGACTCCTTGGTGACCCTACATAATGACAGGTGAACTGCCAACCGGTGTTAAATCGGCTTAGAAAAAAGTTCATTGGCCACATTCTTTCTAGACAGACTAAACTCCATCTGTATAGAACCCTGATTCGTCCTGCTCTACTATATGGCTCAGAAACTTGGACTCTGACAAAAGCCAATGAACAAGATCTCTTTATCTTCAAAAGAAAGATCCTCCAAAGAATGTTTGGTGGTGGAGTGTTCGTGGATGGTATTTGGAGAAGACGGACTAACCAAGAAGCATACCAAGCATTTATGGAGCCTGACATTGTCCAGATTTTAAAATTAGGCAGATTGCAATGGGCGGGACATCTGGCATGGATGGAAGAAAATGAAATACCAAAGAGAATGCTTACAGAGTTGCTCCATGGGACCAGGAAAAGAGGCAGACCTAAGCTGAGGTGGATCGACGGAGTAGTGACTGGCTTCTTGGTGTCAGGAATTAGATGACAACTGCACAGGATCGTGACGATTGGCGGAGGTGGTTGGTGGAGGTCAAGACCCGTCACCAGGTTAATGTGCCGCAATAATATTCTAAAAAAAAAATTGTTTAGCCGAAAAAATCATGTCGATATTCTTCAAACACGAGATATAAAAGAAAGCATTTTTTTTTCTCAGCTCCTAAGGAAAATTATTGAGCCCATTATAAAGTTATAAAGCCCATTGGATGAAATGAAGGATATGGGCCAACTTTTTTCATTGCAGAATCACCTAAAAAATTCTGATCAAAATCGGCGATGGACATATCGTGCACTCCCCTTGTAAGTTGGCATACCTTCTGGAAATATATTTTATTTTATAATAGTTCTATTTTTTATTGTTTGATCAAATTTAAGGTATCTATGTTCATTTATTTTCTTTTTTTATATTTCTAGGTGGACAAATAGTCTAATATATTATTTAGAAGGATATTGAGATAATGAAAATACATTCCAATGTCTTCCAATAGTGGTGATCCTCAATTAAATAATTATGGATGGACAAGCTTTTGATGTAAGTTCTGATTTAAAAAAAAAATATATATATATATATATATATATATATATATATATATATATATATATATATTTTATATTGTTTTTTCTTCCATTTAATTCATGTTGAGGTGCTGTTTTATTTTGTTTTGTTGTGTTGTATTGCCAACTTTTGAATTTTAATGATATAATGTTGTTATGTTCTATATTTTATCTATCGAGTATTATTTATTTAATGAATTCAGTAAAATGAAATGCTTGTTTTCAAGTTGTTTGCTGTTTATTTTCATCAGATTTCTCTTTATTTAATCTGAAGGTTATTATTTTAATCCTTTATCTTTTCTGTGTAACACCTTGACTGCCACCTGATTATGTTAAAACGGGTGCTATGTGTTTTTGTATGTATTTTGGTTTTGAGTTTTAGGAAAAAAAATTTCATATGAATTAATTACAAAAAATTTAATCTATTATTAGCGCAGGATATCTCACAATGCTAGCACAGGGATTTGAAAAATGCCCGATTATCTCTTATGTGCCGCGGTCGTAACGTATATGGCTCTTTGGAAAATTAGGTTTTTAATAAATAAAATGCACGTATAAAAACGTGAATTCTAATATTTAATTAATGTTTAACTTTAAAATTAATATATTTTTTTCTTTTATATGAAACAACAATTTCGAAAGAATAAAAGAAAAATTAATTTAAATTTTTTAAATTATGAAATAAGCCTTTCTACAAATAGAATGGTTGAATATAATGAATGTAAAATATTAATACGTATAAAAACATTGTATTTACCAGTATAGTCCTTTTGTTTTGCTGTTATTGCTACCGTAATTTGAACCAGTGTTACTAATATAAAGTCGGATTATAGATACAGTGTTAGGGAGGGCCATTTGAATTACGGCACACAGGGCAGGACACTCACCGCTATATATGCTATGGACCCGGCAGTCAATGTGTTAATGTTTTCTTAAACAAATTTCTCTTCAGTCTTGTTTCAAGTCTTATTTATCATCAGTTGACATCTGCATGATGGCATAGAAGGATCAGTCTAATTAGGGATTGATAAAGAAAGGCTTATTTATCAAATTTGACTGTGGGACATGAATTTATTTGTTTTATCATTATTTAAATTAGGGCGGAAGTCCTGCAGGAGAGAATGTTGCTGAAAACTTAGTAGAATCTCAACATAGGTTCCAAGAATTTGAGAACAGGCTGGAATTTGGAAAGAAAGAGTGAGGACTACCTTCAGTTCTAAATGAAGACACTTTTACGAGAATTGTGATCTCTAGATCGAGTAAAAGTTCCTGCGAATTGTCATCAGACCAAATAGTCCGGGAGCCCATGCAGAAAAACGTGACTTATTTTACACAAAGGTTCATCTATTTCAGACAATTATGTTCTTGAAGAAGAGCTAAAAAACAGATGTCTGCCGCCACGAAGTTGCCAGAATTTTTTTCTAGCATTTTATTTATAACTCCAAAACAAGTGGTTTCTGGCGAAAACTTTCCTATTTTAGGAGGTGAAGAACATTCAATTATTTCATCCATGCAATAGGAAAGTTTTCGGTTGAAAGCGCTGTTTTGGAGGTATAAATAAAAAGCTAAAAAAAGTTCAATAATTTGTCGTATACCTAAAAATTTAGCTCGGTCGAATTTATAACCGATGGAGATACCACAAAAAGTTATAGGACCAAAGTTGAACATCTTTTTGACTTCTGTAGGCCTACTAAGTTTGATGGCTGTCAGTTTCCATTAAGTGTGATAATATTTGAAAAAGTTTGCAAATTTGTATATCTAAAAATTTAGCTTCATCGAATTTATAACCGATGGAGATATGACAAAGAGTCATAGGACCAAAGTTGTTTATCTTTTTGACTTTGATAGGCCTACCAAGTTTGAAGAATTTTAGTTTCCATTAAATATGTAAATAATTGTAAAACTGGTGAAAAATTACAAAAGTTAGTCTTGATTTAAAAAAAACTAGCTCTATCTAAGCTATAACCGATGTAGATATGGCAAAAATTGATAGGTCCAAAAATATAAATCTCACGAAATCAGTAACTGTTGGTGCAATCCATTTATTGGTAGATATTACCGTTTAGTCATAATCGACCTTCAAATATAGGTCTTATTGATTTTTAAGCGTTGTCTGCCGTTTTGATTTTTTTGGAGATTAAACATTAATAGTTTTATTTTTTGGAATTTTACCGTTGTTTACGGGCTAAAAGCTACAAGCTTACCAATTTTCAAGTGTAAGCTTATCTAGTGATAAGCTAGAATTTGTATAGATGAGTGAGTGAGAGATACAATCTGACACAGGTAGTGAGTCAGTGAGTAAATCGTGCAACGGATTGTATAGTATTTAGATTCTAAATATGTATAAGATACTCTCTGAATACAAAATTTGATGCTGTACAAGTTTTATTTGAAAGATTTTTAATTTAAAATAGCCGTTTCTTTGGTACAGTCATTTAAAAGTCACTATTGAATTTCTTGGCCTGTTGGTAAAAAGTATTGTTTTTCGACTGTCTGTTTCGACCATATTCCTAAACCAAATTTTTAATGTTAGTTATTCACCCTCGTAGAATTTAATGTTCTTTAATTCTTGAAATATAAAAGTTTTTGCTAGAAAGCACTGTTTTGTAGTTATAAATCAATAACTGAAAATACTCAAAAAACTTCCATGTTTGATTGGCCGCTATTTTGTATTCCGCCGGCTTCTTGGTGGTAGACTTCTGTTTTTTAGCTCTTCAAGAACATAATTGTCTGAAATAGATGAACCTTCATATTCCTGAACCAAATTTATAATGTTAGATACTCATCCTCGTAGAATTTAATGTTCTTTAATTCTTGAAATATAAAAGTTTTTGCTAGAAAGCACTGTTTTGGAGTTATAAATTAATAACTGAAAATACTCAAAAAACTTCTATACTTCTATGTTTGATTGGCCGCTGTTTTGTATTCTGGCGGCTTCGTGGTGGCAGACTTCGGTTTTTTAGCTCTTCAAGAACATAATTGTCTGAAATAGGTGAACCTTTGTGTAAAATAGTCACGTTTTTCTGCATGGGCTCCCGGGCTACTTGGTCTGATGACAGTTCGCAGGCACTTTTACTCGATCTAGAGTTCACAATTCTCGTAAAAGTCTGCATGGGCTTCTGGATTATAGAGCGGTCTTAATTGAATGAACTAGAACTCAAGTTTACTTCATCCGAAAGAAAAAAAAACATGCAGTCTAGTACTTCATCAGATGGCTTCTGCATCAGTTACTTCAGAATCCACTAGGTGATCATTTCATCAATTGGGTTGTGACAAGTGATTCGTGGATTTTTCGACGGAATATTGACTGTAATGGTCCATCCAATCAGGTTGACTCAATATGGAGGAAAAAGTTATGAATGATTTTGGAATTATGAGGGCAGTATCTATTTTGAATTTATTTTAATTGCGCAGTCCATGAATTCCCAGCTCTGTTAACAGCTTGAGTTGAACAGATTGAGTTGGAGGGTGTTACAGCAGGTGTATTTATATGTTTGTCACTAATTAATTAATTTTCTACTTGAAGTTATTAGACTTCATTCATCTTTATTTGATAAACTGAATGGCTCTTATAGGTTTCTTTAATCTTTATTATATTAAAATTAACATGCTTATTCTCATATAAGAGTTGACATAGTATAAGGTGCCAACCTAATTCATAGCTATTTTGGAGATTCTTGTGTGTGCCTCTTGCTGGTATGCTGAGTAAAGAGTGGCTTCATCTTGCTTTAGGCCTTCAATATTTTTGTGACGTTTTCTTGTTCCAATCCCTAAAATTAAAAAAACTTCTCTTTATTCTTGAACTTGCTTTTCTCTTTCCTCGCCCTCTCAGAACGCAAGATTTCAAACAACTAATCTCTATACTCTCTCACATAGAACTGTTTTATTTAGTGAAAAATCCTTTTTGCTTCTTCCTTTTGAATTTGTTTTCCATACCTATCCCTAAAGCGAAAAGGGGCATGTGCGAGAGAGACTATCTAATGGTTTTCCCCCCATTTCTGAGGGAAAAAATCGTCTAATTTTATTCCAAAATATGAGTTGTTTTTTTTATGGTGAGGAGAATGGATAGATTTGAAAATTTTCAAGCGAGTATTTATTGAAATATGAAATCTAAAATTTAAAAAAAATTTGATTTAGCAACAGTGTAGAAAAAAATCTTGAATCCAACGTATTTTTCAGTTTTAAAATCCATCCAACGGTTCCATCGGAAACATAAATTTTAGACATCAAAGGAATGATGCTGTCACGCTGCTTCCTGGTATGGGGAGGAAGTTATGATGTTCAACCCTCAGTAGTCCAGTCAACTGGGAAACAGAAAGAGTTCTTGGTGGAAGGTTTTGGAAATTTGCTCATTTATTTTATTTAGAGTGGTGATTAGGAAATATAATAAAAATGTAAAACCGCTAAAAAAATTAATGTTTTTTCATATAGCATCAAAATCATGGATTTTGTAACATCAGCCTATACTAAACTAAACAAGAGTAAATTCCTTACATGTTTGCACTCTAAAATTTTTTTCATCCTGGGTATCGTTTAGGAGAATTCGCTCTTAGTCTAATGGGATCCAGGCAAATGAGGACCAGAAAGATATCTCCGTGGAAAGTTAAATTTGCTCATTTTTGTTATTTGGGGAGGTGATTAGGAGTTTCAACTTTGTTACCTCAAATTTTTCCCAGAAGTATAAGAAAAAAAAGGAAAAGAATTTTTTTTTGCTTATAACTTAAAATCATGTATTATTTGAATAAATTCTAATATTCATTTTATACTAACTTAAATAGGAGTAAATCACCTACAATTTTGATTCTAATGATTTTTTTTTTTTTTAGGCCGCTCTGTTTTTAAGCGAGCGTGAGTCGAAATTATGAGGCGGAATATCGAAAACATTTTTTAAACCTTTTTTTTATATTTCCAGGAAAAATTTGAGCTAACAAAATAGAAATTAGTAATAAGCAACCCCAATAATAGTAAAGGAGCAAATTTTCAGAGTTTCTCCAAAATTTTCCAGCGAAACTCTTTGCTCAAAAAACTAATTTTGATATTCAACCTCATAATTTCGACTCACCTCACTTAAAAATGGCTCACAGTAGTTGAAAGGCAGAAAAAAAAAATATTTTTTCATAATCATTACATAAGGAAAAATCATTTTGTTTTCACTATTGATAAATAGAATAGTTGCCTAAAATATTTGACGTATTTAATCAGAAATATTCTAATTTTATCTCTTGTAATAAGCCTCCAAATCCAACCATAGAATTATGTGTTTGATTTTTAAGAAAACAATCCTGTACATTATTATTATAGCCACTCATACATTTTTTCTTGGTGCAATTTTCCTTTGTAATGAACAACCAACTATACCAGGCAATATAATGAGTGGAAAAAAACATCATGCTTTGTTTATTTTAAGCCAATAATAATTTTCCGAATAAGTAACAAAAAAATAGCTATACAAAATTTTTTGTTAGTATATATCTTCTGACCGCAGTCTAAAATCTATTTTTTTATTAAAACAAGACTCCTAATAAAATATTTTAAAAATGCAGCTGTGTCTGACTGCGTCTATTTGCACGATTTGATTTTGAAAATGCAATTACTCTTGTTAATTTTTTATTACTTCCTCACTAGTGCAGTTTTTGAAATATAGGTATGTACAGGAAAATAGGTTTTCGCAAGTGTAAGCGAAAGTAGTGAATGAAATCGGACAAAATTGATACAGGATCATTTATTCCAATATTTAAACCAAACTGGGCTAAAATGCCAATTGCCGGAGATCGGGAGATTGCCGACTGGCAGATTCTTATTTTTTTAATGTTAATACTATAGATTCAAAAAATTGCTATCCCAGTTTTCTTCAGATGACAATTTTTTTTGCACGGGCACTCAATCTATATAAAAAAATACTCAAAAAAACTAATTTTTATATTCAACTTCATAATTTCGACTAGTGGTCGCATAAAAAGGGCGCGGTCAAATAAAAAAAAATTATAAGAATCAAAATTGTAGGTAATTCACACTTCTTTAATTTAGTATAAAATGAATATTAGAATTTATTCGAATAATACATGGTTTTCAAGTTATAAGCAAAGTAGAAAAAAATTTATAATAATAATAAACAGTGGTGGATTTGTTGTACTTCTGCCCACAGGCTGACAGATAACGCTGCCCCTTCCAAGTGCACCTATCTCCAAAAACAATTACATATTGTGTTATAGACTGTGGATTTAATTTTGGTTTATTATTTTCAATAACGGTAACGGACCTTTGTAATCGACCAAGAAAAAAAAATACATAATATGAGGTTTTACATATCAAGATACGTAATAAAAAAAAATAAAAAGAAGCAGGATGAGCATCTAAGGATGATCCTCTAAACTGGACATTATCATCCTCCAATTAGAGGTTTCATTTATCCATTACTCAGTCATTTATGTAGATTGAGGAACAAAATAAATTGTTTTAGTGAACAAAATTTCACAGGTTTGACGCTCTGTTGGTCTGTAATCGTCAGTTCTAGCTTAAAATATAATTGGGCGTTTTCTGTTGATAATCAATCTGAAGCTGAAAACCGTATGTTTGAATTTTATTTTTATTTTTATAAAATGCCTATTTCCCGAAAAAACAAAAAAATTACTAAATAGAAAAATTTCTTTTTTACAGTTTATTTTGACTAAAACCATAAGAAAGCTAAGTACCGATTTCTCAGATTATCATATTTGTAATCTATGCAAAAAAATTACACCATGCTATAAGAAGTATGGATATATATGTTTCGGATGGAACCGTTGGATGGATTTGAAAACTGAAAAGTGCATTGTATTTATGATTTTTTTTTTCTACACTGTTGCTCTATCAAACTTTTTTAAAATTTAAAATTTTAGATTTCAAATTTCAACAAATATTTGTTTGAATATTTTCTATTTTATTTTCTACCATTCTCCTCGCCATAAAGGAAAAATCATATTTTGGAATAAAAATCGGATAATTTTTTCTCTAAGAAACGGGAGAAACGAAATAGCTTGAAAGTGCTGCTATCTCTTGTCTTAGAAACACACCACAGTGTCGTCCCCATTCGCCTTAAGGCGACCACTCATCATCGCTCCAAATCGAATAATGGAACAATGTGGAGCAACTGGGGTGCTTGGAGCGGAGACAATTCCAAGGGCCCCACTGACGATCACTCCACTCCATTGTTCCATTCTTTACCAACAATTAGTGAGTGATTCATGCTCACTTATACATGTAAAACCGTATTTTATAAAAATTACAATCTATTAATATTTCAATTTACAAATTAATATAACTCTTGAGAATTAATGGGATATTAATAGTGCCTCTACAATTGCAAGACTATTAATTAAATTAATCTTTACTCAAACAAATACAAAAATAAAATTGTGGAAATTTTAAGTATATTAGTAATCCACTAAAAATGTTAATTAATATTAATATTTTTTAACAGTATTAATAGTAAAAAAACAAACAAAATTGTAAATTATTCATATCAATATTTTTGTAACTTATTTTATACAATCAAAATCATAAATTTTAACTATACTGTATCTACTAACAAACAATTTTTATTATTATTATTATTATAGCACAGCCTAAAAACTGTGCAGTTCATTGTTCCTCTCCATCAGTTTTCACACTCACAATCGATTGGATTTTGGCATAGTGTGATGGAGTTTAGGGCATATAGAATTCCAGTTGCCCCTCGTTACTCCAATAATTCTCATAGGATTTCACACTCATGGTTGTTCCATCTTTGGCATGGAGCGGTTGGAGTAGTGTGATCGTCAGTGATCCTCTTTAGAATTTCCCCTACAGCTTTTGAACACCACTTGTATCAATCTACTGAATATAGGCAAACAATTTTTATTCATGTTAACTATTATTTATTGTGGACTAAATTATAGTCATTTATGCTTTAATTTACAAGTCTATTAGTAAATACAGAAATGTAATTTTAACCTGTGAAATTATATCATTCTGAAGGAACAGTATTTATAAGAATAAAAAATATTTTTAATTCGTTCATTCCATTTATATGGGCAGGATTTATCAGGAGGGGAGAATTAAGAATCAAAGTTGAAGAATACTGTAGTACATGCAAATTCTTTCAAGTTTCCAGCTTCAGAGGCTTTACCTTCAAATATTAATCTTAAACTAAATGTTTGCCTAATTATTAAAAAAGTTTATGGAATGATTATTTTACTTATGTGACTGAACTCTATTTTTTAGTTTAGTTTTTTTTTTCTGAAATCAATTCAGGAAAATTTATCTTCTTCATCCATCAGATGCTATGGTCTATTTTGAAACTTGACCTCCTCCACTCCAAAGTTGTGCACTTGTCTGTTCCTCTAGCATGTCCTCCCCAGTTGATTTCGAGCAGTAAATCATGCATGTTCCTGTGTAGTGCATCTTCAAATTTCTAATTCTGCAGGGATTCTATCAATGCTGGTTGTTAAAACACCCTCATCAT
Organism: Rhaphigaster nebulosa; assembly: GCA_948150685.1. NCBI lineage: Eukaryota > Metazoa > Arthropoda > Insecta > Hemiptera > Pentatomidae > Rhaphigaster > Rhaphigaster nebulosa. The sequence continues at coordinate 52,551,418 of OX411307.1, forward strand.
AAATGAATTGCTAGATTGTTCTTGTTCTTGGAGGTTCAGTATGTTCTTCTTTTGATATTCCTACGTCCATCCTAAAGTGCTACTTCTGATTTTTTTTTTTTTTTTTTAAAGATTTTAAAAACAATTCTGCTGTGTACTGCCTTTTTATTCAGCTACCTCTTCTGTTTTTTTTTTTTTATCTTCTTTAGTTTTTATCTTTTCCAATTTGTTATTTAATTTCCCTTTTGACCATCTTCTGATCAAAGCACTTTCCAAATTTCTTTAACTTTTCTATCTTTCTTGTTTTTTAGAAATAATTTCAATATTTCTGTGTTATTCTTTTAATGTTTACAGTGCATTCTCTATAATCTGGCCGTTTGCTATTCCGTTGCTATGCACGTCCAGTGATCTAGCACTCTGATAGCACCGGTGGGTTAGTTGTTTTCATATCTCCACATGTCGTAAAGAGCAGGAGACTACTATACACAACTAGTGTGCTAGTGTGCTGTCGTCTGCTGTCAATGACTGTAGTGTGTCGTATTTAATATGTCATGAGTAATTGTGCCACTCCTATCAACTAATTTTGAGTGATATTGCCACTTCTATCAACTAGTTTTTATTAAAACTAGTTTCGAATGTTATACATTCATTTCAGTTCTAAATATAAACTAGCATTAAAAAATCACCATTAAATGACCAAATAAATATCTCTAATAGTCCATCCGTAACAGAAAAAACAATTACTCATGAGAAATACCAGGGAAACCCCGATCCTTCCCCCTAAACCGTTCCATTTACCTACAAACACCTGACCTTTCCATTACTAGTTCCTCCTGCAGGTCAGCTGGTATCAACGGCTGATCCGTCCGTAAAAACATGGTACCAATTCTCTTCTTTTTATCAAATAGATATTGTTTCCAGGGAAAGTGCTTTAAGCTCATGAATATGTGTATCCTTCTTATTTACTTCCTGTGTGAGGTGGGTTTGGATCAATAAGCAATATGATATAGTTGTGCCTGGCATGTTTGGCTGAAAAACCCATTTCTTTCTTCGAGATCCAATCCTCTTCTGTAGATTATTTTCCTATTTTATTCGGAAGTGAAAGTTGTCTGTGTTTTAAGATATTGCGTAGCGTTCTCAACCTATCGATTTTTTTATACCCTGTTAGTGAACTGCTTCCTTTAGTAAATACTTCTCATTCATGCTACCTCTCTTTGGAATTCTTTACTCATGTCTATTCTTCAATCCTCCTCCTTCATTTCATATTGGTTGTATTTTCCTACTCTATATTCATGCATCATGTTTGTATAGATCTGATATGTTTTATCTTCTGCCGACGCATGAATGCTCACTAAAGATTGCTGAAAAACTTACTTTTTATTCTCATTTATTTTTTTATTGTCTAAAATGAGTCTTATAGGTTTTTCTTTATCTGAAATCCTCTACCTAGAATATTTCCCCTGTGACCAGTATTAATTAGGACATAATTACTCTTCTTAACCATTATTATCTCTTGTACTGCTATCATATCCACTCTTTTTTTATTTCCAGACAGTTCTCCAGCATCTGACTATTTCTAACATGTAATAAGCTGCTTCCTTATTCCTAAATAAATTTATCAATTCCGTCTCTCACATCCTTCGATTCTTATTAAGTTCTTCTGGAGAAAGTAGTATATTTTACCTTTGTTATGATTTGGTTTGGTTTCTGTGACCAACCCCTATTTGTGGAAGAAGTGCATCTGTTATCCTACCCTCATAAATTAATTTCTTGGAAGTATCACCTATAGGTAGAAGTCAGATTTTATCCTTAGAAAGATTCACATTGGTAATAAAAATTGATATTCAGTTCTGACACACCCACCATTTTTTTTTGTAAATGCTGAAAAGATGAAGAATAATATTTATATTATAACAGTTAAATAGGAAACAGCTCAAGATGCTTACGACATTGTGGACTTACTTTAGTTGATAGATTTTGTTATTCTATAATAACTGCTCCTATTAGTCATATTTACGATGTTCTGTGAAGTACTGTTATTGTTTAAAATGATTTTCTCAATTGCCAATAATATCATTGAATTAATTTTCATTGTTTAAATTTAGATATTATCCTGTTGTAAGTAGTATCAGATGTATTGAAAAAAAGTATAAGAATCTATTTATTGAATGCTGAAATTTCTGTCAACACCACAGGCCTTCGAAAAAGTGAACATATTGTAAAAGTATACAGAATGACATCATAAATGGTAAAAAAAATAAATAAAATTGATAAAAAAGAAATTAAGAGCTAACATCTGAATAGTATGAAATGCAGATATTTTCAAATTCAGTATTATTCTTACATTTTCACTTTTATTGTATCTTGTTCTTTGTAACCATGAAGAAGGCCTATAATGTGGGCCGAAATGTTGGCATTCAATAAATAGTTTCTACTATTTTTTTGGTGTTATTCTTGACTACCACTTGGCACCTTCTTGATAACTTTTCTCTACTGCAATCTTCCTTCTAATAGGAAATAGGTATCTGATAGCTTATTTTCTGGTCGCAGGTCTACTTTTGCCTTGCAGCCAGACATCTCTGACTTCAGCTTACTTTTTGCTTGTCTGGATATGTTCCCTTTAGTCTTCGAAGTTCATCTTTTGCTTATCCACACCTTATCCAGCAATGCTTAAAAGTCCATCTTCTCTCTTAGCTGTTGGAGTGCTGAATGAATGTTGATTGATTCACACCTGTACACTTAGTCTGGGAGCTGAGGCCAAAGAACGTATCTGAGTTCAAGAAAATTTTTGATCATCTAGGCCGAAAGTATTCTCATAATAAGCATCTGCAAAATATCAAAAAATGCAAAAAGTTGAATATTTAGAGGTTTCACCTCAGTAACTATTTTTTAGTGCAAAATGCATAATAACCAATCTAGTAGAGGATTAAATTTCCTACTATATTCTTACAAAATATTGTAATTACTCTCAACAGATCCCAAGTAATATTTAAATAACAATTTTAGAGAAAGGGAAATTGTTATTTCAATATTCCTCGGCGTCTGCTGAGAGTAATCACTGATATTTTGTATAGATATTGTAGGAAATTTAATCCTCCACAAGATTGGTTATTATACATTTTCTACTAAATTGCACTCAAAAATAGCTATTTAGGTGAAATCTTTTAATATTCAACTTTTTACGTTTTTTGACATTTTGCAGATGTTTATGATCCTGTATTTCAGTAGCTGTTCTGAATTAAAAAAAAATATTACATATAAAACTTGTAGGAAATTTAACGTTATTTAAAATGGTTATCCAAAGATTTACCTAAAATGTACTGGAAGCGAGTTACTGAGGAAAATCTGAAAAAAGTCCACTTTCTCTAAAATTGTTATTTCAATATTTCTTGGCGTCTGTTAAGAATAATTACAAATATTTTGTATAGATGTTGTAGGAAATTTAATCCTCTACAAGATTGGTTATTATACATTTTCTACTAAATTGCACTAAAAAATAGTTTAGGCGAAATCTCTGAATTTTCAACTTTTTGCATTTTTTGACATTTTGTTGATGGTTATGGTCCCTCATCTCAGCAGCTGTTCCGAATTTAAAAAAATACTAAATACAAAACTTACAGAATATTTAACGTTCTTTATAATTGGCCATGTCAAGGTTTTATCGAAAATGTATTGGGGATGAACGAGTTACTGAGAAAAATCTGAAAAAAGTGACCAATTTGTTAACCTATCAGATTTGATTACAACCGATTGAGGATGGCAGACCTTCATATTTCCAGTCTATTAGGAGAGTACTTTCGGCCTAGACGATAAAAATTTTTCTTGAAATCAGACACGTTTTTTGGCCTCAGCTCCCATACTAACAAGATCTGAAGCTCTCAAAGAATGCTGCCAGTTCGGCTAGCTGACTGGTTTTTTACCAAGGTGTACTCCTCAATCCCCCTTTTTTCATCCTGGCTTAAACAGGCATTAGATGAGTTTAAAAAAAAAAGCATGACTGATTGATGTATTCCTTGTTTATATGCTAACATTTATCATATTTCAAAGCTATGTATCTATTAACCAAAATAATGGATCTTGGTTTATGCAAAGCCATTTTTTTTTTTTTTTATTAATTTTTTTCAGTTTTATCCTTATGTACTTATAATGATTAAGTATTTATAAGATGCTTTATGAACGATTCTGGAACTAAAAGCAAGTTGCTATCCCGACCTGTAACTTCAAAATATTATCTTTCAGTTTATCTTTTTTTTTCACTCTGCATTCTCTGCAAAAACTGAAGTTTATAGTTGTTTTTTTATTTAAAAAAAAGTAATTGCCAAACCTGAAAATCGTAACCTCCTTGGCTATCCCACTTGGTATTTTAATACTTTCCATTGCAGGAAATAAATGAGTGGGTCTTAGTTGCAAAAAAAAAATTTTTTTCTCCTGAAAGTTGTATCTTGATTGAGAGTAAAATTTATAAAAAATTCAGTGATTAAAATTATTCACAATTTACGACATTGTGTTTATTCTTGTCCCACAGTTTGAGTATAACCTCTGTAGCCTTTGAAAGTCCCCGATAGATGAGTGAGTGAAGGTAATTTAGTGAATAAGTGAATGCCAAAGTTGAGGCAACAAAATCGATAAGTGTATACCAAAATCGAGACCCGCTATCATTGAAGACCATGCTCTTTCTTTAGTTTCCTGACACAGAGGTTACATTCATTAAATGATAAAAATTAATTACCTGTTACCACTATTATTTTGTATGAAGGCCTATGTATACTTCAAACCCTGGTGATTTTACAGGTTGTAAAAAAAAGGGAACAACAAAATAATTGGATTAGTTATTAGAAAGAAATGCTTTTTATTTTACATTAGATCAACATTTCGGCCATCTAGTGCCATTCTCAAGTCTGAAAAAACATTTTTGTTTTGTCGATATTGATTAACATTATAAATATTTATTCTGAAATAATTATTAAAAACATTTATTTCAATTAAAAATACTTATCATGTAAAACTTACTTCTTTTAATTGTTTATATATAAAAACAATACGTCATCAATGTATCAATTCCTTTCATTTGTTGATGTTACCTTTCTATAGTAAAATATTACAACAATATTAATCTAATGGCCTTTTTCTTTCTAATAACTAATAAAATAAATGGCACCGAAATATAATAAATTGACTAGAAGAAAAATAATTGGATGTTAAATACTTAGATGTTAAAATATTCAAATTAGATGTTAAAATATATATTTGTTGTTTTCTTTTTTACAACCTTAAAAATCACCAGGGATTGAAGTGTATATAGGCCTTCATAAAAAAATAATTGTGGGAACAGGTAATTAAATTTTATCATTTCTGTAATATTGATTTTAGTTAGTAAAGGTAACTCTGGAGAAATCATGCACCTCGGTGACATTTTTTTCAGGGAAGTTACAATTTTTATTACGAAAGTTATAATTTTTATCACAGAAGTTATATACATCTGCTGTAATATATTTAATAGACCCCTATTGAATAATTCAGTGCTATTTATTGAGAACAGTATTCTCCATACATACATTCCATATCAGTCATGAAAAGGGAATATATTTTGATAAAATAAATTAGTAAATAGTATTAATTCAATTTGTTATATAAGTAAATATTATTATTGGCATATGGGAATGCTGATATGATGAAGGATTTCCCAGGTACTTTGAGAAATAGAGTGGCATGATTGAACTGTTGTTTTTCCGAGTTATCAGACCTCTCTGAAGAGTTGACTCTTACAGAAATCCCACCCTAGCAATTTTGATAAGAAAGCAAGGCAAATTCTGGGGCCTTACCCTCATTAAATAGGCTTCCGAAACCTGAGACACCGCCTTGGTAGTTTCTACAGAGAAGGAATGGGAGAAAAAATATATGAATAATATTTTTTTAAAACAGAGGGAGAAGAAACGCAGGCTATAAGAAGAAGCTAGAGAGGAAACACTTGAACAAGAGAGCTAATACAGCCTGGTGTGATACTAAATTAAAAATCAAAACAAATTCTAGTACATCTGCCATTTTTTCTCAAGATTGCGGATAAAAGTTTAATATTGCTAATAATCTATTAACAGCTTTAAATAACAACAGTATGAAATTTGGTCTAAATTGGTTTAGCATTTTTCAATGAAAAGCAGACTTATATAACAGAGGGAGAAGAAACGCAGGCTATAAGAAGAAGCTAGAGAGGAAACACTTGAACAAGAGAGCTAATAAAGCCTGTTGTGATACTAAATTAAAAATCAAAACAAATTCTAGTACATCTGCCATTTTTTCTCAAGATTGCGGATAAAAGTTTAATATTGCTAAAAATCTATTAACAGCTTTAAATAACAACAGTATAAAATTTGGTCTAAATTGGTTTAGCATTTTTCAATGAAAAGCGGACTTATATCTAAGTTTTTGATCCTCTGCCATTTTGTTTTAAGACGGCTGATGGCAAGTTGATATTGCTTAAAACCTCCACGGCTTTATATATCAATGGAAACAAGTTTCTTCAAAATCAGTTTAGCCGTTTTTTTTTTTTTGTGAAAAGCAGCCATAAAAGTCTTAACAGGCAGATAACAATTTACATGCGTTATTTCATTTATAATATTTAAAAATGAGAAAATCTGGTCTGAGTTGCACCATACACTGTTTTTTGACTCGTTTATGACTAGAGACCACACCTGATTTAGTCAACTTAAATTTTCCTAAAATTTAGGTAGCCTAAATTGCTCTTAGTTTCAGAATCGTTCTTATTACTTTATATTTTGTGAATATTTTATTTTATCTTTGAATTGGTCTTATTTTCAATTGATGATATGTGACAAAATAGCCCTTTACAGTCACTGGGCCTCCCTCCTCCAGTTGTTGCAATCTTAGGTCACAACTCTCCAATGAGTACTAACCTTGAGCAGTGTTGTCGTATCATCAGTCATTCTATCTGTTCATGTCATGTCTTGGTCTTCTGATCCTTTTTTCACTTCAGTTCTGCATCAATAATCTTCCTAGAAAATCATTGTTAAGTTTTATCCACTTGTCCAGCCCAGAGATCGTCAGAACTTTACAAAGTTTACAGTATTTATATTAGAATATAATTTATAAAGCTTTACATATTTTCTTCTTCTCCATAAATTCCCTTCCTTGAGGGCAACCTCTTAAGCGATTCCAGTACTTTCCAGTTCTTTTTTAAATGAATGAAATATTAAAATGAAGAAAAGCAAAATATCTTGCAAACATGTTAACACACACACTCACAAACACAAAGATTTTTCAATTTTCGTTTTAAATGTTAAAATGTTTTTAAGAAACAACCTCTTTTCACTCTAAATATTTATTTGTTTTCTACTTTAGTTACTGTAAATAATGCTTCAATTTTTTCTTTATTTTCCAAACTTGCTCCAGGTTGATATTAACTATTTTATTTTAGGTTTTGGATAAAACTGTAAATGATACATCTAAAAGTTATGTTGATAAAATAGAAGCATTATTATTGGGATGGAAAGATATCTGTTCAGGTCTAAATAATTCTGAAAATTCATTTGGAGAAATGATGAATTTTTTGCACAAGTAAGTGTTACAAAAGTTTTTTGCTTGTTGGGGAGGTAATTTTAATATTGGTGTTATTGATGAGGAAAAAAAAAATGAGTTGTATATGGTCCTCTTTGAATGACTCAGGAATTGACTTATAAAACTGTCATTTGATTAAAATTATAAACCTTTAGAATGAGGCATTGGTATAGGTGTATGATAATGCTTATATAAGATGTAAAATAACAATTTTGTGGTACACAATACTTGAAATCATTTAAATTGTAATCTTAATATTTTTGTTGATCTGTTCTTATATGTATATAAATAATTTTAACAGTAGATATTGGGTTATTTCATGTGTTATAGTATTTGTTACTTTGTAATATTTTATTTAAAATAAAAAAAAATGGTGTAAAAACTGTTTAAAGTGTTCAGATTGGAATGATTAGGATTTTAATGGAGCTAAATAGTCACTACCTCCAACTAACACCAATACTATTTATTGTTGGCCGCTAAAGGATGGATCCCAACCCTAGCCACCTAAACTCTTCAACGGGTCCTAACAACTTTACCCATTTTTAATGTGTTCATATCACTTGAACTTAATATTAGGTAGAACACCAAAGTATATATTCGTCTGAACTTATGGGGGCGTTAATCACTATCAATTTGTCCTCGATCTTGCTTAGAAATATTTCAATCATTTTGGTCAACTGTAATATAGTAATAATGTATAATAAACAAATGCCTATTTCACATGCACAAACTTCTTGAAAATGTGATATACGAGAAGAAATGTCATATTTTAAGGCTATCTCTTAGCCATGAACATCCTGTTTTGATCAATGCCTTTCGTAACCAGTCAAGCAATAGATAGACTAGGTGTTCATCTTTTAGTATTGATGTAGATAATTTAATATCACAAAGATATGTGTGTATTTAGAATTTTATATATTTTTTCCCCTTATCTCATTTGTTTGAAACCAAATTTCCGAATTGGTTTAGTGTAAATTTTTAAAAATAATTTGTAAATAATTCCCCAAATGAACTTACTTTTATGCTTTATAATTACTTATACTTTTTCATTTTTTCTGTTGGCTTTATTTACCTTTTTGATCTTTTGCCACCTTAAACAAACAGCATACTCTGCTTCTGTCTCTCTTGTGCTGTTGTTTGCCAATTTATTGTATAAAGCTATAGGGTATACTTCTTTATTCTATTTATTGATCTGGCCTTAGGTTTCCCGTGTTGTCTCTTACCAACTGCTTTTCATGGTTCTTTAGATAAGTCTTAGTAGGCAGCTTCAAATTGCATGCACGCCCTCTCCCCTATTTCCACCTGTTTGCCTTCATATCATGAAATGCTGACTTACTAGTTGGTCTGATCCATGGTCGCTCTAGTTATCAAGCAGAATACTTTTTTTTCGAATATCTTGATCCTGCTTTTTTGGGTGCTTGTCAATTACCAAATCTCACAATTATATGCCAGAAAACATTTTATTATTGCCTACTTCACACAGATAAAGATTTCTTGAGATTTCAGTTTTCCTGAGAGGGAGAAGAGGGCTCTATGTGCACTTTTTATATGCTGGTTTATTTCAGTATGATGATCACTTGTTAAAGTTTTTGTGGAACTGAGGTATTTAAATCTGCCCACATTCAGGATCATTCTTCCATATATACTTTCTATTGTTTGCCTATCTGGTGTGCATTTTGGCTTCTTTTCTTGTGTGTTGTCTTAGCTTTATTTATTTTTATTTTTTTAGCTTATTTGCTTTGCTTCTCTTATCCAAGTCTCAACAAGTTCCTCTATCCCTTTTTTTTTTTAAGTTTTTAAGCTACTGTTTTTTTGCCATTGTCATTTATATTCTTATATAAATTAACGACTATGGTTTGGACCTAATTCCTGTAAAAAATTTCAAACTTTGTCTTCCTGTCCTTTTCCTCTTATATAATTATGTGTTGCATCGACTTGCGCTACTTCATCACACGCTAAAAATGCACTCTGATCTGTTTTCCCAAACGCGCAACAAACAAAAGAAGTATTAACAAAAATCAATGACTAAAAATATACTAAAAATAAATATTTTTCTGAAAGAAAAAAAATATTCACATATCTAAATAAATATATTAACATAAAGGAAAATCTCTTGATTAAATTAAATTATAAACAAAAAATTCCTGATTAAAATTATCACAAATAAATTCTTAATTTTTTCAAGAATTAATGATAATATTAGTTACAATGCCTTATATGCCACAATTTGGAACGAAATCTGCCTGTTTTTATATGGACAAAAAATGTGTGTAAAGATATTTACATATCTATGTTCTATTTGCCTTCTCGAAGGTTGTTGGTAGAGGGTCGCTGTGACGATGTTTGTTGGCCGGGCCTAGCTGGGTTTGTTGGTACTGTGTTGAAAAACAACTGTGCACCTCAAACTACGATTGAGAACAATAAACACAATAGAATCTGCCTCCGATGGTGACATGACGAGGAGTGGGCCGGTATTATACATGGTATAATCCCACTCTCTTGTAGATAATAGCTAGCTTAAAAATAAAAATATTCTGAATCTTAAACTAGATCAACATTCTTTTGTATTTCTATTAATTTTAAATATGATTTTACACTGAAAACATCATTTAATATTTTTAGACCATATTTGGTTTAAAATAAAATTATTCTTTAAATAAAAAAATAACAAAAAATACATAACTAAATTTATTTTGGGCTTAAACATTATGTAATTGAGACCTTCGTAATTTATTAAAAATAAATTGTAATATTAATAAATATAATTAAGTTGTAATAATCACTACTCTATATTATTACGGTAGTATAGATCCCTTTTCCGGCTCTCAGGAGCGATTGATTTTGACGAGTGAGGTATCAAAAGAAAAGAAAGTTCACGGAGATGTGATGACTTCCAATTTTGTTTCTTAAATTCTTACTAGTGCTTAAATAAAAGCGATGAAAAAACTGAGAGGTTTCAAAGCTTTGACGACTGAGAGTCAGCGGATCGAGACGGGATAAGTTGAGTTTTAAAGATTTTGATGCGGGCATCAAGATCACATATGTTCCAAAGGAACGTATTGGTCCAGCGGTTTAAAGCCCTAAAACCTACCGTTTTTGAGATAATGCACGATATAAGTCCGCACGGGCCCTGTGCCATGTTGCGTACGTGCCGTTGTCATGGCAACTTTATGTCAATTTGAGTCTGTTTACAAAAACTTTTAATGAGTTTAATTTATTGTTTACCATGTCCAACCCTAAAGGGCACTGCTAAATTTGAATACTATACATAGAAAATGATAGTTTAACTGTTAAACTGAATAGATATTTTCCAGAGGGGCAAGCTAATTACTTATTAAGTATAAACTGTTACTTCAACATAGTCATTATAATCTACGTAAGCTTCACCAAATGTGAGTGTTAAATAAACTTTCTTGATAATATTATATTGTTTATATGAATAAACATGTTTCACTAATATCGCTTACAGTTCAAATGTATTAGGAAGAAGAAAAATAGATATCTAATGCGAGAGTTCTCGCTCGGGTATACTAGTGTTAAATATTTTTACTAACTTTTAAATATTTTTATTACCTTAAGAACTTATTTCCTCAGCAACGGTGCCCATAGTTTCCTCTGAAGGTCTTGACAGCGGAAATTTTTGTGACACATATCCCAGAAGGAAGTGTTTTCTTGAACAGCACTAATTAGTTTTTCGATGTCCATGGTCAAACAAACAAAAAAAAAGTAACTCAAAAGGTAAGCGATATCGTTGCACTGTTTGGCCGAATGGGATTGAAAAATCCCATCTCTATTTGATATAACTGTTGCTCGCCCGACGCCAGTTGAACAGGGTGTGTGTAGTGGACACTCTAATGCTTTCCCTATATTTGGGATCATTCAGCCAGCCATGGCTCAAAATGACCCAAAGATTATTTGGTCAAAAACGGTTCCAGCGGACGAGCGACTTTAAAGACTTTAAACCAGACAAATGTACATATAGTCTGGACATTGTGATTATTCTTAAGGAACTTTATCCCAGAATAAAATTAATTTTTCATTCATTTAAGACTTAAGTTTTGAACTGTATTTACGTTCAAATTTTGGTGATGGCACTTATTTTCAGGCAACAATGGAGTAATTATATTTAATCGTTTTCAAATAAAAATAAAAATTGTTCAGGAACACGTGGTAACGAGCATCGAGATATTTGACTCAACAAAAAAGTTGATAATTTTGTGAAAAATAGTTTTTGTCATTGAGTAGGAAAGTGAAATGAGCATAATGAATAAAAAATAACTTGATGCTTATGATCTTAATGTAATGCACAAGGTTCAAAATGGATAATTCTTCCGTTCAAAACCCAAAGAGTGGTATTGTGAAGGAATCCCACAGATAGCCTAGAGATGGCAGCTAACAATTAGCCTAGAGATGGCAGCTAACAATTGAACATTATCTTATATACTTTGAATATTAAAAAATTGTGTTCAAATTATTTTTTAAATTACCAAGAAAATTTTTTGATTTCAAATCCAATTAATAAAAATTGTAATTCAAGATTTGTTTTGAACAATAGTTTTTATTATAAAAAAAAAAAAAAAATTATAATTGTTTTATTTAAAAATGGGAAAAGAAATAGAATTATGTGACACTTATCGAGCACAAGTTGTTTTTATGTCATCTGAAGGTTAAAACCAATTTGAGATTACTAAAACCATGAAGTTGTGCTTTTCAATATACACTTATTAGACACTAGATGTTTAATATTTTTTCCTTGCTACTTAGATCAGGAAGAAAGAAAGTAACAGGTATACATGAGGATAGGTTTTGGTGAAAACATGGAAATGACTGGCTGAAGAGATGGAAATCTTGAGTTCTGTTGATATTTCTGAACGGGCAGTGAGAGGAAGTCTGAGAGAGAAATATATGAAAGGCTTTAAAACCAGGAAGAAACCATGCTTAAGTTTGGACTTATTAGTTTTTATAATATGTTGTCAATACCTGGAGGTCTTCGATAATAAGGTATCACATAGAATATTTGGTCCGAGAAAGGATAAGTCCACTGGAATATTTAGGAGGCTACACAATACGGAATTGCGGGCGGAGCATCCACTCTGTTGATGTAACAGAAGTAATAGCTTCGTGATGGTTGACTTGGTATGTATAGTTAACAAACTTAGTAACGAACGAATCCCTAAAAAGTGCTGATCCAACTAGTAAACGTCCGAGGGATGGACCAGAACGTATGTGGGAAGATTGTATTGGGGCTGACCTTGCCAATTTGGGTTTTGATGGTGGTTGGTGGATGGAGGTGTGTAGATAGTGATTGGTGGTATTGGCATGGAATCTTCAGGTTCATTTAGCCTTTTACTATTACTATTATTTTTTTATATTTTGTCAGGTACTGAGAAGCCTAAGGGTGTATGACAGTGTTCCCTATACTTGGCTGTCAGCTCTTTATATTTTGGTTAGATATATGTTATCCGACTTATAATGATGCCTTAAGGGAGGGACCCCAAGACATAGCTATATAGTTATTCATTCTTCAGCTTTGTTGTGTATTGGTAATAGTCCAATTAAAACAATTGTAGCTTTAAATGATAAAGTTGCATATCTTTATTACCATGAGCCTCTGGAGTCTTAGTAATTTATTAAGAATTTTCTTTTGTTGCACAGCTTTGGAAAAGATACCCAATGGTAGTTATAAAATCCCAACCTGGTGACCATAGCAGATGGGCCTGTGGTCTTTAGCCTTTTAAGTTAATATAAATAAATAATACAGTTTGATTGATCGGTTCCCTTATGGAACCGATACAAATACATTAAATCCAGAATATACATACGTACATAATAAATACATAAATAGATGCTGTTTTGGAAACACTCGCCTGCCTTAGAAAGCTAGATTGTTAGAAACATAGCATTGTATATCATTAAATTTTTTCAGAAGTAATGTTGCTTCATGAATTATTTTTAATATAAGATCCCCACAAACATTAGTAGCTATAGAATCTGTTTACAGTTTGTAAGTATTATTGTAAGCATGATCTATGTGTCTACTTAAAGTTAGTTTGCTGTCAGAGTACTCCTAAATATTGTATCACTGCATGATTCTGTTGGTGTTAAGTTGTATGTCTAATTCTGATACTTATCTTATATATTATACATTAGGACTGCCAGGAGTGAGTGAGGTTCCTTATTTCTTGTAGTTTTTCAAAGTTCTTTCATTTAACCAATAATAATAAATTATCTCCATTTGCTAATAGTGTAGTATTGTTCAATAAGCCAGTTTCAAATAGTGTGTTGATGAGTACTTTCATAACACTAGTGATATGAAAGACTATATATATATATATATATATATATATATATATATATATATATATATATATATACAGTGGAGTCTCACTTATATTAATATCAAGGGGAACGGAAAATTCTTCGTGTAAGTGAATAGGAGGTTTTTGGAATAAAGAAATATTCTAGGCAAAAAAAAAAAAATGTAATAATAATTCACTTTTACACCAAACAATTTAAAATCTTACAAAAAATATTTGAAAAATATTTCTTATTCATACTTACAAAGAAAAACAGAACTCGGAATACTCAAATAAAAACACGAAAATAATATGAAATAAGGCTACAGTTAGGTAGGTAAATCAATGAGCTTAAACATTTGATAATCTTATTTTTTCACAAGCTGCATTGTGTAAAACTCATTAACAATTAACAAAAATGTCCGAATCTTTTTCATTAAGGTCTTTAGAATAGAGGAAACACACCACTACCTCAAATGCAGGTACCGTTTGGGCAAATGTTGGTGATGCCACTGGCTCTTTGTCGTCTGTACATTGGGAATCGGAATTATTTGAGAACCTTCCGCCTTTTTCCTGGATGACTCAGCTATAATTTCCTGGTCACTTTGGGATGCGTAGATTGCAAGGTTCTTGTCCAATTGTACTTAATGGTTCAAAAGTTACTCCTGCGGTTCCGTGAAAATTGGATCACTCAGGAGGTTCTGCCACATCTTTTTTCGCCTCATTCGGGTTATCTTTTAATTTTATCTATTTGAGAATGTTTTGTTCTTTCTGTAATCATTTTAAAATAAAATCAATTTTTGATAAAGGGTGGTGCGTGCACAAAACGACTTTTAGTACTGACAAAATTAAGGGAGTCGGAAAATTTTTGAACTGAAGGGGATGATTCACTGTCACAGTGGAGCAGACCAAAAACAACCGAAGCCCTGAAATTGATTCAAGGATTACCATGTGGAAGCAAACACCTTCAGGCATCTACAAGCAAGAAACATTTCGTTTAAAAGTTGTTTATTTGTATAACTGAATAATATTTACATCTGGGAATCAAATTTCCCTTTGTATAAGTGAATGTCGTATAAGTGAATAATTAATTACATGGGACTAATTGTAGTTTCACTGGGGAATAAGAATTTCTTCATATAACTAAATATTTAGTATAAGTGAGACTCCGTTGTATATATATATATATATATATATATATATATATATATATATATATATATATATATATATATATATATATATATATATATATATATACACACAAAAGTTGTTACAAAAGTTCTTGTGCATTAGTATAGCTTTATTTCAGATTACATATTTTAAACATTATTGAATACTACTCTTCAAAGTAAAGTCCATTGTTTTCAACTACTTTCACCCATCTTTCTGCCAGTAATTGGATTTGATGCCGGTACCACTCCTTTGGTTTTGTGACAAAGAACTCTGCACATCCAATTTTTACGTTCTCATAATTATCAAAGATCCGACCTTTTAAAAAATGAGCCATTGATTTAAAAAAAACATAATCTGATGGTGCAAAATCTGGGTTATACGCCGGATGAGGCAAAATGTTTACTCCTTACAGTTCCGATAATTTTTCCTTGGTCGAACGAAAACGATGTGCAGGGTTACTTTGTACTCAAAACTGCATAAACTCTGTCTAACTGTTCACAGTAAAGGTTTGAGTCCCTACTACGACCAATAAATCACGAGTATTTGCATGTGAGTCCTGGTTCACACATTCAAGAAGAATATCATCAATGATCGGTGGGCTACCTGATCTGGGCTGTGCAGCAGTATTTTGATGGATAATTGACTCTCCTTCTATGGCATAAGTTTCTTTAGAGACTGCCTTTATGCTTAAACCTTTCTTCCAGTAATGTCTCAAAAGACCGTGAATCACGATTTTTTCTTCTGACATTGCACGTGCGTTTTAAAAATGTAAATGACCCCATAAATCCAACTTAAGTCACAAGGAATTAAAGGATTAGTCATCAAAGTAAACATTGACATAAATAATAGGAACAAAAACATTCTTATAGGATAATTATGAGAGTTGAAAGTAATGGGTTGTGTTCATGCACAAGGACTTTTGTAACAACCTAATATACATATCCCAAAGAACATATATATGTGTGTGTGTGCGTGTATATATATATATATATATATATATATATATATATATATATATATATATAGTGTTCTTTGGCAAATTGTTTAATGTATAATGAACAAGTAATAAAAGAATAAAGTATGAAAATAAATGTAATTATATATTTGATATATAGATATAGGTACTAGGTATATTTTTGCTTTAGTAATAGAGTGGAAGGGCTGATCACTTAAAAACTGTCTAAAAGGCCCTAATTTATGCTTATTTGGTTTTATATTTTAAATATTAATATTGCTTTTATACTGCTCCAAAATGTGAGTGTATTTTTATGTGTTTATTCATAAATAAATGAAATTTATTTTTTTAAGGTATACTTTACAATATTTGTTGCATGGAGATTGGACCCGGCTGGAAGCTTCATTGAGAGCGAAGTTTACGGTTGTTTTGCACAAAGTGTTGTTGGTATTATCTAAGACTGATGAAGAAGCATCGAGGAAATGTAAACTTTTAATCAAATTAGTTCATGAACCTTGGAAAAATTCAACCCTGCACAAAATACTGCACAGCCAATCTCCTTCAGACCATGAAGGTATATATGAGTATTTATGGTAGAACCTGAATAAGTAAAATAAACCTGTAAATGGAACATAAGTTTTGGAATCACAAAATTTTAATAACTTTTATTGGAATATTTTCACTTATATTAATGGAATCCATTCTTATTCGTATTACTTCTATACCTGAAACAGTTTTTATCTACTCTTCTATAACTTCAATATTCAAAAAAGGTCTGAGGTTAGAAAGGTTTAGTTTTAGTCTTGTCCTTTGAATGTTAACATTGAACTTTTGTTTATTTATTCTATCATTTCATTGTCACCAATAGTTATTAAAGTGCATTTGATTAAGATGTCTTAAAAATTAAAATTTCTTTTTCCATTTGTGAATTGTTGAAAATACCTCTGGCCAGTCAGAAAAGTAGATTTTAAGTGAGTAAAATCTTTAGAAAAGGCTTTAAAAGGCGTAAAGGCTTTAGAAAAGTCAATGAGTATTAGCACTGTTAACTTTTTTCATCCAAAGCGGTATGTATATCACTGGTGATTTTGATGATGGCGGATTGTCTGGAGAAGCCGGGTCGGAAAGTAGATTGGAGAGGATCAAGTAGTTTGGAGTTTTCGAGGAAACTAGATATTTGCGATTGGACTATTCTTTCTAGAGGTTTGGAAAGGTTAGAGAGAATGGATATTGGGTGATAATCTTTAGGAGATGTGGATTGGAGGTTTTGTTAATGGGATGGACTAAAGCTTTTTTCCAGGTGGTAGGAAATACTGGATTTTGGAGGGAAAAATTATATATGAACAGAAGAACCGGTAATATTTCGGAAAGGTATAATTTTAACAATTTGACGGGTATTCCATCAAAGCCTGTGGAATTGGTATGCGATTTTACTACGGAGGAAATAAGGTCAGTAGGAGATATGTCGGAAAAATAAAAATGAATGGAGTTAAATGATGGAACTATGGAAAAGTGGAAAGAAGAGGTTGAGAACTGTTGAAGGAAGCAGATAAAAAGTATGAGTTAATTTATTGGTTCAGACTTGAATGACTAATGAGGAAGAGGATTTGCAAAGAGAGAGTTTGCAAAGCAGTTGCCAGTTTGATTTAGAGTCAGGAGCAGAGGAAAGGGCTTCGTGAAAGTAATCGGATTTCGCTCGCCTGATTGTTGTCTTTGTTAAATTGCAGAGTACCCTAAACGCTTTATAGTCATCTGCTAACCTTGTACGTCTGAAGCGTCTACGGGCCTCATGCCTCTTTTGAGGATCTCTAATTTCTTGACACATCCAAGGAGCAGGTTGGCGAGGTAGAGATTTGAGTGGTGGATGGGTGTCAAGGATACCGATGAGATGAGATGTGGCGATGTCTACCATGGAGTTAGGGTTGGAACATTGAAAGTAAAATATTCGATATTTTGCGATATCACAAAACCAAATATCGATATCCACCGATAATCACTAGAAAAATATCGATATATCAAAAGGAAATGGATGATAAAGCAAAGAAAAGTGCATCAAATGATTATAATGTTAAACTGTGAAGAAGGTTATGAAATAATATAATTATTATTTATAAAACAATATTTTTATGAGCCATGAATCATTATCAAAAAAGATAGAAAAGAATTATACTTTAAAAAAAAATGTTATGATATATTTTTATTTTGAAGACTTTTAGCCATATTGCATATATTATAGTCTTCTAGAAGTTTTTCAATAATAAAACCTTCAAACTTCTAAAAATTGTATTTATCTTATAACTATTCAGGCTATATTGTGTATTCTCAAAACATTCATCTAAAAGCATGTAATTGATATACATCTCAGTAGAATCATCATTTATATAATTATCTATTTGTCTATACATAGGATTAATTAAAATCATTTGTGTATAAATCTTATCTACTAATTATTGTTTTATAATTAAATATTGTTTATTCTTATATTTACTGATGAAACTACAGAATCGTGATCCCAACATGACGGAAGTCTAGATTTTTATGACCTGACTGGTCTTAAAAATCTTTATGCACAATTCTGGAGTTTTACCGAATAAATGAAATAGTTAGTTAAAATAAAATACAGTAGAATCTCGAAATTCGCATGGTCAAGAGTTCGAAAATGAAATATGAATTATCAAGATATTCAAATTATCGAGCTTTCCAATAATCGGTAGTTAAAAATAGGAAATATAAAAATTAATACGAAATTGTATTAATATAAATGAACATAAAAAATGGATATAGTTTGATCAACAAAACCTTAAGATACCACATTTGAAAAAAATTCGGTTATTTTCTTTTGGTGCTAGCCTTGAAGACGGGTCTTATTGATGGCTTCGTTAAGCATGTTCAGAGCAGAAAATACATTTACACAAACATCTGATTTTCTAAAAAATGGCACACGTTGTAGATGGATTATTTCGCCATTTTAGAACTAATCGTCGGCACATCAATTTCTTGTTTATCTCTTTTTCATATGGAGTCAAAATTTCCTCGTCACTTAGGATCCTAGCTACTGCTAAATCTTCATCAAAATAAGTGAAATATCGAAAAGTTATGGGAGTTTCTTCATTTTGTGGAAGGTGATTCCTATCCTCGATGCTTTCTAAAAGTTGTATCATTACTTTCTTACGTTAAATGTCTTAAATCGATTAATTATGACCAAGTCTAGAGACTGCAGCTTAGAGGATGTGTTGGGAGGCAAAAACAAAATATTAACATCGCTGAGTGATGTGGTACTATTGTGGACCATATAATTATCAATAAACATTTGAAAATTTTCGCTGTTTTTTATTCCATATCTGTACCCATTCATTGAAAATTTCGCTTGTGGTACAATGCTTCTGTGTTTTCACGATTGGCTATTGGCGACGTTTTTGTTTTTAAAACACCTTGCTTTCGTGGATTAGTCTGTCATTAACGACCTTTTCCCGATTAATCCATGTTGGCGGCTAACAATATGGTTACAGGTTTTTTACAATATTTTTAAAAGAGAGATGAATAGAAAAAAAATGAATAAACCAACCGAAATTCATAGAAACTATTCTTCTTTCACTCACTCACCTATCCTCTTGAAAAGATTAAGAGTTAACCAGATTATTTATTTGGAAATTCAAATTATAAGACGTTTGCATTTACATTGCAGAGACGTTATAAAATGTTGCAGTTACTTGGAAGATGAAAATAAATACGAATTATCGAGGGGATTGGATTTTTCAATAGACCAGAAAATCCAAATGAATTATCAGGATATATGAATTACTGGGATATGAATTCTCGACATTCTACTGTAATATAGTTTAATATATCGGTGTCATCGATGTATCGTTGTAAAATATCTATATCATCGATATACCGCATACTAAGATATCGACAGATAGTATTGGGTTTTCATCTCCGATATATCGTGTTTCGATATTCCAACCCTACATGGAGTCAATAGAAGGACATTCACCTGTTTAACAAAAATTTAATCGTTAAAATAATTATTTACATCTCATAGTGAAAAAAAAAATATATATATATTGCAATATGATACAGAAAAAAAATAAACAGATAGGAAAAATAAATAAAGAAAGAGAATCAATATCTAAAATATCTGATGTGGATAACACATGACTTCCTTGTACGCCTATTTAACTATAAATCGATGGCTCAGAAAGTGATCCTGAATTTGGTTACTAGTTTCCGAAGATTGCAGTAACTCAAAAACAACACTCAGCATCGTGACATCCATCTATTAATAGGTACAATTGTAAATGTAAATGAGTTACAATTGAGTGACCAAAAAGGGAGGTTCATGACTAGATTATATAATAATCCCAAATACAAAATTTTAACTTTCTGCAGCTAACCGTTTAAGAGTTATGCGAGATACGCAAATATGTACGAACGCACTTACAGACGTCACAACGATACTAGTCAAAATGGATTCAGGGATGGTCAAAATGGATATTTCCGTTGAAATCTGAAAACCGAAAATTTTCGCGATTACAATACTTCCTTTACTTCGTACAAGGAAGTAAAAAGATTGTCAAAAAATTAACAGCATAAAGAGCATATTCAAATTTTTTAATAATAAAATTGTAAATGTCTTAAGTAGAGAAAATCATTCATAAATAAAATGAAAAGAATCCTTGATATTTACAAAGTAAACAATGAAATACATGAAGAGTGAAATGAAATGTATATGAAACATTCGTAGTGAACCTGATGCATTACAGCTCAATGCTATGTTTAGCCAGTGTCCAACTGTGTCGTAAGGAGGAATTGTAATAGGAGGTTTATAAATGTGGCTAAGGATGGGGCATGCTGGATTTTGGGAGGGAGAGAATTCCAGAAAGTAGCGGAACAGGCTATAAATGTGTATTGGAACGATGCAGATCTCTGTAAAGGTGTATGAAGGTTAGAGGGCCGAGATCTTGTGGACTGGGAGTGGATAGAGGACTTGAATTGGAGGAGATTGTAGAAATAGGAATAGGAAGGCTACTGGCTATTAATTACGTAGTTAAGGAATCTGTCTAGGAAATACTGTCAATGGAAGAAAAGGAAGAGCCACCCTAACTGGGTATAGTGATGTGTAATGGGGAAACTCCTCGGGGTCCCATTAACAAACCTTACAAAGCTGTTCTTAATTCTCTTCAGTCTGTCCCCGAGACTCCTCGTTAGGCCACAATGCACCACAACCATAGTCAAAATTGGGCAATATAAGAGAGGATACCATGAGGCTACGTGTGGATTTGGGTAGGAGATTGCGGAAGCGATGAAACAGTTTAAGGGTAAAAGTTGAATGTTGGAAGATTTGGGCAATATGGTGGTTCCAGGAGAGGGATTGGTCTATGATTACGCCTAAGTTTTTAATGGAGGAACAGAAAGTGATGGGTTGGTCATTTAGGTATAGGATAGGAAAATTGGTATTGAATCTGAGAAGGGATTTGGATCCAATGACAATGGCCTGAGTCTTAGCAGCATTTAACCTTGATCCATTTAAGTTTGCCCATATGCTGATTCAATCTAGGTCTTCTTGAATTTTGGTAAATGACACTAATAGCTCAGAAGGAGAAAAGGATAAATAGATTTGGGAGTCGTCGGCATAAAGGTGATGGGAACAATGAAGAATTGATTTGTGAATGTTGTTAATATAGGAGCTGAAAAGAAGAGAAGATATGCTGGAACTCTGAGTAATTCCTGAGGATAGAGTAAGATTGGAAGATAAAGTTTGATTTGGAATGGTAATTGCTTGGGCACGTTGAGAGAGGAAAGATTGAAACCAACAGATAAAACTGTTAGAGAAGGGTAATGATTTTAGTTTGGAAAAAATGAAAAAATGGTTTATGGGGTCAAAGGCTTTTGAGAAGTCAAGGAGTACAATAACAGTAAAATTTTTATCACCTATAGCGACCTGAACATCGCTCACAATTTTAATTAGGGTGGACTTCAACTTTGTGGAATGGCCTGGTCACAGATTGGAGATGACCAAGCTGATTGGAATCTTCAAGGAAATTGGAAACTTGATTGCACTTGCCTTTCTAGGAGTTTTGAAAGGTTTTATATATATATATATATATATATATATATATATATATATATATATATA
The DNA here is from genome assembly GCA_948150685.1 of Rhaphigaster nebulosa. Taxonomy (NCBI): domain Eukaryota; kingdom Metazoa; phylum Arthropoda; class Insecta; order Hemiptera; family Pentatomidae; genus Rhaphigaster; species Rhaphigaster nebulosa. The sequence goes on from OX411307.1 coordinate 52,573,529, forward strand.
TATATATATATATATATAGAGAGAGAGAGAGAGAGAGAGAGAGAGAGAGAGAGAGAGAGAGAGAGAGAGAGAGAGAGAGAGATAGATAGATAGATAAAAGAACTTTATTCTGGGACTAGGTCCCTTAAGAATAATATGAAGGAACCAATAAAACAGTAACATTATCTGGCCATAAGACTATAGAATACAGACCAATTAATTTTTACAATATCTTCTGTAAAATAAATAAGTTTTTTTTATCGAAAAAATATAATTAATTTGAGCAAAACAAAAAAAAAAGAGAAAAAAAAACAAGAAAAAAGTAAAAAAAAAAAAACAAACAGAGAAAATGAAAAATACAAAAATAATGAATTGATTAGCAAAGTTTGTACATTAAAAACCATTATTCACTTCTGATCCAGATGTTAATCCTAAACTGAAATTTCGCAATTAAAGAGCATCATTTTGGAGAGAAAAAAGGTGTTGGAAAAGGAGGGATTTGAATGAGGATAGAGAAGACGCATGGCGGATATTAGAAGGAAAGGAATTCCAAAGGGTAGAGGAGCGGGCGAGGAAGGAGCGTTTGAATGTTTTGGTTCTGTGGGAGGGAGTATGGAGGTCAGAAAGGCGAGATCTTGTTTCCAGTGTGTGGACCGAGGATTTGAATTGTAGGAGGCTGTAGATGTAGGAAGGATGGTGGGTGGTGATAGTTTGGTATAGAAAAGATCCTAGGAAATATTGTCTACGGTTGCAGGGGAAGAGCCACTCTAACTCGCCGTAAAGGTGGGACACATGGGCCTGTCTCGAGGTGCCGAAGACAAATCTTAAAAAGCAGTTCATGATCCTCTTCAATCTGTCCTCGAGCACATTCGAGAGGCCCTCGTATACCACACATCCGTAGTCAAAGTGGGGAAAGATAATAGAGGACATATATATGTATATATAGTTATGAGCTCTTTATTATTTAATTTCCTGCAATAATTTTTTTTGCTTCTTCTGCAATCTTCCTTTTAAGTATCCTTGTCAGGAGTAAAGAACAAGAACTCTTAAGGAACTATTTTAATTTGTTTTACCATTGAGATTTCAGAAATTATGTCCATTTCTAAATTTAAGTAATACTGATTGCTATTTCGTACTCAATTTGAAGTAGTCATCTTGGCAACTATGTGTGATGTGAGGCATGCCACCTCTGTTTGATGGCTGCTTTACTGATTGTTCCTGTCTTGTTTATAGTGATTAGAGTGGATAGAATTTATGATGCATATCTCTACCTGATTTCACCAAAAGAGCTGTTTATCCAGTTGTATTCCAAAGTTAGATGGGTTTTCATCATGTTTGAAAATTGACCATCCCATTTCGAGCTCAATCTTTGGAAGTTGTTACTCGGCGAGAAAAAGAAAATTAGTTTTATTGATGAAATTGTATATAATATTTAAATTTTGCCAAGCATTTCCCTGTGTGTATTCTGTTACAACCTTCTGGATATCTTTAAACTCTATGGAATCCTGTATTTTCCAATTTATGCAACTATATATATTTGTCATTTATTGTTCTTGTTTTATTTACTTTTTAGTCTGTGAGTATATAACTTCAGAAGGCAGTGAACTTTTACTCAAGCGCTTGGAAGTACTGTGTGAAGGAAAGTGTGAAGATTTAGCTCTAAAATTAGCAGCTACTCTTTTGAAACATCTTAATCATTGTAATGAATTTAAAAAGAGCGACATTGATCATATCACTGATATTTTGTTAATTTTATTGTTTCGATTTGGCCGTAATCAAGAAATTATTGAGAAGGTATGCTTTTTCAGTTTTTAATTAGAATGTGTTATATTACACAATGTCATTAAGAATTTTTTATAGAAAGTGATTTTCATTCTATTTTATTTATTTTAGCTGAAAAATTTGGATTTGGAAGAAGGTTTACAATTAGTTAAACGATTTTCAAGAAGGAAAACTAATGGTATTGGCTTTTGGAAATTCTGTGATAAGGTCACTGAATTAGCAGCACATACTATTCTTGCTTCTGGCATGGTACAAAATGTTGAATGTAAAGAGAAACAAAGCATACTCTGTGAATTAATAAATGAATGGGCCCTTATTCATGTACCAAAGTTAACGAAGTGCCTCTCTACACTATGTAATATGGTACGGAAAATTGTTCAAAAAGCTGAAAGTCCCATCCATATTTATATTTTTGCACAAGTTCTACATAAACAGGTATTTTAATTTTAAATAATTTTATATTATGAAATAACAACTAACGTTTGCCAGTAAATGAGCAACTTGTTAATTGAAACTAAATGTTAGTAGATTATTTCGAGCTTGCTTCTCAAAACATTTGGATGACTTTTTCATTTTTGGAACGAATCCCTGTTTAAGTTGTTTTACACATTTTATCTTTTATTGTATACCGATGTGTTGTATGTCTCTAAATGATTTATAGAATTTCTTTATATATTTTTGGTTTTGGAATTATTGAAGATAAGAGTAGTTTGCAAAATTTCTAAAAAAAAAAAAAACAAGAACAAATTATTATTGTTAACGTGGATGAATCAGGGACCAGGACATTAATTTAAATTTTTTAAACAGTTAAAGCTTATTAATTCTTAAGTTTTTAGAATATTGGTTGGGTCATTTTATGCCAAAATATCCACAAAAATTTCAATAGTCAACCTGATCATACAGATCTCAAAGCAGCACTCAGAGATTATTTTTGCTACTAATGCAAGTGAGAATATATTTTTCTTTAATGCTATGAGACTAAGAGAATTGTTTGGCTTCTTGATTTTAAAAGATTTGAATCCGTTGCTTGACTTTGTTCGTTGAATTTTCTTTTTAATTTAGTGCTATCTTCTGTAAATATCAAAACTTGAAGAGTTAAATCTCAATGAGATCAGACGTTACAGAAATATATGGTATTTTATATCCTGGATAAGGTTATATTGCTACCTTTAGCTTTTATAAGAGTTTTATTTCAATTCCTGAAAGTTCATCATCATCATCATCATCCTTAGCGCGACAATCCATTACTGAATCTTGGCTGCCTCAAGAATCTTCTTCCATCTCTCCCTATCTCGTGCGTCCTTCCACCAACTCTGGATGCCCAGAGCTCTGGCATCACCACTCACACAATCGAGCCATCTCAGTTTTGGTCTTCCGATTTTCCTCTTACCAATTGGTTCGACATTGAATGCTTTTTTCGGGACTACATTATCATCCATCCGTAAGACATGACCCGCCCATCTAAGCCTAGTTATTCTTATATATTTGACAACATCGGGCTCTTTATAGAGGTCAGAAAGTTCACTGTTGTGTCTGATTCTCCATTCGTTGTTTTCCTTAACGGGGCCATATATCTTCCTGAGAATTTTCCTCTCGAACACCAACAGTTTTCGCTCTATGGCCCTAGTCATTGTCCATGTTTCTGACGCATATGTCAGTACAGGGCGTATTAGTACCTTGTATATGTTCACCTTTGTGGATCTAGACAGCGATCTGCTTTTCATATACTGCAGGAGTCCATAGTAGCACCTATTCGCAGCAACGAGCCTCTGTGTTATTTCCTGATTAATATCGTTGTCCGCTGTTACTACTGAACCTAGATACTTGAAGCTATTTACCTTTTCGAAATTCCAAGCGCCAATTTTGATGGTTGGGTCAGTCTGTCGGTTATCTGTCGTCATATATTTTGTTTTTTCTTCATTTATTTGAAGTCCAATTTTTCTTGCCGCTGTCTCAAGGGAAGTAAACGCGCCCCTCATTGCTGCCGATGACAATTCCTGAAAGTTAGACACTTGAATTAAAGTTTCTTTTAGCTAAGACATTGGTTGTAACTTTTGGCTAAGGCATTGGCTAAAACAAATTTGTTCAAGTTGATATCACATTTCAAGTAAGCGACATCCACAAATGAGAGTTTATTTTGGTTTAATTAATATTTTTTTCTTTTATATATCGTCCTTATAGTTATTTTTTCATTACTGATTTTTTTAGTTATTTATTTAATGTTGCTAAAATTATCTTTTGGATTTAGTGTTAACATGAGACTTAATTTTTTTTTTTTTTTTCCAGCTTGGAAGCCAAGTTAAGTCCTTATGTATTGAGCTGTATATTCGAGGATTTACTACAAACATTAACTTAATTGAGCATCACAAATCTTCAAGTGATGATGACAAAATTCTTAAAGCTGAAATTCTTTTATCTCACAGTTTTTTGGAATTATCTGAGATTCTTTGTGATAACATAATCATTTATAGGGAATGTTTACTTACTGCATTTTCACTGTACCCCACAAAGGATTGTTTGAAGCATTTAGAAAAGGCTGCATTATTGTGTAGTTCCTGTAAAAATGAAAGCTCGGATATAAAGGATAAAGATAATGTTTGGAATAATTGCAAAAATGTGTCATGTATTTTAAAAAAGAAAAAGACAGAAGAACAATTCATTGAAACTGTTAATGGTTTAAACATTTTGAATTCAGAATTGTTGGGTTTGGCCCCACATCTTTGTGATGATCTTTCTACAGTACTTTCTAACCCAAGGTGTCAAACTTTAAGCTGGTCATTAGGATGGATACTATTGAAAAAAGAGTGTGAAGATTATTTGACTGCTTATTTTGATAAAGAAAAGAGGAAAAATCGTAATCCTGAATTAAAATATTTAAATATTGACTATTCACAATTTGAGAAGCAGCCATTAAATAAAAAACATGAACACTCTAAGAACAAAGGCAGGAGGAAGAAACTAAGTAAGTTGTCAGATTCAGAAATAATTGAAGTTACTGAAAATAACTGCTCTAAAAGTACAGCTTTAGCTAAAACCAATAATGAAAAGAAAGCTGTAGAAAAAGGTATTTTGAAGGTTTCTATGCTAAAGATTAATGAATTAAATTCCAAAAACAGTTCCCTATTATCTGACAAAAATGAAATAACCCAGGAGCCATTTGTTCCCACAAAACCAATTATCATTAAAAGAACTTATTCCCGAAAAAATGATAAGTCTAATCAAGCCAAAAAAAATATTCAGAATATTATCAATAAAAATCCATTACATCAGGGTAATGTTGGACCAGTCTTTCATTGTGATTATAATCCTTACTCCAGAAATTCTGTCCAAAGTCCTAAACCTGCTGAAGTTCCACCTGAAACTCCAGATTCCAGTTATCATGATTCTACTTATCAATCAAAGTTAATTCCTTTATTGAATCAAAAAGTGCTTATTAGTGATAATTATGCAAGATCTACTAAAAGTCCTTCAATAATTTTCAGACATGAATCTGCAGAATTCAATAGAAGTAAAAGCTCACTTGTAAATCAACCTGCATCAAATAACAAAATACTTGCCAATTATATTCCTGGCATGAATTCGCTTGACTTAATTGTTCCTTTAAGGTCTGAGCCTACAGTTCAGGTAGTGCAGATACCTAGCCCTAACACCATTCTTCAGCCTGTTTCTTCAAATTCTCCTTCAGCAATTCAGACAAATAGTACTTCAATTGCCATTTCGAAGCCTTTAACAGAATCCATTAACACACAATCAAATAATGTGGTTACTTCACACTCTCAGGCTCATTCTCAAAGTATTGAAACTGCTCTTGAAGCTACAAATAATTCTAATCTTTTGCTAACAACTGTGGTAAACCCTGGAACATTAACTCGTATTCATGGTTCTGACCAGAGGCATACTGCAACTCATGCTTCCAGTAATTTAGCCTTAACAAGAACACAGCAAAAGCCTTCTTCTTCAGATTCGGGTTCAGAAAATTTGAATGTTGCTACAGATTCCACAAGTGTTGGAGTGAATACATCAACTCACGAGGGAAGTACACAGGTTACAGCCCATATTCAACGAGTTGGTCAACCACATAAGCAAAAACATCTCTATGATGAATCTAATGCTTTGAAATCATCCAGTTCATCAAATTCAAGTGTTCATATTCCTGGAACCTTACAAATTTTTGAAGAATCTAACAAAGTCTCCTCCTCTTCCCAATCCAGTGCTGGCACTGTTTCTGGTTCTGTCTATAGGTTCATTTTAAAAGATGGTAAAATTTTGGAACAATATTGCCATGGCAATCAAAATTCAATTTTTCAACTTCCAGATCTTTTGCAAGAAAATAATCTACAGAGTTCTGTTCAGCAAGAACATGTAATTAAATTGTTAAAAAAAAAGAAGGATCCTAAGAAAGAAGATTCTGTTAATGCTGAAAATGTTCAAATTCCTAGTTTGCCCCAATTTCATCAAGTTTTTCGACGACAAGTATATCAAGGTGGCTCCATTATTGAAGGAGCTTCTATTCCTCCATCACCAAGCCAATTTAGTGAAGATTCTTCATCTGAAATTCAGAAACAAGAAAATCCCTCATCACCTCTTTCAAAAGCTGTCCAAACAGTTTTAAAAGAAACAGATTCTAAAACAAAACAGTCCAATGATAAGATAAATGAGGATGTTCCTACAAATGTAATAGCTAACCAGAATACCATTAAAGTTTCTTCTGGCACTGAAAATAAAGAAACTGTGTCTGACTTGCAATCAACTTCTGGTGTTATTTTTACTTGTAAAGTACCCATATCTCTGTCTGGAAATACAGTTTTACAAGCTAAACCTGTTTCGATACTTAAAACTTCTAATGCTCATGAAGTCTCCAGAAGTCAAAAGATAGATTCAGATTCTAAAAGTAAAGATTCTGTCATTAGAAGTAATATGAATGCATTACTTGCTGCTGCTTTACAAAACAATCCCCTAAAATCTAATACATCTGACTCAAGTGATAATTCTACAATTCACAATGTAAAACAAATAAAAGTTGGTATACAAGAAGTGAAGCCTGAGGGTTCTTCCATTGTGACTTCTAAAATCAGAATGCCTTCTCCTACTCAAAAAAGTGTTAAAAGGCAGCCCTTAGTTCAGCATAATGTAACAAGATTTTCAAGACCAAGTACTCATGTGTCTTCTGGAACTACAGTTAACCAGAATGCTCCACCTGTTGTTACTATACCTCTACCCACAAGAACTGTACAAGTTTTAACTAATATTAATCAAAATCCCTTACCAAATTTATCCAAAATTGATAGTAGAAGAGATCAGAACATTTCTCAAAGCAATGACCAGTCTTCAGTTAGTTCCACTACCTTAGAACAATTAAGAGAATTTGAATCCGTCCTGGAACAAGTTACCAATACATCTCAAATGAAAGAAAGAAGTAATGTAAAAAAGACAGAATCGTTAACTTTGGTGCAATCATCAAATCCTGAATTTTCTAACTCTGGATCGTCTAAAGTGAATACTTTATTTCAGACATCTTTAGTAAGTGCTATTTCTGATTTAAATACAGATAGAGTTAGTCTTACTTTTATCAGTAAGTCTTCCACGACTTGTTCCAATACACTTATCACTAGTAATTCACCAAAAATATCAGCCTCTACTCCAGTTGTTGTTGTGCAGAGTTGTAGTCGACCTCTAACATCACCTGCTTTGAGTATAAGTTCACAAAATTCTCCAGGTTCTTCTCCTACTACACCACCATCTAACTCTCAAGCTAAAATTAATTCTAAACTTACCAAACCTAAAGCTAAATCAATCGGTAAAACAGCACCTACAGCAACATTAAAAGTTTCAACTTTACCGAAACCTCAACAAAAGCCTCAAGAAGATGAACAAACAACCCAAAGAATTTATGCTATTTTAGATAAATATGCTGAACAACTTAGAAACTCGCCAGAGTTAAAAAACAAACCAGCTCCTAGAAGACGTTCAAATCCTCCCACTAATCCTTCGCAGTCTTCAAAACGAAAAAAGTCATCTCAAGGAAAGTCCAAAAACTTTTCAAGTATTCCATCATGTTCTGGTTTGGAGATGAGTCCTGGTTCTGAAGATTTAAGAACTGCTGGGAGTGAAGACAGTTCCAATGGTGTTAGTCAGGTTACACAAACTATTAGTTCTCCACATAGTAGAAATGAAGAACATTCTAACCCTTCAGGAGATGTTACATCTGACAAATCCGAATCATTAGATAAAGAGCAACGGTTACAGCATCGAATTTTACTTGCAGATCAAACATCAGGCTCAGGAAGAACAGTAATAGTACAAGATAATGTTCAGCCAGTTATAAGTGTGGAAGGTACCAAAGTTATTGCAGGTAAACAGCTTGTTGTTGGTAGTGGAGCTACAGTTCCTTTAACATTATCTCTACCTGGTGCCGGAAATGTAAAACAAGTGTTGTTTCCAGTTCCTGCTGACGGTAGACCTTTTGTTGTTGCAAAAGTTCCAAAAATGTATAGATTCCATCAAGTAACAATGCCCAGTGGTTCACCTCTGATTGCTTCTGCTAGCTCTGGAACTGTTCTGTTAAGACAAATGTGCTTGAATAAGTCTAATTCCACATTGAAACAAGTCAAACTTCCTGTGGTTTCCCAAATATCATCACATATGGCTTCTCAGCCAACAGTAGTTTTGCCATCAGGCTCCCAGTCTTTTACTTTATCTGCTGGCTCTACTACTATAGACAGTGATATAGGTATAACCTTGGATAATACTATTTTGCTTAATTCTTCATCAACCTCAGGATCATCTATTGGATTTCTGCAAAGAAATTTGTCTAAAACAACACAGTCTTCAAATGTTTTATCGAACTGTCGCACTGTAACATCTCAAGAATCTAGTCATATTCCTACCTCTAGTGAAGTTATGGTGTCTGTAAAAACTGAGAGTAATTTAATACATACAGAAAATTTGAATACAGATTGTTCTAAATCTTCTGTAAATAATAAGGATATTAAAAATGAAGAAGTTAAATTTGGTTCTAATAATGAAAACATTGAAGAAAAATCTAGAAAAACTGTTCCTATAATATCTTCTCCTACATCGAATAGTAATTGGGCACAAGCCCTTAAAGATGCTAATGTGAATTGTAGTATATTAAATAAAATTAAGGAGAAAGAAGAGAAGGATAATGTTCGAAAAGAATCTTCAGATGCCAAAGGTAATTAATTATTTACATTAACTCATTTAATTTTTCTTTGTTCCTAAAATTATTTATGTATAGTATTTCTATCAGAAGAAAATTGATAAATTCGCACAAAAATTGTAACACTTTCATTTAAATTCAAAGAAAATTCTGACATCCTGTGAAAATTGGCACAAATGTTCCTCATCGGTCAATGAAAAGCTCTTCTCCTATTATAGGGGTGGGTCCACCAGTATTTTTGAATGACTTGGCAAGTTTTGATAAAACTTGGTACTCAAGTTTCTTATTGGCCTACTAAAGATTCCTTAGTGTTAAGTCAAATATTCTCTTTGGGGGAAGTGGTCATCACACTTTAGAGCAACTCTGCTGATTTTGATGAAACATTGGCTTATTGGCTTAAAAACAATCATGGAATCATGAGCACATCAGAATGATTCAGCTGATTTTGATGAGCATAGTGCTTATACTTCTTAATGAAAACTACTATGTGCTAAATTAACTCTCTCCCCTTTAGGATTTGTTCCAGTAACTATCATGTATAATAACAAAATTTATTATGTTTTCTACTTATGTTGTTTCTAAAGAAACCCATTCTTGTATTTATTTTATTATGGTCTTTATTTAAGCAATACAATATTTTAACATACATGAAGGCTTATGATTCTATTGATTGCCAGAAGCTATATATCTTGATTTAGTAGGGAATACCAAAGGAGTTAAATCTTATAATTTAATAAATTTCAAATCGGTAATTATTATTTCAGGAATTTTGAAGTTTGTTTTTGTTTAAAATAGGCTATTCCCTTCCCCCTGGCTTATTTAATTTAGCATTAGAACATGTCATTAGAAACGTGATGCGTACTTAAAAAGGTTTTACTCAGTTTGGTAAAATATCCTTGCTTGGGTATGCTAACAATTTAATACTGTCAGGCGAAGATGTGGAAATAATAAAACTAAATACATAAAAGTTGATGACGGCTGGTAAAGAACTGATATAAGATAGTACAAAATATATGGTTAGTAGCAGAAATGCGACAATATCAGTGCTATAGATATAAAGGTAAAATTTTGCTGGTACTGCCCACTGTAGCAGCTGGCAGTTGACTACTGCTTTGAGGGAATTGAACTGGGCATATTTCACCAATCAAGGTATGACTTCATCTCCCTACTGCTGGTTCTCGACCTCTCTGACGGCTGGCAATTGTCACAGTTCTAGTTTATGTTATCATCTTGAAGAAGAGTTTTGATAATGACCATCAAGTTGTAACGGTTCCTACTTTTCCTTTACTTTTTATTTGCCATGTCATACAAAATTAAATGAAAAATTGTTAAAAATAGTCAATCAATTTTATTAAATTAATGTAACAACAGTATTCATTAAATTTTAGATCTTATACTAATTAAAAAATTTCTCTTTAATAAAGGGATTCAAATATAAATCCAATTAGTATTAAATAAATTAAATATTGAAAGAAATGTTCATCTCAAATAAATACTCAAATTCAAACATTGAAAAATCAAAATGTCTTTTTTAATTAAAGTACTGATTCACTAATCATATAATGATAAAGCATTATATGTTGTGATTTCATTACAAATATATGATATCTTTTACTTAAATGATCGTTCTAATAACTGTCCATAGTAATAAACTTAAAATCAGAGATACACCTTCAATTCTTCAATTGGGTTGTATAAAAAAATAATGGCCAGTTTTATCAATACCTACTTTAAACCTATTCAATGTTTACCAATAACTAATATTCTCGTGTAAAGGATTAAGTAAGCTTGTTTTTAAACATTTGATCCTTGCAATAAAGCCTTAGTTCATTTGCAATAGCATGAAACCATATATCGATATCCATCGATGATTGCTAGAAAAATATCAATATATCGAAAGGAAATGGATGAAAAGGTAAAGAAAAGATCATCAAATGAGTAATGTTAAACAGTGAAGAAGGTTATGAAATAGTATCATTATTATTCATAAAACAATATTTTTATTATGAATCATTATACAAAAAAGATTGAAAAGATTATAAAAAAAAAATGAAATAGGCTGTGAAAACACCTTGGAAACTTAACAGAGATATATAATGGAAAAATAAAAGCATAATGAGAGAAAAAAAATATAATTAAGTACATTAAGAAATTTATGGTTTCAAGGAAAAAGAAAATATTAGCTAAATATATAAATAAAAAAGAAAATAAATAGTATAACTGTAAAAATAAGTAAAAGTAATTTAGTTGACGTCCACATGATGATATAGAAGGATCAAGCTAGTTAGGGATTCATTTGCCACTTCTATAATTTTGTTTTTATTGAAAACTAGTTTTGAATGTTATACACTTATCTTCAGTTCTAAAAATACACAACAATTCAAAAATAAGCAATTCAAAATACAGTTTAGTATTATTATATATATTAAGTTAAATGCAATTCAAATTAGTATTATAAAACATTCATGAATTATGAATTTAATTAAGACAAGAAATCAAATACATGTTGGTACTCACCAAGGTTTAAGTAGATTGTATCAAATAGAAAAGGTTGAACAGTCTTCAAGGGATCTAACTTCTATCATACCCCCCTTACAGTTCAGACCTCGCTTCATCAGATTATCAATCCCCACTTTTTTCCAGGAAAAAAAATTACATATGTGGCGCAATGTCCCGTCATCGAGACTGGGCCTCCTCTAAGAGCCTCCACCAGTTGGCTCTGTCTTCTGCTGCAGCTCTTTATTTCCGAATGTCAAGCAACGTCCTGGCATCACTGACTATAATTTATTTTTGCAGAGGTTGAAATTGCGGTACAAGAGTTTTTCGGCAGCTGTCCTAAGGAGTAGTACCAGCGTGGTATCGAGCAACTGGCTAAAAGATGGTTGACAACAGTGGATCACAATGGGGGGCTATATTTTGAATATTAATTTTGTATTATATTAAAGAAATAAAAATATATACTTTTTATTGAAAAGCCTAATTTAATAATTTATTAAGCAAAGTTTATATATATATATATATATATATATATATATATATATACATAAACCGCATTATTTTCTATTCAAAATACTTAAAGAAGTCTGTAGATGTTGGGCATTAATATGTATTTTATTGTTGCATAATAATTAGTGTTTTATACAGACATAACCTAGCCTTATTATTGAACTTATAATACCAGGCTAAATGGCATGTATTGATTCAATAAGATCACATCTCTGCCACCGTTGTATTTCTGCTCTTGTGGAACAAATAAAACGATTCAATTTAAGCCTAAAATTTAATACTTATATTAGGCTACTGCAGTGAGCAGTTTGAACGAAATACACAAGCTGTAACAGTTGGCAGCCAGCAAAATTTTACCTTGAGAGGTAATACGTAGAGAAATTTCAGTATTTGGGGTCTATGAAAACTAGAAAAAATTAAATTCTAGAGGAGATAGAGGCAAGGTTAAAGGCGGTTAAATGCTTGTTATTCTTAAGTTGCAAAATTACTCAGCTCAAGTTCCTCAAGAATAAGGTATTACATAGATTATTTGGTTTGAGAAAGAATGAGACCTCTTTAAAATTTAGGAGGCTACATACATAATACAGAATTGTGGAGCATGCACCCTGTTAATATAGTTGAAGTAATAGTATCCTGACTGTTGAAATGGACATGTAAAGTTGTTGGTTGGGTTCAGCAATGAACAAGTTCTTAAGAAATTAAGAAGCGCTGAGTTGACTGGTTAATATCCAAGGGTTAGAATGATATGCTGGTGGAAGGATTGTATTAAGGCTGATCTTACGGATTTGGGCTTTGATAGTGGTCGGTAAATGTAGAGGTGTAGACAGCAATTTGTGTTATTGGCATCAAACCTTTAGGTTCGCAAAGCTTTTTATTATTATTATTATTATTTATCTAAAGCTTTTTTTAGCATTTAATATAATTACTCCTGTTAAATTTTTTTTTATTCCTTTATGCGATCTTTGTTATCAAGATTTTTAAACTTGATTTATTTTTTTTTTTAATACTTTCCCCTTTCCTGCCCCCCTCAAAAATAATTACTATCATTGGTATGAAAGGGTTTAAAGGGTCAGAGTATAATTTAAGCCAATGCAATTGAAAATGATATTATTTTCTTCTTTTAAATGTTTTGTTGCTCAAAGTCACTGTTATAATATACGCACCACTTAGTTTAGCCAACTCCTTGGAAGAATAGATAATTTGTTTTGCTTATTCCATTTATATGAAATATGGAGATGATTTATATATTTTGATGCATGCATAATATTTAGACCACTTTTTATAGCTAAATATTTGACCAGTGAATATTTTTTTTATGAAATTCTGGTCAGAGTTTTTATTATTTTATTTTCTTCTTGTTTCAGGCTGTGAACTTACAGATTCACGGTTAGATAGAAAACATGATGAATTATTAAGTAAGAGCGGAATCAACGAAAATAAAAGTATTAAGCAAAAGAATTCAGAAAACAATTCGTATTGTTTAGATGGAAGTATTACTGATTCAAAGTCTGTTCAACCACAACATTTAAATGATCATTGGCAGCTTAACATAAAACTTGAAAAATCTTGCAACTCAATTAAAAATGAATCAATATCGCCTTGTTTAGGTGAGGTGGAAAAAGAAACAGATTCTTCCCCGCAGACTGGTTCGCAACAAGCACAATCACATGGCCAAGGTTTGAAAAGGAAAGTGGAAAATACTATTTTTCAGATTGCTTTTAAAAGGGATAAAATTAAGATCACTAAAGATGATTTGATTCAACAAAGAAGTGCTAGTGCTCTTGAACGTGAACTTCGATTGCAGAAAAGCCTATCAGAAGAATGTGAAGATTTAGGTGTTGATAAACCTAGTACAAGCGACCTATTTCCAGAAGCAGAACTTTTGTTAGATTCTGATCCTTTAAGTAGAGATAGTCTTCAAGGAGAACTGTTTTCAAGAGCAGAATCATCATCCAGTAGTTTGAGTTCTCCTAATTGTAGTCCTTTATTGACTAATAAACATTGTAATAGTTGGAAAAAGCAACAAAGATCTATTTTGAGGCATAAATTCAGTTACAGTAGAAGTGTTAGTCCTGCTAAAAAAAATTCCTTTGATAAAAATGACTCTTCAAAAGATACTAGCAATTCAAACTTGCATTCCAGCTCCTCTAAAAGCGCTGGTTATGATATAAAAAATTCTAGTAGCTTTAAATGTTTGTCAAAAGTAAAAGGAACAATTTCTGGTGGTGATCAAGACATTAGCATGGAGTGTACTGATAGTGATCCATGTAATTTTTCTGATGTCGATGATGATTGCAATGATACTGATATTTTAGATACTGAGGGTGATTCCGATGTCGATTTTCTTCCAAAAACTCAAGATAGAAAGCATTGTGATTCTCAAAAAGATTTAAATGTTGAAAAAACAAATGAGCCATCATTGTTGAGTAGATTATCTCATTCACCATTTAATAAATGTGATTATTATTCAAACAAAGATAGTGTAATGGACAAAAGGAATATTGATACATCTCCATGGTATCATGTGACTAAAGGGGTTCACAAAGAAACTTTAGAAGCTGATATGGATAAAAGTAATAATGGTACAATTAGAGAAGGATTGGATGAATCTGTGAATGGGGCTTTGGAAGACTTTGATGATCAACAAGATTCATTAAATAACTACAGCCCTGTTAAAATTTTTCAGGGTAGAAAAAGAAAAAAAATTGGACTTTTTTTAGCTAGTCCTAGTGAAGAAGAGAGTGGTAGTTCATTGGATACTGTATTAGTTGGTTCCGATTCCTGTTCTGGCTTTCATGACAATCTCAATAAGAGATCAAATGCTAGAGGTAGGATTAAGAAAGGATGTCCTTGTTTTAATGGATCACCTGAACCTAACAAAAAAAAGAAGGATGTACCAATTACTGAGAAGACTGATAAACCCTGTTCTACAAAAAGCTCCTTCTCTTATAGTACAAAAAAACCAATAAATAAAAGCACAGTTAAAATTGTTAACAGAAAAAGGTAGTTCAAGTATCTTAAACCCTTTCATTGTTTAAATGGTTCCCCTTTTACATTTGTATTGTACTATAGTGTTTCTAACTATGATTTTAGTTTTATATTAATAAATGTTTACATTGGTATATTTGTATGTGTTTTATGTAGAAAAAAAGGGGAAGCAAATTTTAATTACAAAATATTAAAATAAGCAAGAACATTTTTTATAATTATGTTTTAAAACTTCTTTCCATGCTGTCAGGTTTCACTGTTATTGATTAGTTTCATTGTGTTCTTTTTAATTTTTTTTAGGGTTTTATCTTCATTCATGGTGAAAATTATTTGTCTTTCATGATGGACACAGTCTCTTCATAAAGTACCCAGAATTAAAACAATAAGTAAAAGAGAAAAAAATAGAAAAGAAAATAGTTTCATTAATTTTTTTTTCTTTATATTTTTTATTTCATTCAATTGCAATTGTGTCAAAGTTTTATCTAGTCCACAAAGTAATTAATACATCACATCAACATAGTCTTCAGCTAAATTATGTTATTTGTATAATGTGAACTTTTTAGGTATAAAACAATTCCTAGGGACAGAACTTTTGTGAATTTGCAATCATACAGCTGATTCATTAGCAATGAAAAATTGTGTTTTTATTCATCGAATTTATTCTTAGTTAAAAGTGCTGGTGATAAATAAATAATCATAATGGAAAAAAATGCTGTAAAATAGCTAATCTAGCTTTGTTCAATGGCTACCTGACTTAGTTCAACATTGAAAACATTGATGTGACAATTTTTTATTGACATATTCAACATACATAATTTTAAAAATAAGTTTTTTTTTTTATGCAGTTGTATAATACAAGTATATTAATGTTTATTGTTTTGTTTTAAATATTTGTTGTGAAATTTCAGTTAAGTTTTTTATGACTTTAAATATGATTTCTTAAACAAGTATGATTGAGGAGTTTATTTGTTTATTTTTGGAGTTTCACTTTTCCATGTAATTAGTTTTTACTTGAACATGATTCTGTTTATCATTACAGTTTTAAAGTGACATGTGAATAAGCATGGTAGAATTGTATTCCTATTATTTATATATATACATTTTAATGATCATAAATTAGTTTCAGTACTGTTGGTTTTTATTTAATTTTTTCTATTTTATAACTCGTATTTCAAAAGAATGACTGTACAGTGATAAAATAAATTAATAACTAAAACAATTTAGTGTTACTTTATTAATAAAATAAATAGATTCATTCATATTAAAGTACTACTTCTGTACTAAGTATTATGTAGATACTTTTAAGAAATGCATAGTTCTTTAGGAATTATTTGGCCTGAAGTTTAAATAAAAATCTCTTAAAGATAACCAGGTTTTTCTACAATAGCCAATTATTTATTCAAAATTTAAATTGTAATTTATCAATTTTAATTAAAAGTAGTGAATTTAATTTTGATTGTTAAAGTTATTCTCTTCATTTTTAAAGTTAATCCCTTCAGTTCTCATTGCCAGTCGGGGAGAATTATAAAATTCTCTTAGCTATTGAAGCAGTAAAAATTATTGAGAATTAGAAATTAATACATTAATTAGTAAACTTAATTAGCACATCAAGTAAAAAATAAATAAATGTATGTATATAAAATTGAAAAATACAGGCATAAACAAATTTAACAGCAACATAAAACCCTTTGTAATGCCACATCTAAAGGGTTAATGAAGCTAATACATGGTACTCAAAAGTAGTATGAAAAGTGTAACTCCCGCATTTTAATTTAATTTTTTTTTTTTTTTTATATTTCCTTTATTTCTTATGATTTTAGTTATTTGAAAAGTATTTGTGGTAATTATTCAGAATTTGTGTCAATTTTTTTCTTTCCTCATTTTATATATGCCTGTTTCTGATTATATTGCTTAATAAAGTAGATTGAGAATTTTTATTTATTTAAAATGCTGAATTCAGTTATATAGTGTGTCACTATTTGAATATTAGTCAAGATTCCTCTTGCATTAATATCTGCAATTTATTTTAATTACTAAATTTCAAAGTGTATAGAATAAACTTTTTTTCTCGTTGATATGAGGACTTAAGTATATATTTGTGATTAATTCAATTTTGCCAGCATTTACGATTGCATGATTGAACAGAGATTCTGTAAAAAAAATATATATATTTAGCTCTACTAATTTCACTCTTAAATGCTTATTTTCTGCTTCCAATATTCCTAAAATACTATTTTCACTACAATTATTTGTAATGTGAATGCCAGTATGTTTTGTGATGTGGTATTTTGGAGTTCCAGTTTAATTGTAGCCTTTGTAAAGTTGTAGATGGTGTGGAGTTGGTTGGCTTTTTATTATTTAATGGAGAGATTCTCGATGTAATAATACTTCTAATTCTGTTTACCTGAAAATGCATTAAATTAATAATATTGTTTACTTTTATTTTATCCTTACAAAGTTATATTACTTTTAAATGTTCTTGTACATTTATGATTGGTTTTAAGATAGTCTTATTACAAATAGATATAATTAAAAGTTTTAAGGGGAAATGAAAGGGTTTGAAGTATAAGAAAAGGTTTATTTACAAATGTCTATATAGGTATGTCATAACCTATCCAATACAATACCATATCTTAGAAGCATTGATAAATATTTTAGAAATCTGTTAATGCTCATTCATCAAGCAATTCTTCCAAAAATTTATAACTTTGTACTTATAACTAGTCTTAATCCTGTAACATATTGTAGAAAAAGTTAATTTTTACCTGTGATTGTTTTGAAGGTGTATTGTCCTTTTATTTGAATATTTAGTTGCTAACTATTTTTTTAAGAATAATTATAAAGGTTTCTTTTAGTTTAATATGAAATTTTATAGGTATTGATTATCTCCACTCTTCTAGACCAAGCATTGCTGTTAAATTTAAATTTTATTTTTCAGGGCAAATTACCTTTCTTTTGGAAAACATTCAAAAAGACAATGCTCGTTCTTTGTGTACTGCTGTTGTTTTAGTTTTATGTCTTTTTATTTAATATTTATTTATTGAAACTTGGTACATATTACATCATTGCATAAAATATTAGTTATTTATATTTAATTTCAAATGTTCTCCTATTTATTCTCATAATTTCATTTCCATTACAAATTATTTTCTCTTAGTTTAAAAAAAAAAATGTTTGTTTTGACTTGGTCAGCAATTGCAGCTTGGTTATATTCATGGTGACTATTGTTTGAACTATACTAACTATAGTTAATATTTTTTTACAATATCACTATCTTTTTTTTCTTCTTTCTGTTCAGCAAGGAGATCTAATTAATAGCATTAGTTAAAAATAATGCTTTAAATTATAAATTTATCTTTAACCCAGAATTAATCTGAAATTTGGCATTTTTCAGAAATATACAATTCCTGACTAGAAACTAAAGCATCAGCAATGAACAATTTCTATTTTATTTTTCCAAAAATTAAATAGTTTTTAATAAGTGGTTAGTTTTTAGAAGACTGAAAAATTTAGGTAAATTATTATTTAAACAATTAATACCTTGATAAAACTGCTCTCTTACACTATGGGGGTATTATTATTGACAGCAAATAAATATTTGGTCACACGTAATTATAATATTTTTCTTTATATTATTCTTTTAATTCATCTTCAGACAAAGGTAGGTTTTGAATTTTGTGTATTTATCATTATAATTGCTTCTTTATTTTACTCATTAATTCATTGAATGTATTATTACCCATATTATGACAATCAATTACATTTTTTTTCCCTAGTTGATTGGGTTTATTTTCCATTTTTAATGATTCACTTTGGCAGAGCCTTAAAATTTCCTGTTTATTAATTATTTAATAAATGAGCAGATCATTCTAGCAGTTCATTCCTGTTATAAGGCTAGCCTTATACCATGAATGAACTAAGTATTTAATGCTTAATTGTTTGTTGTTAGCCAATATCAAAATTATTGTATTTTTATGAAAAAGTTATTTTTTTTATACTAAATATTATATTTTATACTTAATATTTTTATCACCTTAAAATTATTATCATTCTTAATTTTAAGATAGTTTGGCTAATAATCTTTTTCTAACATATTTTATTTGTTTAATTTAATCATAAGAAATATCTTAATTTGTGACCTTCTGATGTGTACCCCCTCCAAAAAAAAAGAAAGAAAATTTATATATAATTATAGTGATTATTTATGAGGTATACTTAACACTCCAATATTTATACTCCTTATTTTTTGCCAATAATCAAACCGTTGTCATTAATAAGGTGTGAAATTTTTCACAAAATACGTTTCTAATGATATTCACAGATGTGCCATGCTATATGACAGAAAGTTTGTAGCATATTTGGAATCTGATTCAATTAGTAATTTTTTACTTCATATCCATGAAATAATTTTTTTTTCTTCATAATTTAAGCACAACATGTGTTCTGCGACATGCGCCTAGATTTACAGAGAGCAATTAAAACTTAAATGTATAATATTCTAAAGAACTATTAGTAAACAATAATACTATATATAGACTGAAATCATTTATTATATAAGTACTAGGAAGTAGCTAAAGAAGTTAATTTCGTTATAATAGTTTGTTTTATTCAATATTCTATTACTTACAAAGGTAAATGTATGCATATTTTGTTCTTTATACACCCTTTATTAATAAACCAACGCACATTATTCGTAAATACACACCTCCTCATCAACATTTAGGTGTGTATACTTTTTAAGCATACATTTGCTTTATATTTAACAAAGAAATTTCTATCTTTCTTTATTTCTCTATTGATATGAAGTCAGTACACCTTCAAGTTTCAGTGTTTTTAGTAATTAAATTTGTGCCTCGTATCAATTTCATATATATATTATTAAGACTATTTTTTTGTTGTTTATATATGTCTATATGTTTGTATATATTTATACATACATACATACATGTATATGTGTTTTCTGATAATACAGCTCATTCAAAAACCTTAATTTAATTATTGTATTAAATACAATTAAGTATTATTAAATTGCCAAATTTGAAAAGCAATTTGTTTTATATTGTTATATAAACACTGTTCTTGAAATTCTATTGTTTATTGTGTGAGCTTATTCCTTATTTTCATTTTCGTAGTATTATTAGTATTTGTTACCAGTTTGGAAAGTTACCGATCGAGAAGTCTTTTATTTATATTCCTTTTTTTATATATATATTTTAATTTTGATTTTCTTATTAGTATTATATATATTTTTTTTTAATATTTTAAATCTCATAATCAGTCGGTTGAAATAATTTATTGTGTGTTATGTATATATATTTTTATTAATTATTTTTTTATTGTATTTCTTTATTTTTATTTTAGTTAATTTTATCGTTAAGTATGTTTTCAGAATTTATTAAAGCAAAGGTCAAGTTACATTCTGTTGAGAATTAATTTTTTTCTATAATTTAAAATAAGAGCCAAACTTAAATCTGTTTAATAAATTCAGATAAAGAATCTCTAAAATTTGAAGATGTTCAATAATGGAAATAGAAAATGTTTTTAAAAAAAGGGAATAATATTTGAAGAGAAATGTCTGTTTTCATATTTTTAGTGGATTTCTATTTTTGGTACTGTGTTATATTTTCCTCACAATACTCGTAATAAAAAATGAGGATAAATGATTTTATTTGAATCAAGTTAAGCTTGTGTAATATGTATATTAAGTACAATAATACATAGTAATGATAATTGAAATTGTATATATATATATATATATATAAAACATATGTATATTGAAGTTTTTTTACCAGTGTAACATAACTTAAGTTTAAAGTATTGTAAAACAGATTATATTGTATAGTATAGATCTTTATTGGATCAAATTGTATTTTAATGTTATAAATTGTGCCAAATCTATTAGTTATTGGTTTAAACATCATTAATATTGATGCACTTGATTGATCCTTCTTCCCCGTAACATTGCATTATCTTTCTTCCAGTTTTGTACATAATGTAATTTAAAATTTCTTTTAGCTGTAAATTTAGGGAGTAGTGTTTATTGGAGTTTCCTAAATTTTTGAAAATATGACTTTGATACCTTAAAACATTATAATGTACATATATAGAGAAAATTCATACAGTTATTTTGATAAGTTTTTATTACTTCAATCAATAAGCAGTAAATAAATTTTAATTCTGTAAAGACGAGATTAGCTGATGTTAATTATAAAACTAAGCTCTGATATTTGTTTTCAAAGTGTATTCAATTATTATTAGGATTTTACAATAATTGATTAATTATTAGTGACCACTGTTTACTATTTATGTGTATATGTATAAAGAAAATTTGTATAAATAAAATAATACATACTTGGTTTCATTATAAATTATACCTTTTTACTAATTTTTTCACTTTTATTTTTAATGTTTACTCATTAAAAGCTAAAATAAAGTTCCCGATATATTTGTTTACTGATTTAAGATTAAACATAATTTCTAAAGTAGAAAAATAAATCTACATAAGTTATTAATATAATAATAATTTCTCTCTCTCTCTCTCTCTCTCTCTCTCTCTATATATATATATATATATATATATATATATATATATATATATATATTGCAATATTTTATTTTAATGAATTTTCCTTATCTGGAGGCAATTAACCTGTTGTAAAAAGGATTTTAATTCACTGAATTTTGCATAAACTTATATTCCACCGTCCCAGAATGTGAACATACCAGTTTTATATATTTTAGCTTTACATTGAATTCAATATAGTACAACTGAATAGATGCTTTAAATGGTAAATTTGTTATTTCCATATAGGTTAAAATCCTCTCAATTTTTATTAGCTCATTACTATAACAAAACGCCTTCTGGGAACATCAAAAAGAAGAAATATAGCCTGCTTTTGTTGTAATGTTCTTACATTAACAATTCATGTTAACTTAATATGTATTTTTATGGATTGGAAATAAGTATGAACCTAATATTGAAGGGCTGATAAAATAAATATTGAGGCTCTATAAAATTCTTATCAGAGGTGCTTATCTATGTTATTTTAATCACACAGTAAAATGACATTCTTATCCACACTAATCTTTTAAAGTATTAATGGAATGATTCGAGTAACTGTCAGCTGTGGATAGAACTAATAGCATGATGTCAAAGATGTTTTATACCTAATGAAAAAAGGAGAACAAATAATTATTAGTTGATCTATGAAATTGACAGTGATCATTTTATTCCATGACACTTCGATAGTATTACATATTTTATTTTTGGGTCCACATTCCAAGGACCTATGTCTTGTTCAATAGCTTCTTCCATTTTCCTAATTCTTATAGTGTGCTCTTCACATGTATCAACTGCAGACAGTCTTCACTTCAACCTTCTAACCTTTAACTTACCATTGTGTGATGGTTTCCAGGACTCATCAATTCTGTTTCAACAATCATACCTTTAGGATGGATTAAATGAAATATATCAAGTAGTAAAAAGGCAAGGTGATGCAGGCAAAATATTAGAACTTTCCTGTGAGGTGAAAGCCACTTTCTCGGTTCCCAATGGAAACCATTAATCTTATAAGTCTTATATTGATTATGAAATCAATGCTAGAAGTGGTGAATTTTCCCTTAAAGTATACCAATCTGATCTAATTCACACCTCATTGTTGTGATTATAGTAGTGTAGCTAAAATTAAGGAAAACTTTTTTATATTAGTAGCCAGTGGTCGATCTTAGCTTCTAAAAAGACTTACCTCTTCACGAATGACCCAGTTTTATAATATAGGCATACAGACCTAATAATCTGATATTCACATTTACTATTATCAGAGGCCTTCTTTAAGATTACAAAGAACAAGATACAATGAAGATAAAAATCTATTTAGTTTCAATATGCTGTTTTGTGTTAGTTTATTTCAAATAATCATTTCATACCATTCAGATGTTAGCTCTTCATTTCTTTTATATCAATGTTATTTATTTATTTTCTCTTTTATATACTGTCATTCTTTATACTTCTATGATTTTCATCTTTATTGTATCTTGTTCTTTGTAGCTCCGAAGAAGGCCTCCAATATAGGCTGAAATATCGACATAGTTACTATTTTTTGGTGTTAATCGTAACCCCACAATGACCATCTTGATTATTAATGTGCTCCACTATCCAATATAAAATATTATTATTTTATTTGATTTTTTAAAAGGTGTTCTACAAGATTTTCTGTTAATGTACATAAAAAAGTTGTTAGTCTAATTTTGAAACACTTTATATTTGTTGATTTCTGATGTCTGACATATTCGATACAGATGAATGATGAAAACATTGATTACCATCAGAGTATGGGATATCTCACAGGATCCCATCCTGGCGACATGGCCTGCCTATCCTAGCCTACTGAGCCTGACAATTCTTGCAACGTCAGGCTCATTAAGTAAATAGTATACTTCTCTATTTGTGCGCCTTCTCAATGTATACCTTGAAAAATTTTCCTCTCAAATGGCAGGAGATCCCTATCATCGAACTTTGAGAAGGCCCATGTTTCTGACCCATAAGTAAATACTGGTCTGATGAGTTTCTTGTATATCCTTGTATTTGTAGCTCTTGATATCGAGCTACATCCTAGATGCCGATGTAGTCCAAACTAGCACCTATTGGCTGCTGCTATTGGTATCCCTTATCTCATCCAAAACATCATTACCTGCATTAATCTGTGATCCCTGGTACACAAACTGGTCAACTCATTTGAATGTGTAAGGATCAACCTAGACAAAATCTTCGTTAAGACCTCTAGCTTGGCTTGCAATCATATATTTTATTTTTAAGGTATTGACAGCAAGTCCCAGCTTCTTAGCACCATCCCCAAGAGCAAGGAAGGCTTCTTTTATTGCAGCTTTTGATCTCCCAACAATATCGAGGTCGTCAGCATAGTCCAGAATTTGTACCATACGATTAAAGATCGTTCTGCTGGTTTAGGTCTTTGATTCTCTTATAGCTTTTTCCAAACCAATATTGAAGAGTAGTCAGGCAAGGGAATCTCTTTGTCGAATGCCATTATCAGAGGTAAATCCTTCAGATAGATCCCTTTGAACACGCACCATACTCTCGATATTGCTCATTGTCAGTTTTACCAGGTGGATAAGTTTAATAGGTATATCAAGGTCTTAGTCATCGCCTGATACAGAGGCTCACATTAGATACTTAAAATCAACAAGTAGATTGCGCATTTGGATCTGGTATTCTCTTCCTCGCTCTAGAATGGTCAACCATATTTCATTGACATCTCTATCTTCTGTAGGAGGTGCATCGGAGAGCTTTTTATTCTTCATATGCTTCACAGACTTCGGGTTCCTTAAGCTTTTGTAAGTTATACTTCTTACTCCTTTGCCCTTGCCTTGTTCTGACAATTGAGATTCTGGCTCCCACTTTGGCCATAGTCAGAAAATGGTACTGAATCCATATCAGCTCTTCGGAAAGTTCTGACATCGAGAAGGTTTGATCTATGCCTGGTACTTATTTGAAAATGATCAATCTAGTTAACTGTGTTAACATCAGGTCATGTCCATGTACCAAGATAGATTCTTTTGTGAGGGAATAGACTATTGCCAACTACAAGGTTTTGTGATGGACAGAAGTTAATAAGTCTATGGCCATTGTCATTAAAGATATCGTGAAGACTATGTTTACCATGGTTGGGAAATAGATTGCTTCTTTACCAACCTTCCCATTAAAATCACCTGCAATTATTATTATGTCTGAACAAGGACATGCTTTAACAGTTTTATCTAACATGTCATAGTACACTTCCTTGGCTTGCTCATCTGATGTTTTAGTCAGAGTATAGCCTTTGAACAGTGTATAACTGAAAAACCTTCCTTTTACCCTGATAAGACTCATTTGAGGGCTTACTTGCTTGAAATGAATGATTTGTTGCCTAAACTTCTTCCCCACATCAAATCCGGTTCCAAAGAGGTGTGCTCTATTGTCAAGTATAATATATAGTGGAGGGAGTTATTGTTGACCGTATATTTATATTTAAAGGGAGAAGTTGATCGGGGGTGCGGTCAAAGAAATAGACTTAATAAGTGTGGTCTTATATAATTGTGCCTATAAGACCACATAATATAAGACCACACTAATTTATATAAGACCACACTTATTAAGTCTATTTCTTTGACCGCACCCCCGATCAACTTCTCCCTTTAAATATAATATATAGTGTCTTTTCTTCTCGATAGACCCTTTTCTAGTCCATCAGATCTCTTGGAGGGCAGTAATGTCAATTTTGGAACATTTTATTTCATTTAGGAGCAGTTCAGTTAGTCCGGGTGTGTATAAAGTTAAAATATTCCACGATCTAAACTTGAAGTCCGAATGACGGGTGCTATCTTGTTTCCTAGTAAACAGGGGTGATTGTAGTGTGCTGTTAATAATCTACATATGTGAGTGTCAATGTACATTTAGGTCCATCATTACAAAACTATAATGCAGCTAATTCTGTTTTATGGATTCGATGAATCGATAATATACAAAGCTAGTAGTCTTAGAAAGATTCTTTATATATAGGGCTTTATAGGACTTCAATGGAAATCTTGAGCCAAAAAAAAAAAAGATTCATTGTAGAATCCTTGGAGCTTTGATTGAACCTGAAAAATTGGTGACCCACAAACTATGAGTTCTGAAATATGAACAATCAGATGAAAACAAGGAAGGAACCAGATACCCTCCAGGATTGCAAGATTGACAGATTGTTTTGAAATGAGCGACTATCTTGCTCAAATGGATAATAATCTCTCAAAAAATGCACCAACAGAAACTTTTGTGGACACTAGAAGAAGACCCTTGTTTACATAGGTTGATGGAGGTAACATCAAATACCAGAACCATATTAATTCAGGAATCCGATGAGTCAAAATAGTCCTCAGATGGAGGAGGTATGAAGTTTTCAATAAGTGGTGGCATCCTAATAATAACTATTGAATGGTTTACTTTATGAGTGATTATAGAAGTGTCCTCTTGACTGTTAAATGAAAAAAAAAAAAGTCATAATTTATAATATTTAATTAAACATGGGCGATAAAATGTTAATGTTTATTCAATAAACTTTTTTGGAGTTTATTGACCCTTAAATTACAGAATATCCTCATGAATCATGAGTCCAATCATTTCTTGGTCTTTTTGTGTATATTTACATTTTTTTTTTTTTTGTACTATTCATTGCTTTTTGAAAATTTGAATTGGTTAGCTACTGCATCAGCCTGTTTCTAGGAAAGATCCATTTAGTATCATAAATCATAAAGTCTTAGTCACTGTTAGAAACTGATTATAATAGGAAAACTGGTGGTGGTTTTGATATAAAATAATTTTTTCTTTCATAAGATTTTATTGAAGAACATAGACAATTAGCTTACACATTCATAAGTTTACCATATGTTGTGAATGTCTGTAGGAAAATAGAAATAGAAAATTTTTTACACCTTCCATATGAAAGTATTAAGATGGATGGTGTTTATTTTACAAAAACTACATTAAAAATATAAGTGTATAATAAATATTGTAAGTAAAGAAAGTATTCAATCAGTAATATATAAGCTAGTATGTAAATAAATTATGTACAGACTGTTAAAAATAATTTTAAATGTAAAGCAATGAAAATTAAATAAAACTACACTACTTTCAACACATATATTTTAATAAATAAACTCAATAGATTGGAAAAAATGGAAACAATGCTACAATCGAAACATTTATAAATCCAACAACCCCAATTCGAAAATGATTTTTTGATTGACACTCCTCTTTCTTTAAATTATGTATATATATATATATATATATATATATATATATATATATATACATACACACACACACACACACATTTTTTTGAACAAGAAAAAATTAATGTAGTAATAGGCTATAGAAAGCATCATGCTAGTGTTAGAATATGAAGCATACTTAAGAAAGGCACAACATCAATAAGATTAATGAACACTTAATAATACATATTACTTATTAATATTGTTATATTAAGTTAATGTTGCTTAGAATATTCTATAAATTATTGATCAACTTTTTAGAAGTAATTAATACATTATAGAAGACAGTTAAACAGTTTTACAAATGAAACAACAGTGATTTTTTTTTTTAACATTGAATAGAATTGAAAAAAATGTTTATAAACATTTAACACAAATTTAATTTAACGACACAGAGAAAATTCTAAATTAACATCAATGCCACATATCGACGTCGTTTTTTGAAAAAGGCTTAAGTGCCAAAAATTCGAAATTTATATTTAAATTTATTACGGGACATAAAAACCACTTCTATCGATTCCCGCTCACGATATATGAAAAAAAAAATTGGAAATGGTCTAAAAATCTACTATTGATGACATAAGCACCAAACACTACCGACTCTCAAGCGTCACTCTGGCCTTAACCAGTGCTAGAAGCCTTAAAAATATATTGTTATTATAAATGTTTAGCCACCTTAATAAACGTCTACTATATACAATAATGAATAAAATTAAAAAAATATATATTGTTATTTGGGAAAAAATCATAGCGCTTCATGGCGCTTACGCCCTTTTTCAATAAACGACGTTGATATATTGAAGCTTACGATTTATTAACTAATAGAATCGTCTTGTTAAGAATTAGCAAATCCAGTCAACATCGGATTTTTGAAAAGAAGCTTTAATAACATCTAGTTTTACATGCTTATGTAGTTAACACTTATGATTATATAGGTTTTCCAAAATACTTGTGCAATGCATACAAGCTGGTTGTTATATAAGGAATATTAATATATTTTGGATTTCAACATATCCATCTTGCTTCTATATATTTTTTATTCAGGACATACTTTTATTAAGGGAAATTAAATGCATTTCAAATACACATAAACCAACATCTGTCAATTTTCATAACTTTTATATAGAATAATCCTATTTATTTGGCATCTGTTAACATACATAAACTAAGCTTAAGTTGCTACTATCATAAAAATACAACTTCACATTCAGAAAAAGTTAAACATACTTTAAACACTTGAAATGTTTCAAAAACGTCATCATAATTCTTGTTAACGTCACACAGATCCAATAGAAAATGCTAATATTTCAAGCATTTCAATTCTACTATCTCTAAATCTAACAAGATAGATGTAATATTTTATTAAGAATAAACTTTTTTAATTCACATTTTAGTCACATTACACAATGTAATGAACTTTAATCACAACAATGTTTGTTCCCATATCGTATGATACTAGTCTAATATTTATTAAGAGAGATTCATATACATACATACACCAGCGCGAATGTTAATGATATTCTGCCATTTTCATACACATTTAATTTTAAAGCTCATATTCTTAAATATTTATTTTGTGTTAATATAACTATATCCTTAAGATTGCACCAACATAAAAGTTCCAAGATTTAATTACAACGACATTATAGTGCATTCAACACAGTTTTCATTTAAAACTCTATTATGAGAGAGAAAAATCTAATTTAAAACATCCATAATTTTAATTCTACATTACAAAATATCAATGCAATGTTTGTTATATCCATAAATAATACTGTTTTATTATTCAATTTAAGAAAAATATTGTTTACTGGAAACTTTGTGTGGTAACTGCATTTTATTTATCATTCCATATGGCTTGACTAATAGAACATTTGTTCTTAAACCACAAAGAAAGCCACACAATAAATACATTGGTATATGTATGTATATGAAATTTATCTTGTAAGTGTATTATAAATCCAAATACATTTTTTTTAATGGGAGAGTTATGCTACATTAGAAATTAAAAGTTGTTTCATGTAGCTATCTTATTGTGTATATATATACATAATTAATGCATACGTACTATCGAATATAAGCAAAAACATGTGCAATTCAAATTATTATACCAGTTTACCAGAAATAACAAGAAATCATTGTTTTTAAAAAAAGTTATTTACTAAAATAATTTCCAGCACTATGATATACATCAGCACTAAGAAAAAATAAATTGATTTGTTTCATATATGTAGTTTATGAAAATAAATTCCCTGGTTTGTTTCTTACCTTGTTTGTATTGATAATGGTAAAAACTGTGTGCATAATTAAAATTATTATTTTATTTTTAGTCATTGCATACAATATATTTAAATTGTTTTCATTATTCAAAGGGAAAATGACCCTGAAGAGAATATAAGACCAAAGATAAACAGATCCCCAATTCAACCAAACTATTTTTATAATATGGAATGTTCATTTTTGGTTTATATTTGTTGGTAGGGTAATATTTTCTCAATGTTTTTAAATTAAAAAAAATATAATACATATTTTTAAAAATTAATGATAATTATTAATTAGTATAAAATGATGATAATTTTTAACATAAAATAGAAATGGGAAACTTTATTTTCTATATAGAAATAAATAAAATGATTTGAAATAACCCTGATTCTGGTATAATGTAGCCCAGATGGCCAAAGTACCACATAGATGATTTTAATTTTTTTAAATATCTAAAAATTATTTAATAACTTCAGATAAAAAGGTAAATTTAAATGAAAACTAATAAATTGTTATTAATAAATACCTTGGTAAATAAGTTGAAATTTTTCATTTTGATTATGTACTCATGGACAAAATAAGAAGAAACAATTTAGAACAATACTTTTGACTATATTAATAACTAAATAAACAACAGTAAATAAGCAAACTCATTTTGTGGTCAACCAACACTTCTATGTAGGCTCAATTCTTTGTTGAATTACTGATATAAGCTTTTTCAAAATTAGAATGAATTTAGTTTTCATCCATGTGCCCTATAGCATGTGGTTCAATACATTTTATATACCATAATCTCACAAGACTATATTTTAATGTTTAAGTGTTTTTGAGTGAAAATTTTGTATAAATATGTAAATGGACATATTCTAGTTGTAGAAGCAAACATGCTTTCTGTGAATCCAGTTTAAAACTCACTGGAGTAATGTGTGTATAATATATATATATATATATATATATATATATATATATATATATATATATATATATATATATATACTTTAATAGCTTATATGTGTGCAAGTGCATTAATAAATATTTAGAGAAATTCATTATATAAACTATTATTTTTAAAATACTTATAAGTTGATATTAAATAGTATTTATAAAGTCAGAATAATACATTAATATTCCAATTGTTTAACTGATATCTAGTAAGTAAGGAATGTCACATAAGAATTCTATTGCTGAAACATTCTAAGAAATTAAGGAAAAGATAAGCTGTGATCAATTATTATTCTCTTTGCAGGTCCTATTTTAATAAAATATGGTATAATTTTTATGTTAATAAAGAGAGAAATAACAATAGTGACACGTGGAGGGGTGGGGAATAAGAATAAATAAACATGCTCGTCTATACCTTCAAAAATATTAATTTAGGTTTGAATTTTTGCTGATTAACAATTAAAATTAAAAAATGGTACCAATTTTAGAACAACCTTGATGCATGGAATAAAATACTTTTTAATTTATTTTTTTAAAACTTTTGCTCAAAAATGTAATATTATGAATTAATATGTAGGTTATGTTCACGATACTTGATGAAATACTGTGTATATAGCAACACTGATAGTTATTTTTCCAACTTAAATTCACAAAATATAGTTATCAATAATATTTAGTCAAAAAATGTTTAATAGAAGTAGAAATAAGTAACATTGAAAAATATATATTTATTACAAAATTATAAGTTTAATTTTTAGTTTGTTTTGCAGTTGTGAAGTGCTTCATGCCTATATATATATATATATATATATATATATATATATATATATATATATATATATATATATAATTTTTTTTTTAATGTAAAATAATCTTTTTAATATAAAATATATTGAAAATGTGAAATTTTTTCTCATCAAATTAATTAGTACAGTGCATTTAATGTTTAGTTTCTTAACTTTTATATATATATATATATATATATATATATATATACATATATATCACTTTTTAGTTTATTAATTCAAACTCCCAAAGAACCTGTTTTCATACTTTTATTTGGTCATTTAAACCCTGTATTTAAAATTGTAATTAAAGCATATTTTAATAAGGTGAGAATGACCAGTTAATTTCTCATAACAATGTGATTGTCTTATATTAAAAACTGCATATTCTCTAAAGCATAATAATAAAATTGACAAGTTTCAGTTCAGACGGATTTTTTTGTCACGATCATAGATCCTATTAGTAAAAATGATGATATAAAATGATAAAAAAATATAGCTTAAGAAAATCATTAAAACTTT